>MNCI01004050.1:656188-672895 GCA_015680685.1 Gnetum montanum | reverse complement strand
TGCTCGTAATCAAGTCGTACTCGTTCCGCTTCTAGGGGTTTAAGGGTGAGAAACTAATCGCGATGAGCAACCGATTCCTTAACTAGCTGTACACACCCGTAGATGCTCGTAGTCAAGTCGTACTCACACCACACTATGAAAGCAATAAATAACATTAAATAAATAACAAATAAGTAAACTAAGTGAATGCTGCAATGATGAAGTAATCTCGATCTTTATTGCCGGTCATGTGCATGTCCAAGTACGGCACACTCGAATAAAGACACCGTACAATTACATTCACCACACTGCGGGCAGACATGGGAAAAATTCTAACTCTGGAGGGATCAAACTGCCAGAGCTTCGCTACACTAAAACTGGGATCCTCCAAACAATGGAGAGCTGCCTCTTATTTATAGACATGGCGGCTGACTGCGATATCACGTACGCAATATCGTAGGGAAGGACGCGATATCGCGTCGGCTGCGATATCGTGTACGCGATATCACGGCCTGTGCGAACCGCGTCTCATCAATTAGGCATTGGCCTTCTGGGTGATCGTACAGGCAAACATCGCATTGATACTTATGATTTGCAATAGAGCCCCTATCCTCATTTTCTTCAAACCTTCTTTCTAATTGTCGAATGGTGTTCTATCCTGTTTCTAGGTTTGGTATCCTCTATTTGTTTTGGTCATCAAAGTTATCTTGCATGGGTTCCCCTCTAATAATGTTGGCATATTCTCCACATTTTTTATTTACCCACTTCATCATCTTATTGATCTTTGCCTCAATTTCATCAAGTGATTTTAGTATTGGCAAAAGTAGGGATGGTTTCACCTCCTTAAGATAAATTGATTTCTCCTCTTCATAATTATGGACCTCTATTATTTCAAGAGTTTGATCCTATTGAAGTTTTTTTAACATTCCCCCAATTGGCTATTTCTCCTTCTTCTTTTACTACCCGCTTAATAAGCTCTTGGAATTGATGGGTTCATAGTTTATATAGTTGGCCTAGAGCATACATCTCTAGGGTCTCCCTTGTTTCATTACAGAGCCCATTCATGATGTGATACATTAGCCTTTCCTCCGAGAACCCATGGCCTGGGAATTTGTTTAACAAAGAGTAATATCTTTCTAAGGCCATGTCCAAGGGTTCATGTTACCCTTGTTTCCACTCTTGCATTTGTCTCCTCAAGGCTGACACTCTTGTATAGGTTTGATATCTTTCTTTGAAGAGGTTTATCATTGTAGGCCAACGGCAAATTGAATTCAGTTTTAAAGACTTGTACCATACCTTAGCTTGACCAACAAGTATCATAGGGAAGAGCTTAAGCCTTTGCCACCCATTCTCAATGTTGTTCCATGCACAGGCATCATATAAGGCTTGTAAATGATGTTGCAGATCTAAATCATAACCTCCTGAGAACTTAAGAAAGTTGTTTAGATCAAGCTTGGGTAGACAACTTTCTTTGTGATGCCTGCGAGATATCTGAATGACCTCTATTATATGCATTAGGCTCTTAGTGGCTAGCAGGGGTTCATCGTCGCTAAATAGGTTGTGAGTTCATGAGTTGGGATGATGTTGTCTATGTTCATGTTGGCGTTCCTGATTTTGCATGTGGGTTCGATTTTTATTTTTACGCCAACCCCTTAAGGAATAGTTATCCGTGTCGTGCCTCAACGGTGAAGAGCAAAGGAAGAGAGGGAACTAGAAGACTCGTCATGACTTTTGTAAGTCTTCCAACCATCCCCTGATGTACTCTTGCTAACCATTGGGAAGGTCCCAAGCCTTACGGGCCTCCTCGTTCTAGGGGATGTCCCATCCTCACTAGAGGTGTCTGAGTTGGATGACAAAAGTCCTTGAGTATCATTTGGGATGTCTATAAACATATGAAACCCCCAAATAAGATTGAGTACTCCAAACTTCTTCTTCATCATAAATTTCGTTGGTTCTCCAATGAATTATCTCACTAGATGTTGCGTTATCATTGTCATGTGAGAGAGACATTGTCATGAATTGTGTGTGACTTAATTGAATTTAATTTCTTTTTTAGAAAGATATATCGTTAATACCATGTTACAGCGATCTTGTATGATATAACTAATCTAGATAACTAACACCGTCCCCAGCAACAGCGCCAATGATGAGCAGTGAGGTATCCCTATGCTCAACCATACGAGAGAGACATTGTCATGAATTGTGTGTGACTTAATTGAATTTAATTTCTTTTTTAGAAAGATATATCGTTAATACCATGTTACAGCGATCTTGTATGATATAACTAATCTAGATAACTAACACCGTCCCCAGCAACAGCGCCAATGATGAGCAGTGAGGTATCCCTATGCTCAACCATACGAGAGAGACATTGTCATGAATTGTGTGTGACTTAATTGAATTTAATTTCTTTTTTAGAAAGATATATCGTTAATACCATGTTACAGCGATCTTGTATGATATAACTAATCTAGATAACTAACACCGTCCCCAGCAACAGCGCCAATGATGAGCAGTGAGGTATCCCTATGCTCAACCATACGAGAGAGACATTGTCATGAATTGTGTGTGACTTAATTGAATTTAATTTCTTTTTTAGAAAGATATATCGTTAATACCATGTTACAGCGATCTTGTATGATATAACTAATCTAGATAACTAACACCGTCCCCAGCAACAGCGCCAATGATGAGCAGTGAGGTATCCCTATGCTCAACCATACGAATACGAGCGTGTATGCATGATCCAATCGAACTTCGCAAATGGACTAGTTGTGGTACCTAGACAATTATACGTTGATCGTAGTTCACTATCTTTCCACCTAGACTAGTATTTGCTTGTCATGTATGGTTTAGTCCAGAGTGAGGTGTATGATGCAATTTCTACTACTATGCTACTCCTAAGGATAATAAAAAATAACTTAATTAAGCTAATGAGAAATAGGAAATGAGATCTTAGCTAGCCTAAGTGCAATGAGCATCTATCCTTAATCATCCGCACACATCTTGGACTTCACATACTACTTCTGGGATTACCAAGTACACATCACTCGAAGCACTACTTGATACACTACTAGGTTACCATGTAGTTACACTCAAATGTTCATGATTAAGGCATACTCATTCCATGTTAACAACAATAATAGTAAATGATGATAAAAGCAATATTAACTAAGAAAACAACAATAGATAATAAATAATTAAAAAGTTAAGTAAATGCTGCAATGATGGCATAATCTCAATCTTTATTGCTGATCATGTGTGTGTCCAAGTACATCACACTTGAACAAAGGTTCCATACAATTACAAACATCACACTACGGGCATGCACTTGGGAAAGAACTGAAAATTAGAACTAACTAAAGACTTAAGACTAACAAAAAGGACAGACTCCAAAACTGAAAAAGACTCTCTCACTATGTGCCTGAGTGCTATATTTATAGGCTAACACAGGAATCATGATATTGTGTATACAATATTGTATCCAAGCTACAATATTGCGTACTCAATATCGAGGCCTGGCAAATCACAATTCATCAAATATTAAGGTCATACCATAATGGAATGCTTTGAAAAAATGAAAATAAAGATTGTGTTTGAATTTCCATTGAAGTTGTTAGTTATTCTATAGCTACTATTATCCTCTTTTTATATTTCATCATGTACATAGTTCCAGAAATTCAACAATATTCATCTTTCATAACTCCAATATCATTTCATTAAACACTTTCATCAAGTCTTTGTTATATCGATTCTCATTCATTATCTCATCAATTCATTAACTCTTGAATCAATTTAGTTCTTTCATCAATACAAGGAAGTTCTAGATTATTTCATTAATCTATTTTCAAGAAGTTCAAATGTCATCACAAGTAGATTTCATAACTTCAACAAAATTTTCATAATTCTAATAAACTTTCATTAAAAACTCAAATTCCAATATTTGTTGCTACCTTCAAAAATTCTAACTTTGAGTTGGTTATGAGCTTATCCTTAACAAACATACATATAATCAAGTTGGTTATAAGCTCATCCTAAATAAAATTACATCAACCATTGGAAAAATGTTTATTTAAGCATCACTGTGGGCTACTCTTTTTTCTCAATAGTAGATTTTTTTCCATACATTTTTTCAATGCCTTAAAAATATAAACCATTCATTCTTCCCTTTACAGTAGACTTCCCTTGTTAAACATTCTTTCACTACTTTGTGAATACCACACCTTCTTTCTTCAAAATCTAAAATTTGTTTTTAACAACTCCCATACCCAATTGCATGCCTCAATGTCTTTATGCATACATAAAACCTATTGTTAAAATAATCCATTACATACAACTTGTATCACTTTCCAAACTAAGCTAGCCTTTATAAGATAAAATTTATATAAGATTCTAAGACAAAAAGTTCTTCACACACCTCAATACTTGCTTCTCTTAAGAATATAATGTCAACACAAGAAAGGTTCATTTTATGCTAAATATACAAATGGTAATTTAGAACATCTATTTTGGTGGAACATTCTAATTTTCTATCATAGACTAAGTATCTAGTACTATTTGAAGCATTAACTATGATATTCAATATTCACTGTAACATTAAATTAGGATGTCAAGGGTTTCCTTCCACAAGCCACGTGTTTGAAGTTTTATGGATCTTGCAGGTTTCACTAGCAGATTTGATTTCTTTAGAATTATCATTCCCCCATGGAGGATTCTAAATTCCCCCCAACCTTCTTCTATCAATGCTAAAATTTCTACAATTTCTATCAATGCAAAAATTTCCATTGATTCTTGTAATGCAAATTTACAAGCTAACAAGCAAGAATTTATGATGCCTTCTTTTAGTGATATTGATGCAAATCTCATCTATAACGAAAGTTTGAATGTGACTTAGATTATGAGAATTTTAGAGATCATTCTTAAAGAGTTATCTTGGTTACTCCATACTAATGATGATTTCTTATCCCTCTATGTTTTTCAATTGGCTCAACACTTTGCTATCCTAACTAAGCTCTTTGATAGGACACAAATTGGTATGATACTTAAAAGTTGACTAATAATACTTACATTCATTAACTTATGGTTACAAACAAGCTATTGGAATCATATTAAGCCAAAGACCAAGCACAATATCATGCTTGTTGGTTGATACTCCTAATTTGTTTAGAAAATAAGCCAAGTGCATGTAGCATAAGATTTAATACCTAGTCCTCAACTGTACGCTCTCCCTTTCACTTTGTAGTGTTATTCATGGAGACCTTTCCATGGATGTCTATTCCTATCCCACCAAGAACCTTTGCTCCTAGCCTTAGTGGCTATCCCTAACTATGTTTTAACCTAGGGCTCCACTTTTACTCATGATTCCTTGGCAAGAAAGGTTGAAATAGCTACTACCACGTGATGTTGACAACTATTTTTGTGACAAGTTTTTTGTTTTTACATCATCAAAAAATTATCCTAACTTATTCTTTACATCACTTTCGTTTTTATTTAGGCCAAAACTTACAAATGCCTTACAATTGTAGTTCCTATTGCAAATTCAAAATGCTTATTTTCATGTTTTAGCCTTCACAACTTTGGCATGAGATGTTATAATCTAACTTCTCTTCCATTCAATGTTCCAAACCACTCTTTAAGCCTAGCCTCTTGAATCACCACCCTCATCCAACATCCCAACCTCAATTTTAAGCTAGCCTCTCAAATGAACACCCTCGTTTTATATCCTAATTCCACTCTTTCCAAAGCCTTAAAGACACATTTATCTAAGCCTACCATGAATGGCTTCATTTTTATGAAAGTCCATGAGTTCCACTAGTGATATTTAACTCTCTATGCACTTAACCTCTTTGAGAAAGGAAATCAAGTGCATTGATGATTTTTAATTCTCTCTCAACACTTGCAATTTTTTCAGTCCAATTACACTTACCATATCACACCTTAATCAAGGTTTTCTATGTTATGTAGTCATTGCATTTGATTTCTCTTTACTTGATGGCTATTTTCCATGTAAGCTTTTTTTCATTAAATAGCTTAAGGAGATTATTTAAATTTCTTACCAACCAATCCCCCAAGCAAAGCATCATTTTAAAAACCTCAAAATCTTAATCATTGGTAACATAATGAAATTGCGAAAAGAGAAAAAAGCCTTTGTAATTAATGTCTCTCAACAAAACACAAGACAAAACAAAGTGTTAAAGGTGTAATAAGTAGTGAAGTACTATCAAGCCTTACCACAACAATCTATCAAACTTGTTACAATCAATTGAATAGGAATCAATAACAACTTGTAAGTTAGTAAGAGACATAAAAGACCAATGTCTTCTTAGTAGTAACATGTAATTCCCTTAACTATAGATACATTGTAAAACATCCTAGAAACATATACAACAATATAATGATGCCCCACCTAGGACTTGAACTAACAGCTTCTTCTCTCTCCTCTCAAGTCTCCTCTCATATGACAAAGTTGCTTGTCAAACAACAAAATAACCACTTCATTCAATAAGGTCGTATTTGTATTCCTTGTGCAATAAGTATAAATGCAAAAAATTACTGTTCCATAAAAGAAAATGAGTATTTAACTATTAATATAAATTCTTAAATAAGTATTTAACTATTAGCGTAAAGTAATCAAAATGGTAACTAATATTGATTACACTAAACATCTATTCTCAATCAACCATCAACATGGCTAAGTGACCAAAGCTGACTCACACTTCACATTTGAAACAAAATTAAGCAATGTAAATGTAACGTAAAAATCGTAAGTGCTATTTATCACACTAACGTCTGTTCGTAAACGATATTAAGCAATGTAAATGTAACATAAGTACAAAAGTAAAATTTAATGAAAAGCAAAAGTAAACAAGCAATAAATGAAAAACAATCTTGATCCTGTTTATATTTGAATTGTCACATCCAAATGTCAGGCGCATCAAATAAGACTGTTCAGTTGTTCACGCATACTGCTTTCAAAATGCCTATTAAGCTAAAAGTACATTTAAAAATATTTTTCAAAAAAATACCTATATATGCTTTAAAACATGGCAATAGTAAAAAATACCAAATGACAGTATATGTGGGTTCAAGAATTATGATATTATAAACAACTACCTATAGAAAATTCCCGTGAAATCATTCCCACTCTTAATCAAATTAGCCCATTATTACCATGATGCTTTTATCCAATAACATAGAAAAATTTTGATAATAATTTTTTATGACCTATGGTTTACTTGATGCCATAGCCTGACCATATTTTCATGGTGCCTTTATCCTACCAATATTGAGCTAAGCAAAAAATTTGAAAACGATTTTATATGCCTGTAAGTCTTACCAAATACCAATATTGTTTTAAACGCACAGTTAAAAATAGAAAAACCCTGAGAGATGCCATGTACAATTTCAATCTTAGAAATAAATGACCTTAAAAATACATGATGCTGCATCCACAAGAGATTAAGCATCAGTTAACATAGGTTGCTACATCTTTTAAAAAGAAAATTTACCTTACATTTATGTACTCGTAGGATTAACTAAAAAACCTTATCGACTAAAAAGCTATCAGTACCTACCACACCATATCGCAGGGAATATGTAGAAGAACGTCCCTGCCAAGCTTTTTGATGGATCCAAACAAGAACAGCATAGCCGCTTAATCTACGTTAACTAAATAGAAACTCCTCATCCCACAACTCAGATCTCGAAGAATCCATCAGGTTCTTAAATTAGTCCTCTCGTATAATAGACGAAACATATCTTAGCATGATCCATGACTGGAATCATGGCCGAGGATTTCTAGGCCTTACAGGTGTTTTTGATGGACTAACCCTGCAGCATGCAAAATTCATTCAACATAAATTGCTTTGCACTTGAGAAAATTGCTGAATCAAATAGTAGTTGCATTTACCTTATCGGCATAGACCCTAGAATGGCACCACTACAATTCAAAGCAGCCATAGCACTTTCTGCCTGTGGAAAACAGTTGTAAATTGACACCGACAAAAATGAAACCCAAAGTTATAAATCTTCAACAGAGAAAACCTTGAAAGAAAAAATGTACAACAGAGAAGCAGACATTCGGCCTATCAATCTCGATGTACACTTTTGTGATTTATAAAGATGTCCTGATATGAACCTTTCCTTGCTTTGAACTAAAATTGAGAATTTAAATATGCATGATTTAGCACAATCCCCACAGCGGAGGACAGTACAAAATACATCATGTTATTGCAGTTTCACGTCATGGAATGTCTTAACATGTACACAACTGGTACGTTTGCTTGTGACTTCCACTTCCGTCATTGTTGATAAAGCGGTTGTGTTCCTTATTTTCATGATATTTATGAGAAAATTTGTAACAAACCGGTAAACGGACATCATTACAGATCATTTACAAGGACATGTCAGAATCAATGCCAAATAAAATTTTAGCATAAAAATGTAATAAAAAAATTCAAACCTTATCCAAATAACTTTAGTTGGTGCCTCATACTAAGAATAGGTACTTTAACAAAACCATTAAGAAATTAGTATCAACATTCATCAATAGTCAACACCATGAAAAAATTTCTCAACAAAATATCTGTTTGTGCTATTAAGAAATGTCAATGTCAAAGGTGTTAGCCTAATTGTAAGACCCTTGATTTGGAAGCTCCAAGTTATAGGTATTCTGTCTTAACCAATTGATTCTAATCATTTCCAAAAGCAAAATCGCAAAATATCAATCTCGTTGAAAAAAAATTACCAATTTTGTTTCACTATGCTACCAATTTTGCTTTTCCATCATACTAATTTCACTATTTTACTGAACCCATTCAACGACAACATATCATAACAATCTGGAAAAATGAGGGCCAACAACATTTTCCAGGTTAACAAAGGGTTGCCATTTTGTACGCGGGTAACACTCTGCCATTTGCAAAATCACTACTTGTCAGATCTGCCGTTTGCATGAAAATCGCTAAGGTGCTGGAGTCCTCGATTTTGCACGAATTTCAATTTTAACTTTGCCAAAATTGGTTTGGCCTGAGGATGAAATTTAAAAACAGTAACAAGAAATTGGTATCAAGAAAAGCAAATTCATGTGCACTTTCCCGAAATCAAATGGTCAAAGGCATAATATTCAACCATAGTCTAACGACTTGTTGACTTCTCACAATCATTTTTCTATGTAGAAAATTGTGTCTTATGCAGTATGTAAACTATAGCAAGCAATGCACATTTTTTGCATGCCATGATATCAGCTTCCTCAAGGAAGCCAGCCATTGAGCATAAAATTTCACGTAACAACAATCTTGATATTCTTGTTGAAATTTCACACTTGATATGCTTTGATGGGAGGGCTGCTTGCAAACAGTGTTATTATAGCTTACCTCGCAAACGTAGCGATGGTTTAAAATCAGACAAGGCAAATAAATAACAGGAGATATAAACCAAATTACATGCACGCAAGAAGTTACATAGTAAACATATTAAACGAGAGATAGGCACAGGGCAAGGCAAATTGTTTATTGAAAGCTAAGATTACTGGTTAACAACACTTACTTCTTATTGATTGCTCACTTTATGCACCCATATGCTTCTCTGATAAATCAAACAAGGAACCTGTGTGCTTGCACACCTGGTTCTTAACCATTGATCCATCATATCAGTGGCCATTTCTGGATTTTAAGCTAACCTAAACGACAATAATTTAAAGGTTCTGTCACACACTCCCTCTATTTCAATTTCACCATGTTCAATTGAATATCTTGGATTCAATTTTTTACTTAAATGCACTCTTCAAACTCCATCCACATGCTACAGATGTTAACCTCCAAAAGCAAAATGCAGAAATGAAAAGACTGAACTTTGGGCTGACAAAAATGAAGAAAAAGAAGTAATGAAGTAATAAGGTTAACCCCAAATGGATGGGACAAGGCCATGATGATAACGATGACAATAACTGTGTTGTATACTTATCTCTCCAACTCGTAAAGATTGTGCTTCTACCAGCTTGCCTCTTTAACTGCAACCACCAAAATGAAAACAACGATAGTCGACTGGTTAAGAAAGATCTGATTATAGGTCTGTTGGGAAGACCAGTGGCCTTGGGGTCGGGGGTTAATTTTTTCTCTCACTCTTTCCCAAATAATGGCCTTTCTTGGTGCCATTGTGTAGCATTTCAAAGCCAAGAATTCAATTCCAAATAATGCCTTCAATAACTCAATGGAGATGCTTGAAGGACACAATAATTTCCCAACAAGCCAGCTTTTATCTTTTGTGAAGTGATGATAAGGTGCTAAAAAGACTTGAGTTCAAGCCTGGGCCCAACCACTCAAATAAATGTTAGGCTTTCACTCATCCACTGACCCTCCCAAGACCCCACTTTGGCAGGATAAGTATTGAGTATCTAAGTGAGGGCTCCTGCTTTTATCTTTTCATAATATTAATACTCATAAACCCTTGGGATCTATCAATTTTAACAAAACCAAGAATCCTCTTAATCATGACACTACCTCACACCAACTTCCAATTTGCCTTTGCAGGACACCTTAAAAACTGCTTTTTAATATTTTTTGGAGAAGACAGTTAACAGATGCCAAGGCCTTTTATTCATATTAAGAAGATTGTACTTGTAATTTGTTAAAAGTATTGAATTACTGCTGTGCAATATCTTGAAAAATAAGCTTACATGGACAAATTCAACAAATGCAATTCGGGTGGAATGTTGATAATCGCCCAAAAGCCGCAAGCGAGAAACCTAAAAAAAGAAGGAAAAGATATCATAGCAAATCTAAATGGATATCATGGCTAAAGAATTGTATTTAAAAAATATATATCATAACTTTTATCAATAAAGATATTTTAGAAACAAACCTCTCCACAAAGTGTCTGAAAGAATAGCCTAACATCTGCTTGAGAAACCTGCAAAAGGAGCAACCAATACTTACTTTGGAGCTTTTCCATGATTTTAAGAATCTAGACCCAAAATGTTCATGGACAAGCAACAATGTGCAAGTAAAAACTATAACCTTTTTATCTATATTTGTGCAGTATATAGTCCGAGCACACAACTCACGTTCATCTTCTGACTATGCCAATAACAAAACAAGTGCCTACTTCAGAATCCTGACATGCACATCACCTTCAAACTCGTTGTTGTATAATGCTTTGGTTCCAACATAATGCAAAACTTACACTGGGTAAAAATGTAGGGTTGACTGGAAGAATTGCAGTCTTGGAGGGAAGAACCCTCACAGGATAAAATCCAAGAACAGTTCCTGAAAGACTCATGGCAGCTCTAGCACTTTCTGGAAGCAGCAGTCACGATACAAAAATAGTAATTTTCACAGGAATGTTCTAATCATTTTGATGAAAAATCACAATTTGTTTCAGTCAAAGTTTACCCTCATCAGCAAACTCAACAAACGCAAAACGAAGGACTGAATTTGGATCCCCACACACACGACAATCTACAACCTGTAAGTTGAATGCAAACATCAATAATTTCCTTATTTTCATGGAATGGTAATCTTTACTTGATAACCAATTCACCACAATACGCCACAAGGAATAACTCTCACTTGTCCACAATTTATGAATATTGCTGCAAGCTGTTCTTCAGTTACCTACCAAACATAAGAAAAATTATGGTAAAACAAAGGCAGGAACATGATTTGCATTTTCAAACAATTTTGTGTCTACAAACAATGTGTGTAACTAAGAACAACTTTCAAACACAATATGGATCCTGTACGGTAACTAACCATTTGGTCGATATCTGACACATAAACTGTTCTCCTGATACTCTCTTCGCGCTGCTCCCTGTTGATTCTGGAGCTTGTACGTCGTCTCGTCTGACTGTGACCATTCTTTCTCTAGAAAAGTTGACAGCTAGAAAATCAGTATTTGATAAAACTCATACTACAAAACTAGATAGGCCTATGAAATATTGTAGATAAAAATCAATTCAGCAGGAACAAATAGGTAAGGAAACCTTCACGATCTTAATGTAAGCTATTCTGGCAGTTTCACTTCATACTAAATTAAGTTTTACTTCTGCAAGAGAAGTAAACCAGTGATTTTCTCAAAAATCACTACTCCAAAACTGTAAACATCCGTTTTCTATCTCAGAGATCTTGTCTCAGACATCCGATAAACAATGATTGAGGAAATAACCATGAAAACCACATTTAGAATCTTGACATAAAATTTGAAAGGGGCAACCACAATCCGTAGGAATATTGCCTTTGTAAGCAGGAAAAATGTAGAGTTCCAAGCAGGCACAGAAAATGATGGTCCTTACAATGACACGCCCATATCATAAGAGGTCAATGAATCAGTCAAAATTTCATAATATGAGTAAAAGTGATGTTTGGCGTACCGTTGTCAGTAAGAAACATACCTAGTATCAAATCCTCCAATCCTACAATTTAAACAAGTAGATCCATCAACAACGGTGAATGGTCTGTGAGACTTCACTCTGGTTAAGCATGGGGATTATGCATTGAAAATAAAGAGGTTTTAGGGATAGGAGTTTCCCCCACACACACATCCAAGTTTTAGATAGGAGACAGCTGAGCCATTACCAGTTTGCTTCACACATAATCACAGCTTAAGCCCCCTCATACTAGACCCACAAGTATAGAGTCAGTTTATCGGTTCCACTACACAGGGTAATTGAACTGAAACCTTAAACCTGTAAGCCAACACTGAACCGTGGTAACCACTAGGCCAAAGACGCAACTCGATGCATAAATATATGATTGCCGTCATTGCAAGCGTTTTTACGTAAACATCATCTAACCAATAACAACCGTCCAGCCCCATTCATCAAGTAGAAATGTTTTCTCTTCTTGACACCTCAAAAAATTTATGAACTTCGGCTACAAGCTACCTTTTTCCAACATATAACTTATTCATCTATCATTCCTGTACACTGTCCCTCATCTGTCTTTACTATCATTTTTGCCATAACCATTAGAGATTTCATTCAATGATTGTGGTTTCATATAAGATTATTGTTTCTTTTTAGGTCTATTAACCAGAAATAATATATGTTCATTTTCATAATATTTCACTTAGATTTTGCATATTATTGCCATGTTTTTGGTACATACAAGAATCTTGACAGTGCCGGTACACCCAAGTACCTAAAATTGCAACAATTAAGAAAATTAATGATTGATAAAAACTATTTTTAACTGTTGGCCAAACAAACTTTAACCACTTAAATGCCACATCATTGGCAAGCTTTTTTCTGGACCGCATTTTGAAACTCTTTGCGTTTATTTGTTTAAATACACTTTATTTACTCAATTACCGTGAGAAATAGTTATACAATAAAACATTGATCCTCTTCAGAGAATTCTTGTGCTCTAAAATTTTTATTCCCGCTAAGAATTTTCATGTTACGTATTAAAAAATCACTAAATAAATACTCATTTACATTATCTATTATTGTTTAGTGACTTTCAATGTCATCGTGTTTCTTGTGAATAGGATTCCAATATCACCTATTATCAGGGAAAGTTTGCTGACGTCGTGTGCCCAGAGTTACAGTGCTTAAACTGAAAGATCTACTGAAAGGGTCATAATGGGCCATCACCCGTGGGCTTCCTGAAAGATCTACTAGAAAACATAAATATTACATGCAATTGTTTTGTCACTTTCCTTCACTAGCGCACCAGATAATGCATGCATCAAAGATTGAGCAGTTAATTAAACGCGCCCTGGCACCCAATTTCATCCACAGATGTATGCAAAGTCAGGCATTAGCGAAACAGCCGTTAAACAGCCGTATATCATTTGCACATGAAAAACAAAAGAAAACAAGGCAAAATATCCAAGTAATTTACAAAAAAAAAAAAAAAAGGTTTACACCTCCACAATTTTTGAACTGCCATTGAGCTGACAAATGATTCGCAAACTCCAAAAATGAAAATAATCGAGGAGATTGCCAAATTTTCGGTAATCTGGGAAAAAATAACGTAGGGCATAAACATAATTCAAGGAGAAGAAGCACAGACGATGAATGACAGGGCAGGCATTGGAATTTGCACAGAAATTCAGAGAGAAAAGGCCATTCGCGTTCGGTTTGGCTACTCACCCGTCTATTGTTAGGATTGTTATAATTAGCATTCCTCGTAAGCGTCGAGGCCCCTGCTGGTGGTAGAGCAGTTGGCACAGGGAACACGCGCGAAAGCGAGTGCGGCACAAATTCCTCAGCCAGCGGATTGAGCTTAGACAAAAGCTCCACCAATTCCTTCATGTCCTTTTCCTTCTCCTTTCTACCATCGCCGTTGCTGCTGTCGCCTCCCAAACCCTCGGGGGGGCCGATACGATCGCAATGTTGCTCGCACTGCAGCTGCTGCGTCGGATCGGTGACATTCTCTGATTCCTCTCTCTCGCGCACCCTTCCCTCGCTCTCCACAGCGACAGCCATGAAAGCCTGAACAAAGCTCACCACAGCACGCGCAGATAACAGCCAGACCAGAAAAAAAATAAACACGATTCGAATTCCGTGCCTATTTCCTATTATTCCGCGTCCAATTTTGGGCCATAATCTGCATAGAGCCTAAGCGGACGCGGCCATTGGTAATATGCTTGTCGGAATGGATCTGCAATGGCAAAATTTCTGTGAAAAACCGGCTGCCACTGCCGCTGCTGGTAATGTTGATTCTGCTAATCAAAGAAGAGGAATTCCTCTATTTCTTTTTCTGTTTCTTTTTCTTTTATCTGCTGCTGCTGCTTCTGCTTGTGGGATGGATGGCCGTCAATCCAGGCACCAGCGTCTGGCCTTATGCGTCTGATGGCCGTTTTCCATACGTGTCAACGGCGGCAGGTTCTGCTGCATCATGACGTCTATTTATTTATGATTTCTTATGGCTGTCCTGCTTCGTGGTGCCCTTTTTGGCATTTTATTTAGCTACGCGGTTCCGGTCCCGAACACAGAGGCAGAGTCCTGGAAAATGAAAATGCTAATGCATGAAGTTGCTGTCGTCGCGCCTACGCAAATCTGGAAATGGAAATAGAAATGGAACGCGAAGAAGAATAAGAAAATGGAATCATCGACGTTCGTATGCGGTGAGCCGATCATGGTGGTTGAGCTCGGCCGGGCGGGCCGGCGTGTTGACAATGAATTGCATGAGTTAAGCAAGCTGCATGATTCATTATTTCACTTGGCTTAACATTCCTTCCTTGTTAGAGCTCACTGTAGCTGTCTGGTATTTTGGCTTCTGATTGCAGTGTCATTTTCAGTCATTTGGATTGCCATTTCATGGCATCACTGCTGACCGCATTAGCGCATTGACAAATTGGACTTTCCTTCCTTCCTTCCTTCCTTCCTTCCTTCCTTTTTTAGTGGCTTCAACAATGGAGGAGAAGCATGTGACAGTCACGGGTGAGTGGGTCCTGTTTGTTAATTTTTCAATAATTGCTTTGGTTGATGCACATTTTGTGTGCAGCGTAAGGTTTGCCTTTCTTTGCACTGCAAGTGAAGATACCCGTAAGCCTCACATCTTCTAACCCATATAACTGACGTAGCAAATACGTCTTTCTTTTATATATATATATCCGGTTATAACTGAGAATTCACTAAGCGATAACCATGGTTAAAAATAGAAAATTCCTTCGATCGTGTGCTAAAGGACTTTAAAATACAAAGTGGAAGTTCCTTCAAATCTGTTTCTCACCGGACACGGTTAAACACTTTCCATGTTCTTTTCCACCCTGGAAATCCTTTTATAGGCTCAACGTAGGAGGCTTCCCATTACAACTTGCCACCGTACTTTAGCTATAAGATGATCCTCTAACTAGAACATGGTTTCTCTAGCTGGAACATGGTTATGGTTTCTCTAGCTGGAACATGGTTATGGTTTCTCTAGCTAGAACATGGTTTTCTAATAACGTGTTTGGTTTATTGAATTTGTAGATCTTGAATCATGGTAAATACTAAATCTAAGGATTCTTGAATCACTCAACGTTATATTTATACAATTGAAATATGAAAAGAACTAGAAAAAAATCCAAAAATCCATAGAAGTGGGTGCCTTAGGTGGGTCAATCAAGAATCACATAATAAATCCTCACAAAACCAAACAACATTTTTAATCTAAAAAGTCAAATCCACATATTCAACATCTAAAGACTCATCTAACCACCAAACATGCCTTAAGAGAAATTTCCTTGGTTTATAAACATGGCCCAAAACACATTAGCATCTAAGAATTTGATCCATTATCCTACAATTGTGACTAATCTCATCCATTATCTTCCAATCATGACCATCATGATTGCCCCTTCAACTATGTATGTCATTTCTAGATGCCAATGTCACTACTACTAATTTTAACACCACCTTGATCTTCCATGCAACCTAAATTTCACCTACTTTCTAGGTTTGCATTTCTACAACACTGTGAGCCAATCCAAATTCCTCTACTTCAATGTCTATATCAATATAAACTTAGCAACTATTAACGCATAGATTATAGTTGTTTCATGTTGATGTAGAAGATATGACTTGATAGGAGGCCCACCCTATTTAAATTAATTATTGACACAATAGCATTAACACCATATAAACCCCAATTTTACATGTACCCTCTACCCTATTATATTTCATCAATTGCTAAGAATCCATGGGTATCTCAAGTAACAAAAATTACAAGGGCATAAAGGGTAAAGGGTATATGTTCGCTTTAGGACAATCCACTTGCAAGTCTTTAGTAACTTTGAAGAGAG
>MNCI01004050.1:642906-655887 GCA_015680685.1 Gnetum montanum | reverse complement strand
GTCGATTCCTTGACTAGCCGTACACATCCGTAGATGCTCGTAATCAAGTCGTACTCATCCCGCATTCTAGGAGTTGAGGGTGAGAGAGACTAATCATGATGAGCAGTCGATTCCTTGATTAGCCGTACACATTCGTCAATGCTTGTAATTAAGTCGTACTCATGCTGCGCTAATGCAGGTAATAAATAACAAGTAATAAAATCCTATTCCATGCACTGCAAGGTTTATCCACAAAGCTCGTCTTTATTGCCGTACACAACTTGCGTTCAGGTACAAAGCTGCTCGGATAAAGATCCGTTCACTTGGGGACTCCTACTGCGGGCACATGGAAAATATTCTATCTCTGGAGTGATCAAACTGCCAGAGTTTCCCTACTTTAATCCTAGGATGAGAAATGAGGGGAGTGCAACCTCTTATTTATAGATTTGGCAGTGGACCGTGATATCGCGTACGCGATATTGCAGGGGACGACGCGATATCATGGCTCATGCGTTATCGCATCTCATCATACCCCCATGACTAAATGAAAACTCGTCCTCGAGTTCCTTACAATAATATAGGGAAGGCATGGAATTATTGAGGGGAATGGAACTAATGGGATGACATGTGAACAGATCATCATTACAAGACTTGACAAAATTGGTGTTCATGAAAACAAGGGTGAACACCTTATTACAATGACATCAAGCCTTAGTTGGTAGCTGAGAGAGAGAGAGAGAAAGAAGTGTTGCTGCTGCCAACGCCAAGATTGCGCCCGCGGTGTCCATCCGTAAGCGCATCATCAATCTTGCTCCTTGCATAGCTGCTTCAACACTGCTACATTCCAAATGTTTGCTCCAGATCCAATCTGTGGTTGTATGATTGCCATCTGCACACACAACACAATCATATATTAGCAAGGGTAAATGAATCATCATGTAATTAATACCTTGCTTTGGTGTAGGTCCATTGTCTAGGTTGTGGTATGGATGATATGGATCTGGGAATATATTAATGATGACTACCAAAGGTGTAGGGTTTAGGAAGAAAATCAAAAATTTCGGGGCTAGGAGAAAATCGAAAAAATCAGGCCCCATACCCCCATGACTAATCGCGAACCTCCGGTAGTGTTAGAATGGAAAAAGAAAAGGAGTAAGAAAGATAGATAAAAATGGACAACTATAGCATCGGTGAAATGGATGTCAAGATGGTAATGAACAAAATAAAATTGATCGCAAAATGTTAAGGGAAAGAATTTAACTAATGCACCAAATAGGAATGTCAGTGGGTCCTCCCCAAATCAGGCTCATGCCGTTAATGCCTTGACAAACCCACATTCCAAGAGTCCGTAGGCCCTGGGAATTTCATTTGGAACAAGAGTTAAAGTCTTAACCACAAGAATTTACCAAAAAAAAACCAATGCATCAACCAAAATATATACACTAATGATACAATCGGCAATGAGGTGCATAGTGGAGAGAAGGATGGAGAGAAGAGAATGGAATGGAATCCCAAGAACAAGGTGGTGTACAGCCCCTTATGTGTTTTATGATTAACATGACTTAGCAAATCTCATTCCAACTCTGGCCTCAAACCAACCACATCTAGTGAATTCGCATCAACGCATTTGGTTAAACCATCCACTTGGACAACAAGAATGCACTCCCCAAGAGCCACCACCATTCCGACGAAACAAAGGAGAGAATGGGAAGCAAGAAGGACCTTAGTTAGAGGGAACACTTTGGGTTCCATAACTAGTGCTTGTAGCCCAAGTTTATTCGTCTAAGGGGTGTGCATTGAATTCTCACTTTTTTTTTGTGTTTTGTGTTTTTATGCGTGAGAACCACACCATGCAAAGACTTGATTATTTTTATTATCTCAGCTTCCGATAGTTGGGTAACCTCAGAACGACAAGAAAACGCAAGAAGAAAACATTCAAGCATCCAAGAGAAGGACCAACACAAAAGCATCAAGTTCCCTTGAAGTCACACCCTTTTCAATCCGTGAGTCCTTCCTTAGTTTGAGAAATACCCAGTCACCGATTCGTTAAAATTCTTATTAGAAGGGGACTGTGCATTTCCAAGCTGAGAGAAACCATAGAAATTGGTGGATGGATGGGTGAAGTGGTCTCATTGCCTGCCATATCAAAAGAAACATACCTTAGTATCAACATTGTGACTTAAAGGTAAAAACCAAACATTAGTAACTAATATGAAAACAGTTCATACCATCATGAAGAATGCTTATTATGGGACAAACTTACATGGTGGAACACACACGTACACAAAAATTGAAAAAGAACTGAGGGCCCCATATGATTAGCATAGGTGGCCATCTCCCCCATGACTGAGTGGAAAGGGAGAGATCCGAAATAATGAGCGTCTATTTGAGTTTCTTAAAAGTGTTCAACTTCTCCCAAATGATGATCTTAGATTAAGGGGTGGAAGTTGGCGACGCTCATATTCCAAGGTGTCTATGCCTTCATTGTTGGCATGGGTTTCCTCAGTTCATTTCATGCATATTTTTCGGTTGCTCTTTCGAGTAGCTATCAACCACGGGGTGTCTACTACTTGTGTGGTTGCCACATACAGGCATCTTTGTTGCAAAGTCTCAAGGGCACACCTGTTACATGGAGACATTTCCTCCATGTCATCATCCGATGAATCACTGTATGTGATGCATGGAACTTTCCTGTTCTCTATCTTTCCACATATGTTTATCTTAAAGATTTCCAAGGAAAGATAGTGGATCCTAAGGCATGCATCTACTGTACTTAGCCATGCCCCTCCCATTATAATTGGGAAGTCCCCTTCGTTGTTGTTAACTTCAATCACCAGAAAATCAGCTGGGTAAGACCAACCACACACAGTGGTGATGATGTCCTCCACCAATCCCAAGGGAATGGTGATGGACTAGTCTGCCAGCTCTAGTTGAATGTTGTTCTTCTTAAGTTGGTGCAGGTTCCAGGCATGATACATCTCTCATGAAATTAAGTTAACTCTGGAACCTGAGTCAAGAAGAGCCCTATGTGGTTCATTTTCGGCGATCTATAAATAGATTAAGGGACTCCCAGGGTCAGTTAGTGTCCTGGGAAGGTGGCCTACCTTAATCCAGTCAGTTAAGGTATGTGTTAACATAACCGTATGTGTTAAGCTCTGATTTTGGACAGAAGGGTGCTCCGAAGTGTTAGATGGTGGAGGAGTGTACATGGCCTCAACCGCTTGTTGTTGCAAGAGTTTGTCTGGGCTTTTGGTTTTGAAGTAAGGTCTTCTCTTTTTAGAGTTGTTAGAACTAATAGTAGGTTGGATATTTACAACTCTCACAGTGTGACGTTGCTATGGTTGAGGAGGAAGTTCCCCTTGCATTGTTGGAGCAGGAGGTGTTATGGGAACTACTTATGGTGGAAGAGGTGCGGATGGATTAGGAGGATGGTGTGGGTATGGAGTGTCTCCCAGAGGAGAAGGAGTCCTTTTGAAATACTCTCAGGCTTGGTAGTGACGGTTGGGGGTTAAGTGACTCATAGAGCCACTTGGAGAAATTGGCTGTTGCACATAATATCCATATGGATCAGGCTACTGGTAAGGGTACTGATGTTTTGGCGATGGCATCCCCCATGACTATGGGTATTGCCACTGCTGATGCTGTCTGATGGGCTGTGGTGACGTTCCACTTGGATAATATGTTAGTGGTTGGTGGAACTGCCTTGGGTTACCTTGTGGATAAGGTAACCTTCGAGGTGTTTGCCATTGGTTGAGTCTTGGATTAAGCGCAAACACCCCATACTCCTGTAGATGTGAGATGATGGGACAACATCCCTTAGGATGGTCATAATGGCAGATCTCACATCCACCGTCATCATTTTAATCCAAATCCACAACCACATCAGAGTTAGTGATTTTTCCCTTACCCTTGTTATGTGCAGGGCTTAAATCTCTCCACTTTTTCTTACCTTTGTCACTACTTTGTTCTACCTTAGACTCTTCTACAATTTTTAAGATAGTTTCAATTTTAGAGTCTAAGGAACTCCATACGTCATCTACCTTAGCTACTAATTCTTTTGTTAATTGTTTGATCGGCAAGGTTTTCCGGTTGACCAACTCTTCGATTGGTGACTCATCCTCTTCATCACAAAATTTCACTCCCTTCTTTCGAAGGGAGGGATCACGGTTGTATTCTTCCGCACTTTCTCTTTTTCGTAGCTCACCTTCTTTGTTTGCTACTTGCTCCAACAAGCTACGCACTTCATGGGCTCTAAGTTGTGAGAGTCTCCCTTGGGCATAAGTCCCAAGGGTTCTTCTAGTTTCATGCCTTAGCCCATCCACGATGTGGCGAAGTTGATCCCGCTGAGCATACCCATGGCCCAGGCAACGATGTAACAATGTGTAGTAGCGGGCCATGGTAGCATCCAAGGGTTCATGAGTACCTTGCTTCCAGCCTTGGATCTGCTTACGCAAATTGGACACTCTGGAGTACGTTTGATACTTTTCGTTGAACAGTTCTAGCATCGTACTCCACCTCCTGATGGTTTCCGGTTCTAAGGACCGGTACCAGCTCTCTGCTTCTTTGGTGAGTGTCCTTGGGAACAACTTAAGTTTTTGCCACTCATTTTCTATATTCTGCAAGGCACAGGCATCGTGGAATGCCCGTAAATGATTCTGCAGATCAGCACTGTATCCCCCTTCAAATCGTGGGATGTTATTAATGTCTAAATGCTTGATTCGGCTATCCTTTAAATGCCTTGTGGGAATCCTAACTACCTTCGTTATGTCAAGCATACTTCGGGTTGCAAGTAGGGGCTCATCATGATTGTCTCTTTCATGACGCTTGTGATGTCTGCGTTGTTCCCTACTCTCCCTATGTCCTTGCCCTTGTCCTCTCTCTCGACTTTCCCGTCGAGGTTTTTCATCCTTCTTACTTTTATCCTCACCTTTATGTTCATGGTGGCTATGCCTAGATGTGGAAGGAGAGGATGAGTGATGTGAAGAAGGGGAAGAAGAAGGGAAACCATCGCCATGACGATGTTTCTTGCCTTCTCTTCGGCTGCTATGGCCCCGATTGTGGTGACGATCTATGTTCACAATGGTTGTTCCCTCTGTGAACAGTTGGTGTTCACAGGAACCAGAGATATGTATCGTTGATCGTAGATTCTGATACCCAACCTCCTTACCATCATTAGAAGGGGGAACATCTTTTGCTAAAGAACCCATGTTAAGGGGTTCTTCATCTCCTATTTCGCTAAGGACGTGCGGGACCTTGCCCTTCAGTAGTGCATGTTGACTCTCCTGCCTTAAGTCTCTCATACGTTTGGCATCTGTGGGATAATAATCCCTCATGTCAAGATCTTCACCAATGTATTCAGCAAATAATTCTTGCATGCCAATCTGTGCCAAGGCACAGAAAAACATTCGAGGGACTGATCGATTTGGGGGTAACACAGTGTTACCTTGCAAATCTCTTCACTGCAGCTGTTCATCCTGATGGAGAATAAAAGTAAAATCTAGAATATACTCATCAGGATGAGTATAAACTATCTTGTATTGTTTAGGACTTGGCTATTTTTTGTTATGTTTTTTATCTTGTCGACTGTCTCATGTGTGGTCCTTAGGTGGTGAGTTGCTCTTATGAGAAGGAGGCATTGTTACTGGTGTGCTGATTCACCGTTATATAAATTTTATCTTTTTATTAACCTGAAGGTTCGTTAAGGCTCACAACGATGTGAGTGATATCCCTTATGTTCTATTCAGTGCACAAATACTTAGTCCCCAGCAACGATGCCAATGATGAGTGGCGAGGTACCCCTACACTCAACCATACAAAATGAGCATAGCACGCGCGATCCGGTCAAACTCCGCAGACTAAATGCCTAAATGCCCCATGGAACACTTGGGGTTAATCATTCGTTGTCTTCCCAGACTTACTTGTTGTTGTCACGGTGTATGGTTAAGTAAGTCCGAGGTATATGATTTTTATGGTCTTTTATGGTTTTTCTTCTATGCTAAAGGGTGAAGGGTTGAGAAAGCTAACTAACTCTAACTAAGGACTAAGTCTAAATTAACTAGCGTCAGCATCCGTTCCCACTTACCGTACACACCCTGAACTATGCAACTGTGGTTACCAAACGCTAATCGTTACTGGGATCACCACACGTGCTCAAAGTGGTCATACTGAGGCACTTAACTAGCCTAAACGTGATGAGTAGCCGATTCCTTGACTAGCCGTACACATTGGTGGATGCTCGTAATCAAGTTGTACTCATGGTGCACTAATGCAGGTAATAAATAACAAGTAATAAAATCCTATTCCATGCACTGCAAGGTTTATCCACAAAGCTCGTCTTTATTGCCATACACAACTTGCGTTTAGGTACAGAGCTGCTCGAATAAAGATCTGTTCACTTGGGGACTCCTACTACAGGCACATGGAAAATCTTTTATCTCTGGAGTGATCAAACTGCCAGAGTTTCCCTACTTTAAGCCTAGGATGAGAAATGAGGGGAGTGTTGCCTCTTATTTATAGATTTGGCAGCGGACTGCGATATCGCGTACGCGATATCGCAGCTCATGTGATATCGCGTACGCGATATCGCAGCTCATGTGATATCATGTCTCATCACATAGGTACATCTCAAAAATTACAGAAGTTTATAACTCAGTGCTACCTAGTAGAATTGAACCTATGACATAGGGTTACTAGGCCAAGATTTGTACCACTAGGCTAACACCTCATTCACCTTTAACAAGAGGTGTTAGCTTAGTGGTAAGACTCTTAATTTAAAAGCAACAACTCATGAGTTTGATTCTGGTGGGCAATGCTAAGTTATAAAGTTCTAGTTGGACTATATATGTTGGCCTATACCTATATTATAATTATTTCAGGGTTCCAACAGCACCGCCACTTGCCCTTCCCCCACCTTGAAAATTGTTCACCTTTAACGTTAATAGGTTACTTACTTGGTGTAAAGTGATTTGATTTGTCTCTTGTGCATGATTGTAGCGTTGACTCACACACACACCTCAGCCTATGGTGAGTTCATTGTCCTCCTTATTGATAAAGTCAAAAATTTCACCTTAATAATATCATATTTACGATACCATATCTATGATGTTGTAGATTTGATATCGTATCTCATGATACTTTATTGTATAAACGATATTGTGGAGTGCATGTTAGCCTATAAAAGCAACACTTATGCGCATGGATCTACAATAGTTTTGATAACATAGTAGTAGAAAATTTTCAGTTTGTTTTCATGATTTTAGCTTTCACTACTTAGCAATGTGTGCTCATAGTATGATGTTAAGTGATTGAACGGAGTCTTTATTCAAGTGTGATGTACTTGGACACATTGCATAATCGAAAATAAAGATTAAAATTACTTTCCATTATTGCAGCAACACTTAGTTTCATCTCTGCTTTTATTTAGTTTATTGTTTATTTTTTTCATAGTTACCGATTACTTTCTATGCACTTTACCACTACTGTCATTAAGTGGAATGAGTACGACTAATCTCCAACACTTAAGTGTAGTTGCTTGGTAACCTAGTAGTACTATCACTTGGTACACCCAATAGTGAAGTACTTGGTAATCCTAGTAGTAGTTGCCCGAAGTCCAAGGCATGAGCGAAAGGTTAGGATTGGTTGCTCATCACATAGGCTAGATTAGATTTTTTTACTATTACTTAGACTTAGAATCTCTTTTCATTTACTTCATGTTTACTAGGAGCAATATGGCCCATACAACATCAATGTCATATACCTCACTATGAGTTAAATGATACACATCGATTTTACTAGCTCATGTGGGAAGACAATGATTGTGAACTCTAATCTATTACTAGCATAATTACATTACCTTGTCTACGGAATTTGACTAGGCTACATGTGAACACTTTGTATCTCGTATGGTTAGGTGTTGGACTACTCCACCGCTCATCATTAGTGTTGTTGCTGAGAACAACTCAATGTTATGCTAAGTAATTATTTTTTCAAAGTTTGTTGTATATGAAAATTTAAAGTCAAACCCAAAAAATATAAGTAAAGCATACTTCTAATACAAACCATCTAAACACTATAATATGGCTTCACATAATGATCAACCATCACCTGCCAAGGAGACAAGAAGGAGTAGTGACAAAATTATTGATGAAGAAGAATGGGAAATGCTAATGCAAATAAGAATCACTTATGCTCACACTGATCCTTACCTTCTAGACTTCACTTTCATCTTTCATTAGGATAATCAAATGAGGTGGAGAGACATGCAAGGCAACATAGCCCTGCCTCTAGAACGTGCAGCATTGAACATGTTACAAACTTCTTTAAAGGAAATGCATTTGAATCAAATTCAAAAATGGTATAATGTGACTCAACACATGACTAGACCCTATGAACTCACAAAGGAGCAAATGAGGAGAGATGATGCTATGAAGATCAAACATATACATAGCAAAGGAAAGTAGGCCAACACTTCTATTATCATAGAAGAACTTGATGGTGATCAATTCATTTCAGAACAACTCCACCAGAACCATGAGGAGTAGTAAAAAACACCTATCATCAAACTAGAGGAACCTGTCAAAGCCCAACTTCATTATACTCTAGTAGAGACACACAAGGGGGAGGCTACTAACTCAACATACAAGTGGGACTTTAAGCCAAGGGTTCTTGCCAGATATTATAGAGAAACTCACAAAAGTCATGAAAGGCGAACTAGTCTGCATCATTTTCATGCCACCTTATCGACCTCATCACGATTGTTGGAGGACTCTAACAAGAGATGATACAAGTACCAAGACTTGGATAGGAAAGAAAGGCAAACTCATGATCATCATGATAGACATTTAAGGTACTCTGATTTAGAAGATGAATAACATGAAAGAAGGAGAAGAAGAGATAGAAGAGAGGATCGAGAGAGACATGAGCATAGAAGGGGTTACCACTACAACAGAGCATACAAATCATATCATGATGATGAACCCCTTATGACAACCTGAAGCATGATAAATATTTGTGAAGTTGTCTACATACCAACCAAGCATATGAGAGATAGCCAAATCAAATGGCTAGATATGAATAACTTACCACAATTTGAAGGTGGTTACAATGTTGATCCATAGCATCATCTTCAAGCATTCCATGATGCCTTTGCTCTTCAAAACATAGAGAGTGACTAGTAGAAATTGAAGTTATTTCTTATAACACTTGTGAAGGAAGTGGAAAACTAGTACAAGTCACTAGAACCTGAATCCATCAGACATTGGAGTACCATGCTTGAATCTTTAATGACAAATATTAGACCTATTCACAAGTGTCAAATCTAAAAAAATAAATTTAGGGCTAGAAACAAGGGACTTATGAAACCCTTGATGTAGCAATGGGTAGATATTATTCATTATTACATAGATGTCCAGGCCATAGATTTTCATCAAAGGAGCAGCTCAGGCACATCGTAGATATGCTAAGAAAAAGAACTAGAGAGACCCTTAGGGTTTATGCCTACGGAAGATTATTAGAACTGATCATCCATCGTATTCAAAGACTTATCAATCAAGTGGCCAAACAGGAAAGAGAACTCAAAAAAGGGGAATCAGCTAAAGAGGATAATAGAGATCCATCAATTTGAAAGAGGGATGTACAAGCATGTCATAGACAAGAAGACAAAACCTTGGACGATGTCATTTAGCAAAAGACTCTACCAATATAGAAATTTTTAAATGACATAGTAGCTAAGGTAGAAAAGATGTGGGATTCTGTTGATGAAAAATTCACAACTGCCTTAAAGATAGTGGAGGAAAGAACTAAACAAGCATTAGGAAGAGGCAAAGACAAAAGGAAGAAGAAAGAACAAGATGCAAAGGCAAAGTTGCTTCAGTGGATGAGTGCTTAGACACTAGCTCCATAGATGATGAAGGTTGTAATGTGTGTCAGTACAAACATCCTAAGAGATATTGTCCAATGATGGCACATTTGCAATAAATGGGGACATATGCACTCAATTCCAAATTTGTTAAAAAAATGCCCAAATGGTTACCTTATCCTCAAGGTAATTATTGACAAAACCTTCAACTAATGTACTATCCCACTAGAGCTTTGCCGCAGCTACAGGAGCATTATTATTAGTAATGCCAACAACACCAATCATGGGCCATGCCACCACCATGTCAGTAGTATCCATATTGGCAACTTGATCCTTATGGATATTATGTTCAATGTCCTGTATCACCTAGTAATGTAGTTGTTCAAACCTCACAGTACTATCCAATAGAGTACCACATATCAATGCTGCCAAGGACTAATTCTAACTCATATGTGCATCTACCAATAGCTGCTCATTCTACCCAACACCTAAATCCTCTACCACTAGTGCCATCTCATGTTATGCAGGGGAAATTGTCATCATGGTCTCAGTAGAAGAGTGCTACAAGAGTAGTTAATACACACGAGGGGATGATTACTTACGAGTCTCAACCTAGGAAATGACCATTTTGTAGAACAAGTTTGAAAAAGACTTTGTGGATGGGAAACACATCTAATTCCACCCCATCTACATCAAGTCCTTCTTAACACCACAAGCTTCTAACTTCATCAAGTCCAAACGTCACCATTACCATGCTCACTCAGATCATAACTCATTAGATTGAGGTAGGGGCTCTTCCATAGAAGAGAACTAATTTAGGAAGTCCCTTGGTTTATCTCCAAATAGTAGGACAAAAACCATGCAAAGCTTTACTAGATCCTAGGTCTAGAGTACATCTAATATCTCAAGACATGTAGCAGGCATGGAACCTACCACCACTAAAGAAAAGAAACATTTTCTTGGAGCATAGACCAGTCAATCATAGTTTCACTTAGACAAGTGGATGATGTGATAACTACCATTAGTGGCTAGTCTTATTCTACTAATTTTCTAGTAATCCATGTGGGGAAAAACAAGGGAGAATTTTCCATTATCATGGGAAGAGCTTAGCTTAGCATTTTGGATGCTAAGCTTGGAATTTATGATTTGTCCTTGAAAATTTCCAAGGACAATGAGGCTAAAATCATACATAGGTGAAGAGTTCCATGTATCGCATACAATGATAATGGGTGCAATTGTGTGCAACAAATTTGAGCTATTAAACGAAAGGAAACTAAGGCATGCAATTGATGTGTGAAAATAAGATGTGTGCAAAATTGTTTGTATGCAATAACCATCCAACAAGAGGGCACCTAGTAGGTGAATACAAGTGAAGAAACTCAATCTGACAAGTACATGGAACTAGAAGAATAAATCATCAATACCTATGTTGTAGAAATAGACAAGTTCAAGCAGCTTAGAAAAAGACACTCCTACCCTCACAACAAGCAGGAAGAAGAAATAGATTGGGGACACATAGAGATCCTAAACATAATGGAACCAAAATTGTTAGAAAGGAAAGCCCTACTAGCAATGTTAGAATGAATAACAAGAAGCCAGTGATTATTAATGCCAACCTAGACAAACAACAAAAAAGGAAACTATTAGAAGTGCTCAATAGATAGGCTACAACATTTGTGTGGTCTTATCATGGGATTTGATCCATAGATTTGTTAACATTGGATCTACATTGATCTTGCAGGCAAACCAAATCACCAAACTCAATGAAGCCTTAATCCTAAACTCAAGAAAGTAGTCAAGAAAGAATTGGAAAAGTTGCTAAAGGAAAGATTCATCTATTCCATTACAGATAGTGAATGGGTGAGTCCTTTGGTGATTGTTCCAAAGAAGGGAGGCAAATGGCATGTCTACATCGACTTCTGGATGTTGAACTCAACCATGTTTAAGGATCATTTTCCCTTGTCATTTTTTGATCAAGTCTTGGACATAATTTTAGGACATGAGTACTACAATTTTCTAGATGAGTACAGTGTGATGAGTGGCGAGGTACCCCTACACTCAACCATACGAATACGAGCGTGCACGCGCGATCCGGTCGAACTCCGCAAACTAAATGCCTTAACACCACAAGAAACACTTGGGGTTAATCGTTCATTGTCTTCCTAGGCTTGCTTGTAAGTGTCACGGTGTATAGTTAAGCAAGTATGAGGTATGTGATTTTTTTGGTATTTTTCGGTTTATCTTCTATGCTATCAGGGGAAAGGGTTGAGAAACTAACTAACTCTAACTAATGTCCTAAGTCTAAATTAACTAGCGTTAGCATCCGTTCCCACTTACCGGACACACCCTGAACTATGCAACTGTGGCTTACCAAACGCTAATCGTTACTGGGATCACCACACGTAACGCAAGTGCTTGAAGTGGTTGTACTGAGGCACCTATTTAGCTTAAGTGTGATAAGCAGCCGATTCCTTAGCTAGCCGTACACACCCGTGGGTGCTCGTAACTAAGTCGTACTTATCACACGTTCTAGCCTAGCAATGAGTAGCTGATTCCTTGACTAGCCGTACACATTGGACTACCACTGGGATTACCAAGCGCAGAATCTTGGAATACGCTACTGGGTTACCAAGTAGCCAATGCTCATAAGCAAGTCGTACTCATGCGTTGCGACAAGCAGCCGATTCCTTGACTAGCCGTACATGTCCGTAGACGCTCGTAATCAAGTCGTACTTGTGCGCACTAGGAAAGTAGTAAATAAACAACAATAAATGAAATCACGTGCTGCAAGGTTTATCCAATCAAGTTCGTCTTTATTGCTGTACACAACTTGGGTTCAGGTTACAAGTTGCTCGAATAAAGAGCCGTTCACTCTAGGACTCCTACTGCGGGCACATGGGAAAAATTCTAACTCTGGAGTGATCAATCTGCTAGAGCTTCGCTACTTCTAGCCAGGATTGGGAAATGAAGAGAGTGCCGCCTCTTATTTATAGATATGGCGGTGGACCACGATATCGCGTACGCAATATCGCAGGAGAAGACGCGATATTGCGGCAGCCGCGATATCACGTACGCGATATCGCGGCACAGTGCATGTCGCATCTCATCATACCCCCATGACTGAATGAAAACTCGTCCTCGAGTTC
>MNCI01004050.1:448635-629128 GCA_015680685.1 Gnetum montanum | reverse complement strand
TGGGATTACCAAGCGTACATCCTAGGTACACTGCTGGGTTACCAAGTAGTCACACTTAAATGCTCGTGATTAAGTCATACTCATTCCGCATTTAACAACGGGAATAGTAAATGATGATAAAGAAATATTAACTAAGAAAACAATAAATAAAAATAACAATTAAATAATTAAACTAAGTGAATGCTGCAATGATGAAGTAATCTCGATCTTTATTGTCGATCATGTGCGTGTCCAAGTACGTCACACTCGAATAAAGGTTCTGTACAATTACAAGCATCACAATGCGGGCATGCACTTGGGAAAATAATCTAACTCCTATGGAAAAAAAATGCAAGGGCTTCACTACCACTACTAGAAAGATGCCTCAATGAGGTGGAAGGCCCTCTTATTTATAGGCCGGAATATGTGCCACATAAACGGGGCCACGTCGGTGCATGGGAAGATGCATCAATGGGGCTGCATCGACAGGGCCATGTATATGTGGCCACGTCGACACGGCAACCAATTTACACTTCATTAGTATGCCATGTGCATTAATTTTTAATAATGTAACTCACTTTATAGGCACTACCTTTTAGAAACTCATGCAACACTTAGGAGTTGAACATAAATTAACAACACCTTACCATCCCCGAGCCAATGGCCAAGCTGAGGTTACAAATAGGGAAATCACAAAGATCTTAATGAGAATAGTTAGCAAATATGGGAAAGAGTGGAGCACAAAACTCAACAATTCCCTCTAGGCCTACTACTCAACATGGAAACTTCCTATAGGCTATTCTCCCTACGAGTTGGTGTACGGAAAATTACCAATACTTCTTATTTAATTCGAGCTCTGTACACTTTCAATAGTTTGTGATCTTGACCTTGACTTAAGTCTAGCACAAAAAGAAATATTAATGAATCTCAAATTGCTAGAAGAAAATCAATCGGTGGCCCTATCATTTAATGAGTTGCATAAGACATTAAAAAAAACACCATGACCTTAGAATTAGAAAAGTCAAATTTCAACCAAGAGATAAGATTCTTTACTAGAACCCCACACATGTACCTCAATGAACTAAGTTCTAGATGTTGTGGGAAGGATCTTATATCATTTACAAGACTTTTTCTTCTAGGGCCATGATGATCTACAAACCTAAGAGCCTAGATAAGAAACAGCTAATCAACATACAACAAGTCAAACCTTTCAACGAGCCTAAGCAAGCTAGTGCAAAAAATGCCTCATTGTATGGGCAAGCATGCTCAATCTTTCAAATCTTCTACTTTCAACTTAATCGTGGGGGAGATGGCCATCCATGCTAACTATATAAGCAACTTCTCAATTTTTCATAGTTTTGTTTTACACCTCGTTATTTTTACAACCTTTTATTTTACACATTTTTTATGTTATTAATTTTTCAAAATTTTTGTTTTACAACATCATTAGTATGTTTTATTTTCCTTAAATATTTTGCAATATTTTGTATATTTTTTATTTGGATATGATTTTCTTATTATGTTTTAGTAATAACATGCCTTATTGCCAATTAGGTATAGTGTGCTTTAATTGATCTGGACATGTGCTATTCGGTTATTTGATTGTTGGTATCTAGATTTTAGCTTTGCATTTTGTTACTAATAACTTGAACATGGTTTCTTTTTCATCTAATATTCAATGAGTCCACAACATCCACCCATTCACAAAATTTATGGTTTTTCTTATTTTGCAAATGTGAGGTCTCTTTTTCATTAATAAAACTTTAATGAACTTATGACCTTGATAGTTTCTAGAATCGGAAATGATTCAAAGGTTTAAATAGGGTGTGACTTCAAGGGGATTTGGTACTCTTTGTGCCTTTCTACTTACTTAGGTGCATGTGTGTTTTCATGGATTTCTTATTAATTCATGTCAACCAATAATAGGAAGTTAAATAAGTCTTTGCATGGTGTGGTTTCCATTAAAAAAATAGTAGAAATTCAAAGCATACTGCTTAGAAAAAATAAATGGGTTACAAGCACTAGTGATGAGACTAGAAAGACATGTTATCCATCCCTGAAGATTTCCTCTAACAAAGGTCCTTCCTCACTTCCTACTTCTCTTTTCTTCTTTAATAAGGAATGGTGGTTGTTCTGTGGGAGCACTCTTATGTCTTAGGAGGTGGACTGGTCTTAGAATGGTGATGCAAAATCACTAAATATGGTTGGTTTTGATTTGAACTAAGGATGGATTTCTATTAGGTCATTTAACCACAAAACTCACAAGGGACTTCATGTGACCTTAATTAGGAATTCCATTTGACTCTCTCTCATTTATCTATGCTTTCCATGTCTCACCTCACTATTGGTTTCATGTTCTTGTTCGATGTCTTAGTTTGATGTGTTAAAATTATTAGGTAGTTTCTTTTAGGTTTTTGTACTTAACTTTCTATAACCATTAATCATCCATGGGGCCCATGGACTCCTCAATTTGAAGTTATGAAAGGGCAATAAAGGGCCTATGCTTGATTTGGGGAGGATGCACGTGCATAACTTTTGGTTAGATTAGTTAAGTTCTTTATCCTTAGACATTCTCACAATCAAATCCTTTTGCGTACCCCATCAATCACATCCAATTGTGCACATCGTCACAACATTTTTCAATGAAATCCTCTTTTTATTATTGTGAATTCTTAATCCTCTTCAAGCATTTCATTGTGTTTAAGCTTTTTCAAAATTTAATAATGAACCACTTATCCATTTCACCCTATTATTCAGTTTTTCCGGCTAACACTATTAAAGGAATCAATCCATCATAATGATAACCTAGCCAAGTGTAATCACCCACGAGACAAGGTACTTAAAAGCTATATGATACACATTGCAAATTAATCTACGATTTTGTTGTGACTACAATGGAAAGTATGGACTAGAAGTGGGATTTTCTTCACCAAGGAAGAAGTAGCAACATCATGCAATGAGGATCATTCATGATTGTTGGATCTTCTCCCTGACTCTTCAGCTACCAGAGGACTTGGATGTCAGTTTTGTCTAGGGTGTTTAATTCTATTGTCATGAACACCCAATTTTGTAAAAGATTGTAAATCCATATAGTTAGGCACTTAGAGTTTGTTAATTTTGTTTGAGTTAATTTGCATGTCAGTCAATAATTTCATACCTTTCCAATATTTTGTTAGGAGCTTGTTCCTCCTCTTGTTCACTCAAGGATGAGTTTTCATTCAATCATTGGGGTATGATGAATTACATTTAGTAGGGCTTTGATATCAGATATCCAATATTAGAGCTGTGATGTTGGGTATTTGATATCGAAGCTACAATGTCGAGTATCTGATATCAAACCCCAAGATGCAATGTTGAATATTCGATATTGTGGGGTATGTGTAGGCCTATAAATATAGAGCTTGGGCATATAGTTCCCATATAGTTTTTGTCATAGCATAGCAGAGCTCTTGCAATTTTTTTTCTCTAGAGTTAGAATATTTTTCAAAGTGCCCATCATAGGAGTCATTGAGTGTAGGAATCTTTATTCGAACATTGTTGTACCTGAGCACAGTAGTGAGTGTGAAAATAAAGATGAGCTTTCTGATTAAACCTTGCAACACCTTAGTTAGCTTAATTATTTTATTCATGCATTTAGTATTTCATGAAATTTTCTTTAATGCTTCCAAGTAATTAAGCTAAAGTAAGTTAATTAGATTCAATAGCAATCAATTAATTAAGCACATAAGTACAACTTCTTCAAGCATGTGTATGACTCTTGGTAACCCCAGCAACACTTAACATTTAGTAACTGATGAGCAGCGAGGTACCCCTACACTCAACCATACAAATACGAGCATTTCACGCACGATCCGGTCGAATTCCAAGGACTAAGTGCTTATGTGCCCTTGTGGAACAAGGACGAGTTGGTTGATCATTGTCTTCCCAAGCTTACCTGTATCTCATGACTGTATGGTTAAGTAAGCTTGAGGCACATGATTTTTATAGCTTTTATGTTTTTATGTCCTACACTAGTAGGGAAGGAGTGAGGTAACTAAGTGAGTAACTTAACTTAACTACTCATTAACTAAGTTGTAACTAATCCTAACACTAGCATCCATTCCCACTTGCCGTACACATTCTAAACTAATGCAACATTACTAGGATTACCAAATGCTAATCGTTACTAGGTTACCAAGCATTACATGCATGCTAGAAGTGGTCATGCTTGTGTAATTTAACACTTTGCTTAATTGATCAAAATGAATTGTTGTGCTAATACCAAAAATGTAAAGGGCATGAAATAAAATAAAATAAAATAAAATAAATGTGTAAGAAAGAAAATTTCAAGTGTTGCAAGGATGAATCAAAGGGCTCGTCTTTATTACCATACACAAGATGTGATTAGGTACACAATGCTTGAATAAAGATCTGTCCACACTTAGACCTCCTACTGTGGGCAGTTGGAAAATACTCTAACTTTCAAACGAACTACAAGAGTTTTGCTACTTGACTGCTAAAAGACTTCCCAATTGTGCGCCTGGGCACTATATTTATAGACTTGGGAGAAACTACTCTAATAATTAGAGTAACCGCTCGAATAATTAGAATAACTGCTAAAGTAACTGCTAGAGTAACCACTCTAATACTTAGAATAACTGCTACAGTAACCACTAGAGTAACTGTTAGAGTAACCACTCTAATAATTAGAATAACTGCTAGAGTAACCACTCTAATAATTAGAGTAACTACTAGAGTAACCACTCTAATAATTAGAGTAACTACTCTCATCAGTAACCTAGCAGTGTTTTACATGTTCAGGATGTGCACAAAAAGTGGGATCAAATATTTATGTTAGAATAGTTAGTTATTAATAAGTAATTAGATTAAGTTAATTTATTATAAATTATGTTTCAACCTATTCTTAATCATAGACAAATAAAATATAAAATAATAAAAAGCATGTGCCTCAATTATACTTAACCATACAATTAAGCTTCACAAGTATAGTTGAGAAGACAATGATTGTCACGATTAGATTGCATGTCATGGAACTAGTGTACTTAAGAACTTAAGGTCTACAAAATTCGACTAGATCATGCATGAATGCTTGTGATTTGTATGGTTGGGCTTAGGGGTACCTTGTCACTCATTAATGACCAACAAAATGTCTTATAGGATGCCCATGAAGAGCCATGTGGTGGCCATTATGCAAGGCATAGAACATCACTTAAACTACTAATGGTAGGCTACTTTTGGCCTACTCTTTTCAAAGATGCACACATGTTCACATAATCTTGTGCATGTTGCCAAAGAGATGGAGGAGTCATGACCAGATATGAAGGGCCACAACATTGGATACAACCACTAAAGCCTTTTGATATTTGGCGAATTGATTTCATGGGGCCTATTTAACAATGTCAAATTGAAAAGTGTATATTAGTGTGACTGTGGATTACTACACAAAGTGGGTAGAGGTAGGAACATGTGGTAAATAGTTTGGTGTACCAAGAATGTTGATATCAGACAATGGAACCCACTTCATTGGTGCTATCTTTAAGAAACCCATGCAACAACTTGGGGTGAACCATAAATTAACAACACCATATTATCCCTGAGTGAATGATCAAGTTGAAGTTACTAACTGTGAAATTACTAGAATACTCGCTAGGATGGTTGGTATGTTTAGACATGATTGGAGTATGAAATTAAATGATGCTCTATAGTTCTATAGAACATCCTAGAAATTACCTATAGGGTACGCTGCATTTGAGTTAGTCTATGGAAAGTTGTCAATACTTCCAATCCAAGTAGAGCTTCACACTTTAGCTATTGCCAGTGAACTTGACCTTGATTTGAGTTTAGCCCAAAAGGAATGTCTAATAAATCTAAATCTCTTAGATGAGAATCAACTAGTAGCACTCATGGATAGTGAAGTCCATAAGCATTATTCCAAACATGGATAAGGAATGTAACTATAAAATTAGGTAACAATGTCCTTTATTACAATCTTAGTCATTTCCCTCAAAAGGCTAAGTTTTAGACACTTTGGGAGGGACCATACATTGTGCACACCACTTATCCATCTAGTGCGTTACACATTCACCACCCATCTAACCCACATAAGCTTATCCTTGTTAATATCCAATAAGTCAAATCATACTACGAACATTCAAAGGAGTCTATCCAACCTATCCACTAGTCTTCTACTTGTTCTATCTTTTGTTTACCCAACTTCAACAATAGTCATGGGGGTGTCAATCTAGAGTTGTAGGTACCTTATTGAACCTTATTAAGTCTTTCATTTTCTTTCATTTTACACATTCTTTAATATTTTCTTATTCTTTGATATATTTCATTTCTTAAAATTTTTCTCATTCTCTTATACTCTTCTTTTCTTAATGATTTTGCAATTCTTTGATATTTTTCGTTCTTAATATTTCTCATTCTTTACACTTTTTCCCAATTTTTACTATCTTTTCCATTTCTTTCATACTTTGTTTTCAAATCCTTTGTACATAATTTTCACTACAAATAAGACATCTCACAAATAAAGGTAAGATGTAGCCCAATGCTGTGAATATTCTGCTATGTTATCAAATGATAAGGAACTAATTGTTTATATAGTGAGAACACATCATCCATCCATTCATTTCAATAATAAGAGATTCTTACCATGGCCATAATGATATTCTTTATATCATCAAATTAAGAATAAACTTGTGATCATTATGCCTAGATAGAAAAGTAAAGAACCAAGGGGGAATGAAATGGGTGTGGCATCAAGGAGATTTTTGAATTCTTTTGGACTACTATTGTGAGTTCTATCCTATTGTTAAGGTTGTATTATATCCTTTTAGATCTAACAAAAAATGGGAATAAGAGTTAAATAAGTGCTACCTTAAATGGTTAACACAGAATAAATTTCTGGGGGTTCCACTAGAAAGACATGTTACCCATGCCTAAAGGTAGGCGGCTTCTCAAAAATAGCAATAAAAATAAAATGCCATGAATAAAAACTCCTTCCTTGAACAATACACTCAGTGACAATACTCCTTACCACATCAATAGTCTTACGATTGTAATTCCAAGAGATAAAATGATGTGATGACACTGGAATGTGGTTTGGACTTGGTTTGAATCTTAGACATAAAGGCTAATGATTACCTTAACCATTAATAAAGCACAAAGAATCATTATGTTTATGGTAAGTAACCTCATGTCCCAATTCTATGATCCTTTCTAAAATCCATTCAACCTCACTATATACTCAATCATAACTTATGGTTTTGAATGACATAGTGTAATTTTCCTATTTTGGTGATACTAATATGTATGTTTGGCTCAATAGGTATGCTTTACATTCAACTCCTTAAGTGCCTAAGGAAACTTTTCGGTGTGGTTATACAAGGGCATTAAAGGTTGAAGCTTGCTTTGGGGAGGACCTACTTGTATAACTGTTGTACCTTATACCTACCAAGTGATTCCACATCATCTTAAGCCTTCCAATTCTAATAAATAACAACAAACACTTCCTATATCATTCATACTATTCATTCTAATGACACAAAATCATTGTCTATCTCATTCATTCCATCAACACCTCATATATTTTCATAGCTCAAGATTCCTTAATCATAGAATTTCAATGCTTATTGTTCACAAATGAAGTATCATTTCCAATTCAAGATCCTTTCAACATGATGCATATCTTCTAGCCATCTGATGGAACTCAATTTTCCTACAAAACCTTAAGAAAATTTGGTTTTTTCTAAGGTGATATCATAGATATGACATTGTAGGTGCTTACAATATTGCATCTACAATAGCATATTTATGATATCACACTTCTAAATATTAGATATAGCATAGGAGAATTAGAAAAAAAATTCTTCATTTCTGATTTTCATAAGAGAAGAGTTGTTGCTGATTTTTCTTTGCAACTAGGCACTTTGACACCCCATCTTCTAGTGCCCATAACTTTTGCATTATATCTTCGATTTTTATGATTTTNAAGTTGAAGGGGACATATCAAGAATTTTAAAAATAAATCACTCATGTTACAGCCAAAACAACTTTAAGAAGACTCTTAATTGATCATACCACTCAATTTACACCATAGAAAAGTACTAATGGGGTTGTTCTTAAAAAATTTTCTAACTTTGCAATCATAATAAACTAAGAACTTGATATAACTAAGGGTATGAGTAATGTGCCAAATTGCTACTCATTTATGAGAATATTCTAGTAATTCCAAACCCTTGATTGATTATAGGTGATCCCAAAAAGCGGAGCACAAGGAGAACTTCCACAACTGGTAAGCAAAAACCACAAGGTAGTGGAAGAGGATACACGAGTGAGCAAAACCTGCAAGCAGAGGAGGCATAATCCTTTAGTCTTCATCAATAAACTCTTGTCATAGAGCAATATGCTCAAGCAAAAGTAGACATTCCACAAGTGCCTATCTAGGGATAAGAACTCACACTATCACTTGAATGCCTTTAGGCTATTCAAGAAAAATCCATCATGTCGACAATAATTGTGGAACTTAGCTTTGGTCCATTTTTTGAATTTCTCTAGAAGGTGTTAAGGCCCAACTTCAATCATCTCCTTTGTGGCCTACTCTAATAACAAATGATAAGTGGTATTTAGGAGAAATAATCTAGTTTTGGTAGAATTGAGAAGCCTATGCTATAGTAAAAATTAAAGGGATCTTGATGTCTTACTTAGTTAAGCCAATTGCAAATGTATTGAATGTGCCTAATGAAGGGGCAAAGGTGATACAGATATCAACAAGATCACACAGATGCTAACAAGTTGCGGTTGCAGTAGGCATATGGTAAGGACAATAAGGAATACAGTGAACTAACTGCAGAAAAAAGATCTATTTTAAAATTGGCACTTATCACTTATTTCCCACCAAGAGATTAACCAAATCTCTACATATGTGGTTAGAGGTAGTGTAATATTAATGGGAAAGTTCCATGCGAACATAGCCCATCTCTACTTTATAGAAATCCAAAGGCGGTTCAAGGAGAAGAAGGCAAGGAAGTTAGCACTTCCATTCCCTTGCCTTATCTAGAAGTTATGAAAATGAGTTGGCATCTTAGGGTATACAAATGATGCATTAAGGAAGGCATAGAATGCTTCCTATGTTGAAATGCTCAAGCTAGTGCCTCCCAAAAAGGACCAAGTAGAAGAACAACTAGGCACTGAGGAGACTACCCAAGGCACAAAACAACAACAATAGTAGCAACAGTAAGTTCCACCATTGCCGTTGCAAGATTATAGGTCTTCAATGATTCATCTATAGCAAATTGCAAAAACTATTAGTTGGGAAAGTAGGGAAGAGGTCAATTTATTCAAAGTAATTGATGATGTAAGTAGGCCAATCATCTTAGCAAATCTTACCAACAGAAAAATATCATTGTAATCAGGAGGAAAGGCCTAGTGGTTACAATAGATTTTTGAGAATGCTACATCATTCCAAGTGGTCCTTGAATCTAGAGAAGGAGCCATAGTTGTGTTCATGCAGCACCATGATGTAATGGGAGCCACAAAAGCGATCACATATCACATTAAAGAATCCTTCAATGTACCTATTATGTTGCTAGATAATTTTTCTGTAATCAAAGATGCTCAAATGTTAGCTGGTACCTCTATAACTCCTACAAATCATGAAGATGTGTTAGATAGACTATTACAAATAGGAGACATTATGACAAATCTCTTTGACAGTTCTAGTAATGTCACTGCAACACAATCCAAATTCATTGCCACCAAAGGAAAATTGATCATGGCCAAAGCAGAGCATGCTAAAAATGAGCTTCATTGATTACAAGAAGTTCTTGTAGGCTCGAGAGCAAAAAGGAAAGATCTAAATTAGTTCATTTTACCAAAATAGCTAGCACAATTTAGAATTGAGTAAATTAATTACCTCCTTAAGAACAATAAAGAGATGGAGAATGAGAAAGAAAAGGTAGTATGGGATGCTTTAGTGGCAGAAGCCTAAACATATGCCCATGCTAAAGCACTTGTTGCCTTACAAGAGGAAAATAAACAACTTGCTATAGATAACATGCAGTTGATCATTATTGAAAAATAGAAAAATATTTTGGAAGAGAGCATCCACCAGCTAAGAAAATAGTTTGTTTTTGTGATTTTAGCTTTCAGTGCTTAGCAATGTGTGCTTGCAGTGTGATGTTAAGTAATTGAATGGAGTCTTTATTTGAGTGTGATGTACTTGGACACATTGCATGATCGAAAATAAAGATCGAGATTACTTTCCATCATTTTAGCAACACTTAGTTTTATTTCTACTTTCATTTAATCTAATGTTTACTATTTTTATAGTTACTAATTTACTTTCTATGCACTTTACCATTACTGTGATTAAGTGGAATGAGTACAATTGATCTTGAGCATTTAAGTGTAGCTGCTTGGTAACTGTCATAGGGTGAATCACAGCGGCTAATTTTTCTCACCAAGTGATAGTGCTAAGTGCCCCAACTTAGTTAGCTACTCGCAATGAATGCATAATGATGCTCAAGCTCAACAAAAACACACTTACATGAAAACTCCCAACCTTTACTCTCAAAGGAATATGTTACAACATGCACAGGAGGTTGCCCCAATGTGAGCAACACCTCCTGCTTTTATAGGCATGAGCGTACCTGGCCTTGCTAGTGCACTCCTGTGACTAGCATTACAAATGAATCACTTGCATCTCTAAAGAGTATGCATGTAACCCCTTTGCATGTGCTACATCTAGGCAAACCCAGTTGTAGTCCCCTCGCATGCATTGCACTTGGCTTCGTCTAGATGTGCATGCGCTACATCTGGGCAAACCCAGTTGTAGTCCCCTCACATGCGTTGCACCTAGCTCCATCTGGTGATACCAGATGTCTTTCCACACTCCAAGTGTGGATCAATTGTAACTCACGTACACCTGCACATGAGCCTACGATTGCAACCACTCAAGAGGCTGTGACAAACCCACCCCAACCGGATGAGTTTGACATCCTCGTCGGAAGTCCTTCCAAGTAGAGTTTGATCACCTCCTCAAACTACCATAGGGTAACATCATGTTCCCATGTGGTGTCCTCCTCACTACAGCCCTTCCACTGGACTAAGTAGTCAGTGCGTCAGTTCTTTCAACTAGCACCCTCAGTGCGATGACTAAGAATTTTCTCAGCTGTTCTCCAAAATTTCTTTCAGATGCTAGGAGGAGCTCTTGTGACTTGATGCCTCCCTGTGTCCTCATCCTCATGAAGGGTTTGAAGAAGCTTACATGAAACGTCGGATGGATTTTCATCTACTCTGGCAGTTTCAATCGGTAGGCCACATTGCCCACCTACTTCACAACCTCAAATGGTCCATTGTACCTTTGAAGAAGGGCTTTGTGATACCACTTATCAGTAAACTTCTTCCATATTTGGGGAGTAAGTTTTAACAAGACCTTATCCCCTTCATTGTACTTGACCACCCTTCAATTCTAGTTGGCATACTTCTTCATGCAGTTATGTGCCTTAGCTAAGCTATCTTGAGCTTTCTCATAGAGTTCCTGCTTCACGTGCAAAGTGATTCGCCGCAGGGCATTTCCCTTGTGACTTTGATCTTGCCACCTCCAAGGGCATTATGGGTTGATGCCCAAAGACCAACTTTGCAGGACTCAACCACATTGAAGATGTTTGATGCAAGTTGTAGTAGAATTGGGCGGTGTCCAACAATGCGACCCAATTTTGCTGACTTGCGGTTACAAAGTAGCGAAAATACTCTTCAACTAAAGCATTCACTTAATCTATTTCCCCATCCGTTTAGGGATGGTTAGCTATGGAAAATTTCAATTTCGATCCCATCAAAGAGAACAACACCACCTAGAACTTCCCTATGAATCAGGCATCCTGATCACTTACAATATCTCATGGTACCCCAAATACCTTTACAACATGTCAAAATAAGAGTTCGGCAGTTACTTCTGTAGTGCACACCTGAGGTGCAGCTACAAACATTGCATACTTTGAAAACAAATCGACCACAACCAATATCGACACCTTTCCATCCACCCGTGGGAAGCCCGTGATGAAGTCCAAGGAAACACACTCCCATGGTCTTTCCAGGATTGGAAGAGATTGAAGAAGCCTAGCCTGCTTCTTCTTCTCTGTCTTGTCTAGTTTACACACTACACAAGTTCAATTCCACATCCTCTTCCATCTTAGGCCAAAAGTAGCCTCAAGATAGAGGAGCTAGCATCCTCTTCACCCCTAGGTGTCCAGCCCATAGGGGATCATGAGTTTCCCTCATGAGTTCACGTCGTAGTCCCTCACCCTTAGGAACATACAACCTATTCCCCTGAGCATATAAGAGATTAGCCTCAAGCCAATACTTTCTCATGAGGCGTTCACACACCTATTTTCTTAATTCACAATAGGTCTTGTCTGCTTCTGTAGCTTCTTTCACCATGTCGATGAAGTTTGACTGAACTATCATCAACATTGCAATTTAAGCCTAAACCCTCTTTCAACTTAGCGCATCCACTACCTAGTTCTCCCTCCCAGGTCGATGAACCCAATCGAAGTCGAACTTTGCAAGGCACTCTTACCACCTTGCCTGCTTTGGGGAGAGTTTCTTCTGAGTTTTAAAGTATGTTTTGGCCACATTGTCTGTGACCACTGTGAACTTCATTCCCAATAGGTAATGCCTCCAAACATTCAGGCAGTGCACCACTACTGTCATTTCCTTCTCATGAGCAGTATATCACTACTCTGTGTCCTTGAGCTTCTTGCTCTCAAACACAATTAAATGTCCCTCTTACACTAGGACTCCACCAATTGCTCAATCGAATACATCGGTATGAAGTTCGAATGGAATTTCAAAGTTGGGCAACTGCAGCACCAGTTCTGACATTACAGCTTCCTTAATTCATTTGAAGGCCTTCTCAAAAGCCTCTGACCAAACTTATGTTTGGTTCTTCTTTAGTAAATCTGTCAAGGGGGCTACCTTCCTTGCGTAACCCTCAATGAACAGTCAGTAATAGTTGGCAAGTCCTAAAAAGGACCACAACTGAGGCACCTTCTTTGGAGCGGGCCACTCCATAATCGCTTGCACCTTCCAATCATCCATCCAGATTTTTCCCTTTGATATTTAGTAACCAAGGAACAAGATCTCCTAGACACCGAATTTGCAATTTTCTTTCTTTACATACAAGTGGTTTTCTTTTAGCCTTGAGAAAACTTGCCTCAAGTGTTCTATGTGAGCCTCCAAACTCTCACTATACACAACAATATCATCTAGATAGGCCACCATCGATCTATCTAGGAACTCATATAAAACATCATTCATCAAATTACAAAATATGGTAGGGGCATTGGTAAGCCCAAATGGCATCACCAAAAACTTGAAAGAGCCATATCGAGTTACACAAGCTATTTTTGCTTCATCCCCAATGGCGATGCGCACCTGCCAATACCTAGACCTTAAATCAATCTTGGCAAAATACCTTGCTCTTGCCAAACAATCAAACAAGTCTGCCACATTTGGCATTGGGTACTTTTTTTTATGGTGATTTTGTTCAATGCCATGTAGTCCACGTACGTCCACAGCATGTCGTCCTACTTTTGGAAGAGCATTTGTGCTCCATACGGTGCCTTCGAAGGTTGAAGGTAACTAGCCTCTAACAGCTCATCTAGTTGCTTGTGCAACTCAGCAAGTTCCATGGGGGACATTCGATAAGGAACACTCGCAGGTGGCCTTGCCCCAGGTTCTAGCTCAATCTGATGGTCTACCCTCCTTTTGGGAGGTAAGACCTTGGGTAACTTGGGGGGCATCACATTTGCAAATTCTGTTACCAGATGCCCCACACAATTAGGCACTTCCACTATGTGGTTCTCCTTGATCTCCACCAAGGTAGCTAGCATAATGACTTCACCCCATTTTATCCCTGAATTCATTTGAGCTATCAATTGAAACATAGGTTTGGGCTCCTTACATTTGATAGGAATAAAATTGGGTTGCCTTTCATCGACAATCAACATTCCCCCCAAGTGTGGTGCCACTAAAGCTTTAGCCCTTACAAAGAATTAGACCCCCAAAATCAACTCAAAGTCATCTAAAGAGACGACAACAAAATTACAATCATTCTCCCAGAGGCCAACTCTAAGAGGAGAAGAGATCACACCATGAACTGGCTGTGCTCCCGAGTTCATAGCCTTAACCTTGTTTTGGCTTTTGGCAATGGTCAAGCCAAGTTTCTCCACCAACCATTGGGACACGAAGTTGTTTGTCACTCCCTTGTCTAGCATTGTAGTTACCTTTTGTCCATCAGGGAAGAACTCCACAAACATTAGCTTGTTGGGTGGAGTGGACTTTTGGCAAGAAAGAGGATTCAGCAACTATAACAGGTTGCACCTCGAGTTGCTCCAATCTCCCTCAAACTCCTCCTAAAGTTTGAGAATTGAGAGCTGCTCTCTTAAAGGGCAGTCACAAGCCTAGTGTGGTCCATCACGGATAAAGCACCCAGACGAGAATTTCTTCCCTTGGAAGGTTCTATCTCCCTTTGGTTTGGAGGGTGCCCTATCCTTCTTCTTGTCTTTGGGACCTCAATACTATTTTCTTGCCTTCTTACCTTCATCCTAGGGCTTCTTCCGCTTTGAATTGGATTCGAAATTGCCCCATTTGAAATCGACCAAGCCATCTACACCAGCTATGGCCATTGGTAGGTCTTTCACATTCTGCCTTCTCAGCTCTGCCTGAGCCCATGGTTGCAACCCTGAAAGGAAGTTAAATAACTTATCCTCTTCAGACATATTTTTGATGTCTAATATCAAGGAACTGAATTCCTTGACATATTCATGTAAGGTAGTGGTGTGTCTCAGATTTCTAAGGGACTCCAGTGCCATCCATGCGACATTCAAAGGAAGGAACTGATCCTTTAGCTCCTTTCTTAGTGCCTCCCACGTTGTGATTTGAGGGCTGCCGACACTCACATCATTCTCTAGTTGTGTCCTCCACCAGAGCTTTGCATCTTCCACAAGATACATGCTCGTTATCATAACCCTTTGGTCCTCAAGAACATAAGCAGCATAAAAGTATTGCTCCATGTCCCACAAAATTTTTTTCAGCTCCTTTGCGTTCTGGCTCCCTCCAAACTATTTCGGCTCCAACACTTTCAGTTTGGAGGTGCCCGGGTTCTCGCTAGCATTTGAAGATCCTGCAATGATCTTCTTTAGTAATGCAAGGTCATCTTAAAGGGATGAAAAATGTACCTTTTTTCTCTCAATCTCGCCAACATGAGATTCGAGTTCAATTTTCACAACATCATTGTTTTGCTGCAATTCGTTAATGTCCCTATGGTGCAGAACTGCCTGGTCTGCAAGGGATCGAGCATTAGGAGTAGGAGCTTCAATCAACACTTCCAAAATAGCGATGTGCTTAGCAAGGTCCTCCATCATGAAAATCCTTGGTCTGATACCAACTGTCATAGGGTGAATCGCAGCGGCTAATTTTTCTCACCAGGTGATAGCGCTAAGTGCCCCAACTTAGCTAGCTACTCGCAACGAATGCACAAAAATGCTCAAGCTCAACAAAAACATGCTTACAGGAAAATTCCCAACCTTTTCTCTCAAAGGAATATGTTACAAGACGCACAGGAGGTTGCCCCAACGTGAGCAGCACCTCCTGCTTTATAGGCGCGACCATACCCAGCCTTGCTAGTGCACTCCTATGACTGGCGTTACAAACGCATCACTTGCATCTCCAAAGAGTATGCACGTAACCCCTTTGCATGCGCTACATCTAGGAGAACCCAGTTGTAGTCCCCTCGCATGCATTGCACCTGGCTTCCTCTAAATGTGCATGAGCTACATCTGGGAAAACCCAATTGTAGTTCCCTCGCATGCGTCGCACCTAGCTCTGCCTACTGGTACCAGATGTCTTTCCACACTCCAAGTGTGGATCAATTGTAACTCATGTACGTCTGCACATGAGCCTATGATTGCAGCCACTCAAGAGGCTATGACAGTAACCCAGTAGTACTATCACTTGGTATACCCAGTAGTGAAGTACTTGGTAATGCCAATAGTAGTTGCACAAAGTCTAAGATGTGAACAGAAGGTCAAGACTGATTGCTCATCAAATAGGCTAGATTAGATTTGTTTACTATTACTTAGACTTAGAATCACTTTTCATTTACTTCATGTTTACTAGGAGCAATATGGCCCATACAACATCAATATCATATACCTCACTGTGAGTTAAACCATATGCATTGATTTTACTAGCTCATGTGGGAAGACAATGATTGCGAACTCTAACCAATTACTAGCATAATTACATTGCCTTATCTATAGAATTTGACTAGGCTACACATAAACACTCATATCTTATTTGGTTAGGTGTTGGACTTTTCCATTGTTCATCACCTATCCAACCCCAGTCCCCACTCTTCCTCCACCACCATACACCCTCCCCCCAAAACCCCTAACTAATATATGTAGATGTGTATGTGTGCATATGTACATTAAGGACAAAATAGTTGAAGGAATAAAAGTTGTTTACCTAGTTAAACATGAGTGTTTGCAAAGGAATATTGAAACCAAGTTAAGAGTTTGGGATAATTTGAATGAGGGAAGCAATTCATCAGGTGATCATTTAAGAGTAAGAAAAGGAAGGATGAAAAAATGTCAAAATTGCAAAGTAATGACATTACAAGTAGACATTTGAAAAAGATAGTGGCATGACCCTTTACCTATTGGAGCTTTCACTAAATGTGTTTAGCCAAGGTTATATTTTCTAATGCTTCAATTATGTAAATGATATAGCTCATCTACATGAGTCATGAGTAATATATTGTTCAAGTTTTATCATGTTTGTAACCTAAGAGATTGGATTAATCAAGTTGTAAGGTATGATAAAGAATCTAATGATAGCTGGTATCATGTAGTAAGTCCTAAACTTATTTGGAATGAATTAAAGCATATAGTGTTTATAGTCAAAGGATTTGAACATATGATAGTTTTAAAGGCATTTTATATATGCATTCATATATGAATTTATCTTTTTATAATTACTTTGGAATTCACTGGTTGAGGTTCCAATGTTTTCCTTATATCAATAGTTATCCATGGATTTTTAGAAATTGATAAAACTTAATTGGTGAAGTTCTAAATCCATATTGAATTTATTTTGTAGTATATACCTTATTTATTTGAATAAGCTAGAATTCCAAAAAGTGATCAAAAAGCAACCTCATGTACTAGTAGCCATGTAATAATTTTTGACAACCAATGAACAACTTCATATTGAGTTAAAAAACTACAAATGCTCAAGTATGATTTATCGCATCATGTTAAAAACAACCATAAATTCTCAGAGTAATTAGATTAAAATTTTTATTGTATTGAATGAAACACAATAATACCCTAGCTTAACTCTTAATAGAATATCTATCATAAATTAATCATCATAGTCATAGAAAAGAATCATGGTATAAGTTACTTCAAATTTTAGCATACTTAATTTCACAATCTTAAATAATAACATAGATACTTAGACTAGTTACAATTTATTATCCAAATGGAGGTTTAACAATTACACCAAGGAACATTATTCATAACATAACATAATTGATGAATCATCAAATATCATATGCCAACCAACATAAGGAAAAGAAACTATAATAACACTTATTTTGGAATTGATGAGATGAATTTTTTAGATGATGCATCCTCGCATATGCATCAACACATTTATGTTAGTGCATATGCATCATGGGGCGGGGGGAGTGTGTAGAAGGGGAGGGGGTTGGGGGCAGTGAGGAGAGGGGAGTTGGAACCAAAGTAAGTGAAATTTCGGTATACCCCAAGATTTATAAAAGTTTATAACTCAGTGCTACCTAATAGAATCGAACATGTGACTTAAGGTTCCCAATCCAATACCTATACCACTAGGCTAACACCTCATTCTAGTGCTATTTGTGCTAATGTAGATGTACTAACATAGGTGGCAATGAGATCTATAAATGTATTTATTGAAATCATGAAAAATCATATTTTTAGTCAACATAACTAAACTCATATAGTTTTGTATGATTTCTAATAAAAGATCATGACTCACAAGTCAAATTGTCATAACTCTTCTATAAAATAAATATCATACAACATTAGTTACAATGGAAGAGAGATATAGAGAAGAATAATGAAATACTGAAGAGGAAATAGAAGAAAAAGGAACAACATCCATAGATAATGAATGACTTAGAAAGGTATGGAAACATGAACTCCTAATATTCCATATATGTTATAGTCTAAATAGATCAAGAACCACAAGTCTCTATGAAGCAGGTTCACTCTAATAGAATTTAAACTTTAAATCCCAGTAAATCCAAATATTATGAAAAGATAAATCAATATGCTAGAAAAGAAGAAAACTAACCATCTTCAATTATTGTAAAGAAGATTAAAATAAGGTTCCACAATCCACAAAACATCCAAAACACTCAAACATACTTAAATGATATTGCAGAGCATGAGGCTCTATAACCACATAATTGACCTTGAAGCTACAACCACACATGCACTCACTTAATGTGTTCTCTCACACTCTTGTCATACATATAAACCATCTTATTGATTCATGAAAACATACAACAATACTGATATTTATTGGATTTTGGAGATAAGAAACCTAAAAACCTTTTCCCAACTCAACTTGAGGATCTCAAGCTATTTCTATCTTTTTCTCCATTTTTTTTGCTATTTCAGAAATTGGAATGATAATTTCAAATGTTTTCCTACTTGTTTGGGTTATCTTTAGCCTTCATAAGACATCTTGTTGTTAACCCTAGCTTATAGGTGGGATGTCTTACTTGGGTGTGAGACATCTCCACAATAGCTGAGATGTCTCATCCATGTGTAAGAAGTCTTAACTAGGATGTCTCCTAATTTATGGGATGTTCCAACTCCAAACTAGGATGTCTCACCCACTTTTGGAACATCTCACCTAAAAATTTTGTAGCATAGTTGAGATGTCTTTTCTAAATTTGAGACATCTCCTGCAAGGTCTCTACACTCAAACCATATGTCTCTCTAGCCTTCCAAAACATGCAAAAACCATCTATAGGGCAATGAAAAGAGAATAAGAAGAGGTGTCCCTACACCAACTCTTCCATCCTTCAAAAAGTAAACTTATGTAAACAAGGGAGTAGGGGTAGAAGTGATCCCCTACTCAGCAAGTTTGGTCTCATGGACCCATACAACATCATCTATGGATTGATCCTCCCAATTAAACATTCATGCCTCTTCATACCACAAGTGCTTGAAGCTTCCCTTCTCTTGCGTACAATTGCCTTCCTCTTTATTGTAGGTTTGGACTAATCAATAACCCCCTTCAACTCAACTCATCAATGCTTCCTTATATAGTTTCATCATTAATAGATCCATGATAGTGCATAAGATTTTCAACATTAAATACAAAAGACATACCAACATCATTGGGTAAGTCAATCTCAAAAGCATTATCATTAATTTTTGTCCTAATTCTAAAAGAACCCATCTTATTGGCTTTTAACGTGGAAAGGTTGACAACTCTCAATTTCTTCTTCTTCAAGTGAATTCAAACTAAATCATCAATAGAAAAATTAGGCTTTCACTTGCTCTAATTCCTCTTAAGGACATTCTCTTTAGTCTTTTTCTACAAGATTTGATTTCACTTTTGCATGGAGATCCCTCATCTCTTACACAAAATTAGTACTAAGTTGAGCTTCTCCCTCATAGCTCTTCAAATTATCCACCATCGTAGGATAAAAATTATAATTCACCTTAAATGAGATTTTATCAATGGTAATATGAAAAGCATTATTATATGAAAATTCAACATGACATAGCAAATGATAGTCCCTCCATTGTTATATCTTACTCATCAATGGCTCTTTGAGGCTTTTCCAAACTTGTCCAAAATGATAATCATGTTCATACAAATCAACCAAATCACCCATACCTTCCACATGGGGCATGCTAAAATTTACCACATGCACCCTAGATAATGCATCAACTACCATATTGGCTTTTCTACTTTTGTGTTAGAGCACAAAATTAAACTCATGTAATTATGCAACACACTTCATGTGCTTTCAACTCAATTTCTTTTGAGAATTTAGAAATTGTATTGCTTTGTGGTTCATCATCAAAGTGAACTCCTTATGCAACAAGTCATGCTTCCAATGCTTGTTTGCTTGAAGAATAGTATACAACTCCTTCAGACCTTGCACACCCGTTGGAAGTTCTACCTATACATCATCATGATTAGAAGCAACTGTTGATACAAAAATAAAACCAAATCTAGTTTCATCATGTTCCTTAACATATTCCCTCTATCCTAGAAGGATTAAAAAAGCATTTAGTGAGTTTTGTTATCTCACTTGTTCAGCTATCATAGGAATCAACTCATGGATTCGATCAAATCTAGCAACATTCCATACATTTCTTGTTCTATCAAAGTAAGTACCATTCTCAAAATTCCAAGGTCTACCAAGAATTACATTAGCATAATCAATTGGAAGTACATCACATCTCATAGCATTTTGAAAACTCTCAATTTTAAATTTCAAAACACATTATTCCCTCACCTCTTGAGGGAAGTCCCTAGATAACCAATGTACCTTGTATGATCTTGGATGAGGATTAGTTACCAAACCTAATTTAGCAACTACCTTAGAAGAAATGATAATTTATTAGGCTCCTCCATCAATCAAAACATGAATCCATTTCCCACTAAATAATTATCTAGCCCTTCTCTGAACCACCAATTTTCTATTAGGATGGTCTCCTCTATTCACATTCCCCATGAATGCCTAAGAATTTAATTCAGAATCTTCCTTTATATTGGAAAAATTAGGGTTATCTCTTTGATAAGCTTGGCTAGATGTCTCCTTCACCTCCATGATTTTCACATCCTTGTCCTTGATAAACTTGAGAAGTGGACATTTCCATTGCTTATGACCCCATTCTCCACACTTGAAGGATTGAATCTTTAATGAGATACAACCTTAACCCTTGCCTTCCTTGCCTTGCTTCCTCTTGGCTTTTCCATTGACATCACCTTTGTCTATCTTCTTGTCATGGTTGTTGTCTTTATCTTTAGATTTGAATCCCTTAAATTCCTTCATTTGACTTGAATCCCTTGTCCTTTCCCTTTAAGCTGATTTACCTCTATTCCCAAATCCACTTAGTTTCTTCCCCATCTTAAGTACCAAATTATAAGTCCCATTAAGAGTTTGTGGCTCATAAAATGACAACTCCTATTAGTTCATCATTTTGAAGCCTCCTAGAAAAATTAAAGCGTATTCGTACTCCTCTTAGTTCACTTTAGCTTTATGGAATAGATCCTAAAACTTGATCTAAAATTCTTGGACATCTTTGTCACCTTTCCTTTGGAATTTTAACTTCATAATGATCTCTTTCCTTTGACGATTCTATTCAAATTTTCTCATGAACATGTATTTTATTAGATTCCAATTGCTAATTGGTTGGTCAATCCTCCCAAGATCTCACTTTGTGGTATGAGCACTATGGCTCTAGGTGATGTCTTTTAATAAGCTTGGAAATATTTTTGCCAAAAGTAAAAGCCATACCTTCTAATATGGATTTAGCAATAGGTACCCTTAATTGATTTGGTACCTCTTCCAACTCAAAATGCTTTCAGCTAACTTGAGAAAGCATTGGTGCCATCTACACCATTGAAAGCCTTTATTTCTACATATGGAAGTCTAGCAACATTTCTAAATCCCTAGCAAGCTTTGCCTCATCTTCCTCATCAAGATTATCATGAGAAGAACTGGTGGCCACTCACAAATCTCTTAGAACTTTGATATGAGGAAGTGGATTTCCTTCCATGGGAATCCTTAGCTAATGGATTCCAACACCCCCATAGCTAGATTTTCCTTTCTCATCATTCCCTCTACCTAGCTGAGAAAAGCTTCTTCATCATTTGAATGTGAATGCTTATCATTTTGTATGTTGGTCTATAGTTGGGACCTATATTCCTATCTACCTTGGCACAGATCTCATCCAACTTAGCAACCATCATTTGAAAGGTAGACTTCATGATATGCATGTCTCTATTCAAGACTTGTACCTATTTATTCCTAGGCATCGTTAGAATTTAATAAACATTTGCAGCCAAATTTCCATGTAATAATCAACCTAAAGCTCTAATACTAATAACATTGGAGCAAGTTTACTCTGAAAGAATTTTACCTTCAAATCCTATTAAATACAGATATTATGAAAATATAAATCAATGTGCTAGAAAATAAGAAAATTAGCTATCTTCAATTATTGTAAAGAAGATTATAACAAGGTTCCATGACCCAAAAAACATCCAAAACACTTAAACACAGTCAAATGATATTACAAAGCATGAGGCTCTATAACCATACAATGATTATTCTCAATGCAAGACACAATTGATAAAGAATCTCTTGCACAACTTGGGACTAAGGTCTCAACACATAAGCAAGACATAAGAACATATAAGTCAATACACCACACAATTGACCTTGGAGCTTCAACCACACATGCACTTACTCAATGTTCTCTCTCACACTCTTACCACACACGTCAACTCTCTTATTAATTCATACCAATATAAAACAACATCCATATTTATTGGATTTAGGAGATAAGAAACCTAAAACTCTTTCCCCAAGTTAACTTGAGGCCATTAGGCTATTTATACTTTTTTCTTCATTATTTTGGCTATTTTCCTAAATTGGAATGACAATTTTAGAAGTTTCCCTGCTTGTTTGAATCATCTCTGGTCTCCACAAGACATCTCACTAGCAATCCTAACTTGTAGATGGAGCATCTCACTTAAGTGTGAGATATCTCCACAATAACTAAGATGTCTTAAAAATGTGTAAGATGTCTCAGTTTGAATGTCTTTCAATCTGTGAAATGTTCTAACTCTAAATTGGGATGTCTCATCCACTTTTGGGACATCTCACGTAAGACTTCTATAGCATAGTTGAGACATCTTTCCTAAATTTGAGACGTCTCCTACAAGGCCTTTACACTAGGCCTAGACATCTCTTTGATCCACAAGAAATCTCTCTAGCCTCCCAAAATAGGCTAAATCCATCTATAGGGAAAAGGAAAAGGGATCAAAAGAGGTGTTTCTACAACACCATCAGATCATTGAAAATCAAAAGGTTGAAAATGATAGTACAACATATCATTACCATGAAATAAGGATACTAAGAAGACTCAAAAAGGGTCATGATTCAATTTTCTAAATACGAAGAGAATATCCAAAATAAAGTATCAATTGTAGATTCTAATTTGATTTTGTAAATAGAAAGGAAGGATCATAGGAAATGTTATAATGTTGAAGAAGAGCATTACAATCAACAATAGCTAATACAAAGTTATATGAAGGTAAATAGTTAGTCAACAAAGACAAACTTAGTGTTAAGAAAAACTAGGTCTTTTACATAAGATCAATAATCATCAATAACTCAACACTCACCTGAAGTATGCTTAAATAAAATTTCATTGTCTAAGCTATACCTTATAAATATATTATTTTCTATAATCGTTTTAGTTTAGTTCTTCATTACAAGATTATTGGATAAATAGAGTTGTTTACAAGGTGATGAAACATCAAAGTGTCACGTTGATGGGTCCCCATTGAGATGGCCTCATCGATAGGTCCTCATCGACGTGGTGTTGCCTCATTGCTAGGGCCTCGTCGACATAGCGTTTGTTTTGTTTATGAAGCCTCGTTAATGTAGCTCCATAATAAAGTCTATAAATATGCACTCACCAGCTATGTTTATGGCATGTCTTATCATAGTTATTGCAAGGCTCTTGCAGTTTTATCATTTGAGAGTTAGAATATTTTTCTAAGTGCCCACAATAAGAGTAAGAAAGTATACGGATCTTTATTTGAGCACTGATGTACATGAGCACACCAGTGTGAATGGCAATAAAGATGAGCCTTTTGATCAAACCTTACAACACTTGGAATATGTTAATGATTTATTTCTACATTTATTGTTTTCATTAATTACACAATTAATTAATATAAGTAAGACTTTAATTAATTGAATAATTGAGCTAGATAGATTAAACACATAAGTACAACCACTTCGAGCATAACATACAACACTTGGTAATCCCAGCAGTGCTTAACGCTTGGTGGCTTGATAGTGTTGTATGCGTTCAGGATGTGTATGAAAAATGGGACCTGATGCTTATGTTAGGATAGCTAGTTATTAATTAGCACTTAGATTTGTTAAATTGGTTCATATATTGAGTTTCAACTTGTTATTAATCATAGATGAATAAAATATAAAATAATAAAAACCATGTGCCCCAATTACACTTAACCATACAACTAAGCTTTACAAGTGCATTTGCAAAGACAACGATCATCATGGTTAGATTTCACCCCCTAGAACCAATGTACTTAAAAACTTAAGATCTACAGAATTTGACCGGATTACATGTGAATGCTTGTAATTCGTATGGTTAGGCGTAGGGTATACTCGCCACTCATCATTAGTGCCATTATTAGGGATCTTTATTTTGTTATGTGTACTATCTATGACTTAGTGAAGAACTATTTAACGTTGTTGGAAAAAACCCTTAAGTCATATCATACCTCAAAATAACTACAACAACTATAAGAAAGCACATTGCATTTCTTGTCTTCTAATACAAGATGTCTTTTTCTATTAAGAGTGGTTCTTTGTCCAAGTCTAACAAAGTAAATCAGTAGGTGTTCCATTAATAAAGAGTGGTACATGCTCATCCTAATGATTATGTACCCAATTTAACCTTCATCCTCCACTAGGATGAACAACCATGGTGGCGAGACATGGAGGGCAACATTGTGTTACCACTCGATCAATCCATTCTTGTGATGCTCAAAAAAATCTTATACAGTTGGGCATCGAAGGGCTTCATGATAAATATGTTGTGCAGGATAGTGATGCCAAGGATTATCATCCCACTAATACACAATGTTTGAGGGATTGACAACTAGAGTAGCATTACGAATCTATGAAGGGGAAATGGTCCACTGATTCCCCATTCCTGATGTACCAAAAAGATGGTGGAGAATGCTTCTCTACAGGTTTTTCATACATAGAGACTCCTCTCTTTAACTTTAGTGAGGGAGGTCAAAACTAGAACTTACAGTTCATGATACATAATCCTGGTTTTGGCAAGAATGTATCCCTTGACAAAGGGGTTTCCAAAGAGGAGAGTCATTGTAGGGATGCGAGTGAGTAGCATGATCATGATTGTGGCCATGACCATCAAAGAGAGAGTGGCAAGCACCATGATAGTGCTAGTCCTCCTTTTTCTTCACCTTCATTGTCATCTTCTTCCTCTTCTAGCTCTAAACAGAAACACAAGGAACGCAATCATGATGAAGGTAACAAATGGAACCAAGATGATCATAGGGATCGTTAGGCAAGTCAAGATCTGGGATGTGGGCATTTAAGAAACGCCTATTGCCATGAACAAAGGGGTAGTCGAGGGCATCATAGGCATCAAGGTCATGACTACGATGAGCCTTTGCTCACTACCTAAAGTATGCTAAACATCGTAGAGGTCATGAGAATTTCGACAAGGCACATGAAAGATAGCTGGATCAAGAGGCTAGACATGAATAATATTCCCAAATTCAAACGGGGATATAACTTAGATTCGCAGAACCATCTTCAAGCTTTTCACGATGCCTATGCCTTGCAAAATATAAAAAATAACTAGCAAAAGCTTAAGTTATTTCTCAAGAAACTCATTAAAGAAGCAGAAAGATGGTACTAGTTCTTGGAGCTGAAATCAATCCATAGATGGAGTACGATACTTGAACTATTCAATGACAAGTATCAAACATACTCTTAAGTATCCAATCTGAGAAGGTAGATCCAAGGTTGGAAATAAATACATGAGTCCTTGGATGCCACCATGGATAGATATTATTCCTTATTATACTAATTCCCTAGCCATGGTTACTCTTAGTAGGAACAACTTCACCATATCATAGATGGGCTTCACTCTGAAACAAGGAGAACTCTTGGGATCTACACTCAAGAAAGACTGTTAGAATTAAGAGTCCATCAGGTCCAAAGGCTAATCAAGTAGGTAGCAAAAGAAGAAGAAGAAGAAGAGTTGAAGAAATGCAAAAGTGCAAAAGAATACAACTAAGATCCTTCCATTTGTAAGAGGGAGGTCTAATGTTGTGACAGTGAGAAGAAATCATCACTTGATGAGGTGGTGAACCAAAAAACCTTACCGATTCAAAAATTTAACTTTGAAATCTTGGCTAAGATATATTAGTTGTGGGCCTCTATGTATAACATATTTCAAGCTGTCTTGAAAATTACTGATGAGTCCAAAGAACAAAGTAGTAAGCATGACCATAGGAGGCCAAAGAAAGCTGAACGTGCTAATCAAAGGGGTAAGGGCATGATTGCTACAGTAGAGGACATTGCAAAAACTAAATCAGATGATGATGATGGGTGTGACATGTGCTAATATGAACATCCTAAGGGATGTTGCCCCATCATGTCATAGTTACAAGAATCTAGGTTGTATGCTCTAAAGCCATGACTAGCAAAAAGATAAATACTCAGAAGATTACCTTATCCTAAAGGCAAGGCTAGGTAGCTCCATCAACAACAACAATATTATCCAAGTGAAACTTCACTATAGTTGTACAAGTAGTATCAACAATGACAACATCCATAGTCATGGGAACCACCACCACCAAGGTAGCCATACCCTTACAAACAACTAGATCCATATGGGTATTAGGTTCAATAACTCCTATCTCCAAATGACTCTTCTAGTCACATTTCTCCTTTCCAACATTACTATGACCCTCTTAAATATTATAGAGCTCATTCACCACATTTTATAAGGGATACCACATTTCATCCTTATGCTCCTCCTATTCCTATAGTTATTCCTCCACCCTCAACATAGTTACTACCTACTCCATCCATGCAGGGTGAACTTCCAGCCCAGTTATAGTAATGCAGTTCTACCAAGGCTATCAATCTACAATTGGTACATCAATTAAGTGGTTTGGAACCTCATGCTCATAAAAGACCATTATTTTAACCCAACAACCCTAGTAAGCCCTCACAAACTCAAGTAGCTGGTCATCCTACTTTTACCTTAACCTCTACAAACCATTCCATCATGAACCCTTCAAACCAAATGCTATCCAAAATCTGTACTATTATGCTCACTCATGTCATACTAATTAGATCTAGGCTGGCAACCTTCTTAGGAAATTAGTTGATCCTGGGAGTCCTCTTATCTATTTATAGATTGCTAGGAATGAACCATGTAAAGCTCTTCTTGATTCAAGCTCCAAAGTGAACTTGATTTTTCATGAGATGTATACTGCTTAGAAATTGCCACCTCTTAAGAAGAGTAATATCCAATTAAAATTGATAGATCAATCCATTACTATTCCATTGGGACTAGTAGAAGACATTGTGACCATTGTTTGTGGGTTTTCTTATCCTACCAATTTCCTAGTAATCAAAGTTGAGAATTGTAAGGGAAACTTTCTAATCATTATGGGAAGGGCATGGCTACGCACTATTGATGTGAGAATGAGCATAAGAGATCTTTCCCTAGAGATATCTAAGGAAAATGCATTTGGAAAGATTGAGAAGAAGCAAGTTCCATGCATTGTGTACAGTGATACTAGGTGCAATTGCATGGAGAAACTCTGGTTCATAAAATGAACATCTATTTCCACATGTAGGTAGTTTTCACATGAAGTAGATATTCAAAGGTGTTTGTACACAATAGCCACAAAAAAAGAGGATACCCAGTGGCTGACCCCTAATTCTAAAAGTAGCACATTGTGCATTGAACCTACTAAGAGCCTAACATGCCCTTATGTCATAGGCATGGATGAAGTAGAGCAAGTTCATCATCGATTCTCTAATGATGAAAACAATGATATAATTGGGGAGATTTGGAGATCCCAGAGAATTTCAAATAAGAGCCCCTAGAGTTGAAAGCTCTACCTGCTTACCTGGAATATGCATTCTTGAAAAATAGCAAGCTAGTCATACTTAATGTCAAACTTGCTCTTGAGCAAAAAGTAAAACTATTGAAAGTGGTCAATAAATGGCCAACAACCTTTGCCTGGTCATATCCTAAAGTCACTAGAATTGATCCATAGATATGCTAGCACCACATTTATACTGGTGCATCCATGAAGCCAAGGAGCTAACCAAAATGATAGTTGAACCCAAAATTGAAGCAAATCGTCAAAGAAGAGATTGAGCAACTACTTAAGGTAGGGTTCATCTACCCCATTACAGATAGCGAGTGGGTTTGTATCGACTTTAGGCTAGTAAACATGGCAATATTCAAAGATCATTTTCCATTTCCATTTGTTGATCAAGTGTTGGACACCATATTTGAGCATTGCTATTATAGTTTTTTGGATGGTTATAGTGGATATAACCAAATCTAGATTGCACCAAAAGACTAGGCCAAGACAACATTCACAAGTCCCTAGGGGACCTTTACATATCACAAGATGCCTTTTGGTCTATGCAATGTTGCTACCACTTTCCAATGCTTGGTCTTAAGCATCTTTCAGTAGCAAATTAGTAGTGGAGTGGAGGTCTTTATGAATGACTTCTCCATGTATGATGCTACATTCGAACAAGCCTTGGACCACCTTGAGCAAGTACTCAAAATATGTGTGGAAACAAATCTATAGCTCAATTAGCAAAAGAGCCATCTCATGGTCTAAGAAGGCATTGTATTGGAGCATAGAATTTTGTGGAAATGGATTAAGATAGATCCCAAAAAGATAATGGTCATTCATGGAATCACCCACCAACCAAAAACTATCAAAGATGTTCAATCATTATTTTGACACACTAGCTACTACTAGAGATTTATAGATAACTTTTCTAAGATCACAAAGTTGTTGATCAAGCTAAGAAAGAAAGATGCTCCATTCATCTAGACCAAAGAATGCAAAAATGCATTCTAGAGTCTCAAGTAGAAGCTCGTAGAGACTCTAATTCTATGAGCACCTAACTAGTCTAGACTAGATGCATCTCATTATGCCTTGGGAGCCATGCTTATGTAGTTGGATGAAAAGAAATGTCCATATTATATCCACTGTGCAAGTAGAAGTATTGTGGATGCACAACTGAATTACACCACAATAGAGAAAGAACTGATGGTAGTGGTATATGCTTTGTAAAAGTTCAAGCACTATGTGCTTGGATATAAAGTGTTTGTGCACACTGATCACAATGCCATCTACTTCCTCATCAACAAGCTAGTGGTGAGCCCCTATGTCATATGGTGGCTGGTGATCTTGCAGAAATTCAATCTCACAATGGTAGATTGAAAAGGGACTAAGAATGTGATTACTGATCACTTGTTTTGGTTACAATGGGATAGCAAAGAGGAGGAGAGCTTGCTCTCTAACCAATTTCCTGATGAACTCCTCTTTGTTAGTGCAATAAATGAACAAGTGCTCATAGAACCAAAATGGTATGATGGCATCCTTACTTATCTTCTCACTTAGTAGATGCCATAATATCTGGACTACAATAAGAAACAATAGTTTCTCCATCAAGATAAGTACATCATGGAAATCAACAGACACCTTTACAAGGTGTGTCGATGGCCTAGTTTGTTGGTGTGTACTTTACATAGATCAATTGTGCATTCCCTAGGATGCTCATGAGGGTTCTTGTGGGGGCCATTATGCTGGGAGATGCATGGCCATAAAAATCCTGATGGTAGGATACTATTGGCCTACAATCTTTAGGGATGTCCACTAGTTTTTTCGATCCTCTGAGCGCTATCAACGAGATGGTGAGATGACCACACAAATGGAGGACCCTCAATAGTGGATTCAACCACTAGAACCCTTTAACATATGGGGCATATATTTCATGGGTTCCATCACACCCATGTCCAATAGAAAGGCCTATATGATCGTAGCCATTAACTACTATACCAAATGAGCATAAGTAGCAACCATCATCAACTATCCATCATCAACTACTGTTTGATTTGTACAATAAAATGTTGTGAATAGGTTTGAGGCACCATGTGCACTAATTTCTAAGAATGGAACCCATTTTACAGGTGCTACTTTTCAGAAACTCATGCAATGCTTAGAGGTTAAATGTAAATTAACAACACACTATCACCCCCAAGCCAACAATCAAGCAAAGGTTACTAATAGGGAGATCATGAAGATTCTAACAAGAACTATTAGCAAATATAGGAGAGACTAGAGCACCAAACTTAACTATGTCCTTTGGGCCTACCACTTAACATGGAAACTCCTTATTGGCTTCTCTCCCTACGAGTTGGTGTATAGAAAACTTCCAATGCTTCCAATTCAATCCGAGCTCCGTATACTCTCAACAACCTATGACCTAGATCTTGACCTAAGTCTAGCACAAAAAGAAAGATTGATCAACCTAAATGTTCTAGAAAAAAATCAATTGGTAGCCTTATCCTTGAATGAAGTACACAATGCATTCAGCAAACAATGTCATGACCTTAGGATATAGAAGGAGAAATTTCAACTAGGAGATAAGGTTCCCTACCAGAACCCCACATAAGTACCTCAACGAACTAAGTTCCAAACATTATGGAAGGGGTCTTATATAATTGATGAAACCTTTTCTTCTGGGGCCATGATCATGTACAAACCTAAAAGCGTAGACAAGAAGCAGTTGATCAACATCCAATAGATAAAGCCTTTCCACAAGCCCAAGTAAGACGATGTAGCAAATACCTCAACAGATGAACAATCACACTCAATTTTTCAAATCTCCTCCTTCTAACTCAATCATGGGGGAGATGGCCTTCTATACTAATCATATATGTGGCTCCTCAATTTTTCAGTTTTTTGTTGTTTTCCTAATTTATACCATTTTTTGATTTGCACCATCATTAGTACATTTAATTTTTTCTTAAATATTTCACACTTTCTTATATATTTTACTTTATTTTAGTGTGATTTTCTAATTTTTGTTAATAAACTTACTTTATGCCAATAGGACACAGTGGTGCTATAAACATCGCTAATGGTGGTTTATGCTTCATGTTTTGTTTGCTAATGTTTGGTTTCTATTTTTGAATTTTTGTATCGATGGCTAAGACATGGTTTCTTTTTCATGGAACAAGCAATGAGTCTATGTCATCCACCCATCCACAAATTCTATGGTTTTCCCCATTTTGGAAGTATGAGGTTCCTATCATTAAATAAACTTTTAATAAATTTTTAACCTTGGTAGTTTCCAAAATTGAAAAGGATTTAAAGGTTTGCATAGGATGTGACTTCAAGGGGACTTAATACTCTTTGTACTCTTCTACTTAGGTGCATGAGTGTGTTTGTAGACTTCTTATCATTCCGTGTCGACCAATAACATGAAGTTAAATAAGTTTTCACATGGTGTGGTTCCCATTCAAGAAAAAAAAGAGAAAAGGAAAAAAACAAAACAAAGCACACCCCTTAGACAAATATATATATATATATATATAATGGAAATTCAAAGCACACCCCTTAGACAAATAAACAAGCTACAAGTACTAGTTATGAAACTAGAAAGACATGTTACCCATGCTTGAAGGCCTCCTCTAACTAAGGTCCTTTCTCACTTCATACTTCTTCTTTCTTCTCTTTAAGGACTAATGGTTGTTTTGTGGAAGAACTCTTGTGTCTTAGGGGGGATGAATTGGTCTTGAAGTGGCATGTGGAGCCGCTAAAAGTGGTTGGTTTTGGTTTGGACTAAGGATGAATCTTCCCAGGTCATTTAAACGCAAATTCACAAGGGAGTTCTTGTGACCTCCATTCATAACTTTATTCCACATTCTCCATCATCCATCCATGATGCCCATAACTCACCTCACTATCAATGTCCATGTTCTTATTTAGTGTCTTTGTCTGATGTACTTGAATACTTTGGTAGAATCTTCCAAGTTTTGGTCCTTAACTTCCATCAACCATTAATTGCCTATGGAGCCCACAGACTACTTAGGTTGAAGTTATGCAAGGGCAAACATGGCATGTTCCTACTATGGGGAGGACTTGCTTGCATATCTCTTGGTTGGATTTGTTAAGAACCTTATCCTTGGGCATTATTGCAATCATAATCTTTTGTGTACCCATCTTCTACATTCAACTGTGTGCTCCTTTAAAGAATTTTATTCAAATCACACATTCTCCATCAACTTTTTTAATTTTTGAGCTTTTAAAAAACCAATTCAATGATTTCACCATATTCTTAGCTTTTTTGGGACTCTATAAACTCCAAGTTCATTAAAAAATTCCTTGTATTTTTTGAAATATTCAAGTTTCAAAATTTTGTTTATGGACCCTATAAACGAGGCCTCATTGAAGAAGCCCACACATATACAAGGCCCCATATATGTGGCCCTATCGACACAGTGCAAAAATACTATATATATGTGCAACCCCCTTTAGAAATTCTCACATTTGCTCACAAATGTCAAAGGAGTTTTTACAATTTTTTGAGCTGAGAACCTTCCAAAGCCCATAACTTCCTAACTATTTATCCAAATCACTCCTTCTTTAACCCTATAGCTCTTGAAGGTAAGTTCTTAGTTACGGGGGCCACAAATATACCATTTTTTATAAGAAAATTTTTGACATTTTTCTAACTCCCACAAAGTTTTAACTAAGGAATCAACATTAAAATACCAAATTATAAAACCTAAATATTTCCAACAAGCTTTGGTGACATTTATAATAAAAATTAATTAATAAAATAATCATAAAATAATCAATCTACCATGGTTCAATTGTAGCCAAGTGTAACTAATTAATGAGATAAGGTATCCAAAAAAAATTTAAGTTACACATTATATCTACTAATCCATGGATGTGTTGCGATCGTAGATGGTACCAAAAGGAAAACACATGTCGAAAGGAGGACCATCTCAACCAAAGGAGAAATGAACAAGAATGAGAAAGGGAAGAGAAAAGATCCAAGAAGAACCAATTGCAACCCATGCCACAAGACCTCTTAGGGAAGAGGCTGAAGTGGAATCTATTTATCAGATTCTAAAATAGGTGGTAGCAACAGAACATTCCCACTAAGATGAGGCACTAGTTTATCAAGCAAACCTTAAGGTGACCTTGACAGAAGCTTTCCTAAACCATATCAGATCAAAGAAGGTCTAGAAGACAATGCTCCATGAGTTGAACTTTGGCTCTTTCTTGGAGCAAGCACCTAAAGAGGTATAGGACCAACTAAAGACCTCTCCCATGTGGTTAATTATCAGTTCCAGCAAGGAGTGGTATATGGGAGAGACATTCTTATTTTGGAAGAATAGGAAAGCTAGTTAAATTATCAAAATCAAGGACATTTCAATGTCCTACTTACTATAGGCCATTGCAAAGGCACCTGGGTTGCTTAAAACTAGGGAAAATCTCATTGAGATTCTGATGTAGGTGAACCCCAGCATCAAGAAGGAATGGGTCTAACAGTGCTATGGTGTCAATTGCAAGGAGAATGGCACACTCATGCTAGTAGAAAGAATCCACTATAAGATTGCAGCCTTTCACCTAAATCCCATGGTGAGGCCTAGCAAGATCACTACCTTTTCTACTAGTGCATGTGCTGCTCTAAGTGGGAAATTCCTGATTAACCTTCCATAGCTATTCTATCTGGAGATAAAGAAGTGGTTCATAGAGAATGAATGTGGAAGGAAGACACTTCCTTTTCCATGCCTGATCAGAAATCTATATTGGAGGGGAGGAATAGCTCGCTACACTAACGATGATGTCTAACATGCTCTGACTGCTAATTGGGTAGAGATGATGAAGGAAAAAACACTTGCAAAAATAATCTAAGAAGAGGAGCAATAGCCACCACCTCCACCTATCACTTAGAAAATTATGCCAGACATCATTGCAACATCCCAATAGTTGCATGAGTAGTGAGAATGACTTTTCAGTGAGTAAGAGCAACAAGTAGGCATGAGTGGTAGAGACCCATCTATGTACTAGCCAGCAATGAGTGAGGTGGCCCAAAGAGTTAGCTTGATGGGAGGAGGTGGACCCATTTTCTCTACCCAACGAACGTAGTTATCTGTGAGGTGAAATGCTAGCACCAAAGAGGTAACGGTATATCTCTAAGAATAGTAGAAACTCCCAAAGATTTGTAGGAACACTATGATCTTCTCAATGCACTTGGAGGAGGACAAGGACCAACAGTACTGGTGATGTAGCATCAAGGGCTAGAAACAATAGTAGAGGTGATTATTGACAGAATTATCGAAACACTCAATGCACCTACAGCATCTGTACCAAACATCATTACACTTAAAGATGTGTAGACATCCACAAGGATAATAAGTAGTAGATTAAGTGTAGCAAAGCATGACCAACTACTGGATTAACTAGTAGGAACTAGTAATTGCTTTCAGATGTCTTTGATCTTTTGGATAGTATAATTACAACCCATTTGAAGCTACTAGAGGCAAGGGGCAAAATATTATATTGGAGGGGCAACTCAAAACAACTAAGGAGCTAAATCAACGCTTGGCTATGGAGGTTGCTACATTGAGAGCCTAGATTTCTAGCCATGCATTTCTCAACCTAGCACTTCAAGAGATGAAGCTCTTGAATAGCTTTACACTAGGTTGAAAGGGGTTGAGGGTGCGATGGAGATGGTGGTGTCCTATTCATTCTTGGTAGAGGCTACCCAACATAAAATTTAGAAGGCCTTGGATTTGACTTGCCAGGGGAATGTGTAGCTAACCATAGAAAACCATTGCCTGAAAAATGTTGATGTGCATAAACAACAATTAATTAATTTTATCCATCAATAACAAGAGCAACTAGCCATAGCAAACACAAAGTTAAGGAGATTGGTAGCTGAGAACAGAAACCTCTCCATGGAGGAGGTTCATGCCCTTTGCCAAAATACTACAATAGAGGTAGCTGCCTAGAAATCAGAGGCTTTCAAATTTGAGAGAGTCAAGGATCACTATAGAGACCAAGTTGGCCTACAAAAGTAAATAAATGAAAAAAACATTCAAGTGATGAAGGAAAAGGTGAACGGGGCTCTCCAACAACTCCAAAAAGGATGTGAATTATGGCAGTCTATCATTGATGGGATTGATCAATACAACAAAGCAAAAATTCATCTGAAGGAGTTGAAGATAGAGGAAATGACTGAATATATGAAGCTTGCAAATCTCTAGTATGCAAACCTAGCTATGTTGACTACTAGATTACCACAATTAGAACTAGAAAAGCAGGTGGCCAACTCGTACTTGTTGTATGAGGTCAAGTTCAAACACCATAAGGATACCAAGTAAAAGCTTATAAAGGCAAATGCTAAATTTGAGGTTCTTAAGGGTAAATATATTGATCAAATATCCACTTCCAAGAGCTTGGCCAAAAGAATGAATGGCTACCTGGAGCTATAAAATGTAGTCAAGGCATTTGATGTCAAACACAAAAATTTGCTACTTAGCTTGTCAACATTAAGGAGTTATTCCCAGTAATTCCCTATCCCTGGGATATCCTAATTCATGCCACATTGGTGATCCCACATGGACTATGAATGATCCTTGAAGCAAGGAGAAGAAGATGAAGGTAGTACTGGATGCCTTTTGCCTTCCACCTAAGGTAGAAGCCATAGTAGGACAACCACAGTCACCTTGGCCATTGCATGTATCCAAAGCTTTCAAAGGTCCTTCAAAACCTTAGGAGTCTCTATCGCCTAGGACTATTTAATCTTCTCAACCATCTTCATGCCATCAAAGGATGAGTAGTCATGTCTTAGTGTTTAATTTTACGTCATGAAGACCACAAATTTTTGTAATGATGTCAATTTGTACACTCGGGCACTCAATTTTGTTATGTCAGTTTTTTATGTCAAGAGTTAATTAATAATCCCATACATTCCCAATTTTGTAAAGGAACTCGAGGATGAGTTTTCATTTGGTCGTGTGGATATGATGAAGCATCAGAGTGTCATGTCAATAGGTCCTCATTGATGTGGCCTTGTTGATGGATCCCAATCAATGTGGCCCTGTCAACATGGTGTTGCCCCATTGACAGGGTCGTGTCAACATAGCATTTTCTACGTTTATGAGGCCTCGTCGATGTAGCTCCATAATAAAGTTTATAAATATGCACTTATCAATTGTGTTTATGGCATGTCTTATCATAGCTATAGTAGAGCTCTCGTAGTTTTGTCATTTGAGAGTTAGAATATTTTTCTGAGTGCCCACAACTAAAGTCAAAAAGTGTACAAATCTTAATTCAAACATTGATGTACCTAAGCACACTTGTGTGAATGGCAATAAAGACAAGCCTTTTGATCAAATCTTGTAGCACTTGGAACAAATTAATGATTTATTTTTGCTTTTACTATTTTCATTAATTTCGTAATTAATTAAGATAATTAAGACTCTAATTAATTAACTAATTAAGCTAGATAGATTAAACACATAAGTATGACTACTTTGAGTATAACATATAGCACTTGGTAATCCTAGCAGTGCTTAACACTTGGTGGCCCAATAGCGTTGTATGCATTCAGGATGTGTATGGAAAGTGGGACCAAATGCTTATGTTAGAATAGTTAGTTATTTAGTAATTAGATTAGTTAAATTAGTTCATAAATTGAGTTTCAACTTGTTATTAATCATAGATGAAAAAATATAAAATAATAAAAATCATGTGCCCCGATGACACTTAACCATACAACTAAACTTCACAAGTGCATTTGGGAAGATAACAATCATCATGGTTAGATTTCACCCCTTAGAACCAATGTACTTAGGAACTTAAGGTCTATGGAATTTGACTCGATTGCACATGAACACTTGTAATTTTTATGGTTGAGCGTAGGGTATACTCACCCCTCATCACAAGGTGTAAACCCAAACTCTAAGACTATATTAGAGCATGAGGTTGCAATTGGAGTAAGTTGAAGTATAATAGAAGAAAACTAAAATATGGTTAATGGAACAAAGGGAAGCTTGGTTAAAGTAAGTAGTTAAGGGACACAATGATACCTAATCAAAATGACTATTAAAAGGAAAAATATAAAGAGAGAGAGAGTTGAAATTAGCAAATCAAGATGACTAGGAAAAATCATTGGGAGAAAGGAGTATAAGATAGAGAGTGCAACATCATAAAAAATGGAGAACATTTATGAGCAACTACTATGTTAAAGAACTAGGATTGATGAAACTATCTAGTGTTGAAGATCAAGTTTTACTTAGCTAATGAACCAAATATTAAGTTCACTTCTTGAGCATTATTTGAAATAAATTTTATATGTTTTGATGAGGATTGAAAATAAGTTAAATATCAAATGTGATCATATGAAGAATCAAATTCCTTATGATAATATATTCCTAATCAGAGGAGGTAACTACATTGTTAATGTAATGTAATATTGTGAAATCAAGACAAAATATCATTGAATAAGCCATGGAATCCTTATTTTAATAGGAACAATAAATTTTCTTGATCAAATTCATTTAGCTCTACAACTCTAGCCTAAAATTAGCATATACAAAATCTATTATACAAAATAGTTAAATTAAATCATTTTCTCTTTAACTTATTATTGTAATCCATGTTCAAAAATGAAACAAAATAAAGGAAAAATATGATAATACTTCCTAAAGAAACTTTAAGTAATGTATACACCTTACGAGGTAATGAACACTTATAAAAAAGAATAATTAAATTCCAATATCAATTATAAAACTAATATGTGCATGTCGAATATTTTTTCCAAATTAAGAAAGCACATGTCAAATCTTTGAATGGCAAAGCAAATTAGGGCTAAAGTATGTGCAAACAATAGGTCATGTGTGATTAAGAAATTCATTGTGAATAAGGTTTATTAAGTTTAATTGAGTTACCAATCACAATGCTTAAAAACAAGATTAATTTCAATGCTATTCTTGCTAGAAAAGAAATCACAGTGCTTCACATAACTCTAAGGGGAATGAATCTAAGTCATGCAGAAGAAGGGTACCATGTGACCAAATAGATGATAAGGCCCTATGAACCCACAGAGGCACAAGTCAAGAAAGATGCTGCTATGGAGATTAAACATGCCCACAACAAAGGAAAGTAGACTAACTCTCCTATTGTCCTGGAGGAACTCAATGGTGATGCATTCATAGCAAAAAAACTCCACCAAGAGCATGAAGTCCATTCGTAAACACCTATTATCTATTTAGAAGAACCTATCAAGATGTAACTACATTCTACCATAGCAAAGACACCCAGAAGAGAAGCCAAAGCCCTAAGTATAAGTAGGACTCAAGACCAAGAGATTTTGCTAGACAACATAGGGAAGAATACCAGAGTCACAAAAGGAGGACTAGCCAACACTGTTCTCCTATTGCTTCATCTTCATCCTCATGATCATCGATGGACTTTGATCTAAGGGAACACAAGCATAGAGATCATGATATGGAGAGGTGTTAGACTCATGATAGAAATGATTATTGCCTAAGGCACTATGATGAAGGAGATGAAGAGCATGAGCTGAGAAGAAATAGAGATAGACATGAGAATACAGAGAGGTATGAGCATCGAAGGAGGCACCACTATAATAGAGCATATGAACCTTATGAGAGCAAAGAACCCCTATTGGTAACTCAAAGCATGATCAATATACAGGAAGCTATTTATATCCCAACCAAACACATAAGGGATAATTGTATCAAGTGGTTAGACATGAATAACATGCCTAGATTTGAGGGTGGATACAACATAGATCCACAACACCACCTTCAAGCATTCCATGATGCCTTTTCCCTATAGAACATAGAAAGTGATTGGCAGAAACTCAAGTTGTTCCCTCTCACACTCATCAAAGAGGTTGGAAGTTGGTACAAATCATTAGAACTAGAATCAACTAGGAGATGGAGTACCATGCTTGAACTTTTTAATGACAAGTATTATACCTATTCCCGGGTGTCAAACCTTAGGAAACAAATCTAGGAATGGAAGCAAGGGGCCCATGAATCCCTTGATGTGATAATGGACCAATACTATTCACTACTACATAGGTGTCGAGGCCACGGATTTTTCCAAAGGGAGCAACGTATGCACATCATTGATGAAATCAAAAATAAGACTAGAGAGACCCTTGGGGTTTATGCCCAAGGTTGATTACTAGAGATGTCTACCCATCAAATCCAAAGACTTATTGATCAAGTGGCAAGGAAGAGAGCAAACTAAACAAGAGAGAATTTTTAGAAGAATATAATACAAACCCATCAATTTGGAAAAGGAATATACAAATATGTGATATGTGATCCACAAGAGGAGAAAACCTTGGACAAGGTAGTACAGAAAAAATGCTACCTATTCATAAATTTGTAACCAATAGATGAGAAGTTCGTAATAACTCTAAAAATTATGAAGGAGAGAACTGAGGAGGCCCTTGTCAAAGGCAAGGAAAAGAAGAAGAAAAGAGACTTTGAACAAAAAAGAAGGGTAGCTTCAGTGGTAGACTATTCAAGTACGAGCTCGGATAAGGAAGAAGGTTGTACTATGTGCCAATATGACCAAGGAGTGTTGCCATGTTATGGTACATTTGCAAGAAATAGGATCATATGCATTGAACCCAAAATTTGTCAAAAAGAATGTGCCAAAAAGATTACCTTATCCTTCAGGTAACTACTGTCAAACCTTCCAACTAGCTTACTACCTTGGTGGAGCTTATTTGCAACCACAAGAGTAGTATCACCAATAGCAGCAACAACCCCAATCATGGGCAATGCCACCATCATGACAACAATACCCATAAGGCTACTAGACCCATATGGATACTATGTTTAGCATCTAATTTCTCCTAGTAGTGGAATAGTTTAAGCTCCACAATACTATCGACTCGAATAGCATAAACCTACATCACCAATGACAAACTCCAATCCATGCATGCATTCATAAGTGGTTAGTTCACTAAGTCAACATCCAAATTATTTACCACCTATGCCACCACTTGTAATTCATGGAGAACTACCATCATAGCCACAACAAAAAAAGGTAACTAGAGCAGTGACCATGCAAGAGGAGATAGTCATGCAGGAACCATAATCCAAGAAATGACCATTCTTCTGAATGAGTCTAAAGAAGGTTCAATGGAAGGGGAACACATCTACTTCCACTCCATCCACATCCAATCCTCCTAGAAATCACAAGCTTCCATCATCAGCTAATGCAAATATCATGACTATCATGCTAACTTAGATGATTACCCATTGGCATAAGGCAAGTGCACTTCCTCAGAAATGAATAGATCTAGGGAGACCCTTAGTGTACCTTCAAGTAGTAGGTCAGAAACCATGCAAGGCTCTACTCAATTCTACGTTAGGGCTGAACTAGATATCATAGGATATGTATCAAGCCTAGAATCTATCACCATTAAAGAAGAGTAACATTTGGCTAGAGCTTGCAAACTAGTCAATAATAATTCCACTAGGACAATTGGATGATGTGATCACTACTATTAGTGTCTAGTCTCATCTTCCTAATTTTTATGGCTATCCATGTAGGTAAAAATAATGGAGAGTTCCCAATAATAATGAGAAGAGCTTTTCTTAGCACCGTAGATGTTAAGCTTGAAATTAGAGACTTATCCTTAGAAATCTCCAAGGAGGAAGAAGCTAGAATTATTTAAAGACACAGAGTTCCATGTATTGCATACAGTGATAATGGGTGCAATTGTGTGTAGAGAGTATGGGTAGCTAAACAAAAAAATAACAAAGCATGCAAAAGACGTATAGAGAAAATATGTGTGCAAAAATGTTTGTATGCAGCTGCCACTCAACAAGAAGGCATCCAATGGCTGATCACAAGTTTAGAAATAGAATCAAACAAATACATGGAACCAACTAACCAAATCATAAGTGCCTACATAGAGAAAACTAACAAGCTAGAGTACTTAAGAAAAAATCATCCCTATTCACATGAATTTCAAGAAGAAGAAATAGACTAGGGACAGTTAATAATTCTAGATACTATAGAGCCAAAATTGTTAGAATTGAAGGCCTTACCAATAGCACTAGAGTATGATTTCTTAAACAATAAGAAGCTAGTAATAATTAATGCCAACCTGAATGAAGAGTAGAAGAAGAAGTTATTGGAAGTCATCAACAAGTGGCCAACAACATTTGCATGGTCTTATGATGAGATCATTAGTATTGATCCTAGAATCTATCAACATTTGATATATATCAATCCAACGGTGAAACCATGACACCAACCCAAAAGAAGGGTTAACCCAAAGCTTAAGGAGATAGTCAAGCATGAGTTGGAAAAATTACTAAAGGTTAGATTCATATATCCCATTGTGGATAGTGAATGGGTTAGCCCTTTGGTAATAGTTCCAAAGAAAGGGGGCAAGTCGTGAGTGTGCATCAATTTTTGATTATTAAATTTAGCCATATTCAAGGATCATTTTTCTCTACCATTCATTGATCAAGTTCTAGATACTATTACAAGACATGAGTATTATAGTTTTCTAGATGGATACAGTAGATACAACCAGATCCACATTGCTCCTAAGAACCAAGAGAAGATAATGTTCACTAGTTGATGGGGAATGTTTACTTATAAATAAATGTCATTCAATCTTTGCAATGCACCCACCACCTTCTAAAGACTTGTACTTAGCAACTTCTAGAAAAAAATAGAAAATGACATTGAAGTTTTTATGGATGATTTTTCAACCTATAGGCTAGATTTTAAGCAAGCACTAGACCATCTTGAGTAGGTATTAAAGAGATGTCTAGAGACAAATCTAAAGCTCAATTGGAAGAAAAGTCATCTCATAGTCTAGGATGGGATCATGTTAGGACACAGTGTTTAACAGAAAGGAATAGAGGTGGATCCTAAAAAAATAAGAGTTATACAAAATATCACTCAAAGGCCTTAGAAAGTTAAATATTTTTGATCATTCTTAGGTCACACAAGATATTGTAAGAGATTCATAGAGAATTTTTTGAAGATATCAAAATTGCTGGTAGAACTCACTAAGAAGGATGCATCCTTTGAATGGATAGAGTCTTGTGAAAAGGAATTCAAGACCTTAAATAAGAAGCTAATCGAGACGCCAATCCTTCAAGCTCTAGATTGGTCCAAGCCTTTTGATATTATGACATATGCTTCCAACTATGCACTTGGTGTAGTATTGAGATAGTTAGATAATTAGAAGAGATAATACTATATACACTATGCCAACAAAAGCATCTTTGGGGCACAACTAAACTATAGAAAAGGAGCTCATGGCCATGGTGTATGTGCTTGAGAATTTTTGACATTATGTACTTAGGTACTAGATTTATGTCCATACTAACCATAATGCAATCTAGTTTTTCATAAACAAAGCAGTAGTTAGTCCTAGGCTGATTCGATGGCTTATTATTTTACAAGAATTTGATCTAACAATGATTGACAAGAATGGCACAAAAATTGTTATAGCTGATTAGTTGTCAAGGCTAATATGGGATTCCCAAAATCATATTACACCATTATTTGACCAATTCCCTGATGAAAATTTATTTACTGAAATAGTAATGGTTGTGGACTTAACAAGAAAGTCATGGATAGAAAAATACATGACTTATTTAACAACACAAGAGCTTCCTACTAAGTGGAGCAAGAAACAGAAAGAATAATTCCTTCACAAAGTAAAAAGATACATGGAAATCAATGGAAACCTATATAAGATTTGTGTAGATGGGCTAGTCAAATGGTGTATGCTGAAATCTGATCAACAATGAATCCTAATGATGCATAGGATGGCACTGAAACTAATGATGCATGCTACTTCTAGCCCACCTTGTTTAGAGATGCCCACAACTTTGTAAAATCTTGTGAGAGGTGCTAGAAAGATGGAGGAATTACAGTTAGAAATAAAGGGCCACAACAATGGATACAGAGACTAGAGTCATTTGATCTATTTCGAATTGATTTTATGGGACCCATAACACCTATGTCAAATGGGAAAGGATATATAATAGGAAGTGTGGATTACTACAGAAAGTGGGTGAAGGTAACAGTAGCCAAAGATTGTACAATCAAGATAGGTACCAAGCTTTTTCAACATGTGGTGAATAGATTTAGAGTACCAAGAATGCTTATATCAAATAATGGGACTTATTTTACTAGTGCTACTTTTAAAAAGCTCATGGAACAACTTAAGGTAAATCATAAATTGACCACACCATGCCACCCCCAAGCCAATAGTAAGGAAGAAGTCACTAACTGTGAAATCACTAAAATATTAACTAGGATGGTTAGTAGGTTTAGGAAGGATTGGAGCACAAAGTTGAATGATGCTCTATGGGCCTATAGGACAACATGAAAATTACTACCATACTAGCTAGTTTATGACAAGCTACCAACACTCCCAATCTAGGCAGAGTTCCAAACTCTTGCTATTGCTAGCCAACTTAACCTAAAGTTGAGCCTATCCCAAAAGGAATGTTTAATGAATCTAAATCTCTTAGAAGAAAATAGGCTAGTAGTACTCATGAGTAATGAGGTTCACAAACACTACTCCAAAAATAGGCATGACATGTGGATAAGACAAATGTTGATACAACCAGGAAATAAGGTCCTTTATTATAATCCCAATCATGTTCCACAAAAGGTAAAATTTCAAATGCTTTGGGAGGTGTTGTACATTTTCTAAGAAACTTATCCATCAAGCATCTTACACATTCATCACTTGTCTAATCCACATAAGCTCATCCTTGTCAACATCCAATAAGTCAAACCCTATCATGAATATCCTAATGTTTTTAAGGAATCTACCTAATCTATTCAAACATCCTTAACTTGTTCACTCTTCCAATCGATTGGTCCTAATAATAGTCATGGGGGTGTCCATTTGGACATGTAGGTACCTTTTTGACTCTTCATCTTCTTCTTACTTTTCTATTTTCTTGATACATTTTTTCCATTCTTTTACACTTTTTAATTTCTTGATAATTTCTTAATTCTTTGACATTTTCCAATTCTTTTTTAATTTTTCATTCTTTTTATATTTTTCATGATTTTCATCTTTTTCATTCTTAATATCTTTTACAATTTTTCATACATTGTCTCCATTTTACTTGTACAAGTTTTTGTTAATTGTTAATAACACACATTGAATAAGGCAAGATGTAGTCCCAATAAGGGATTGATTATCTATAAAATGAGATCACAACATCCATCCACCCATTCCAACAATAAGAGATTCTTACCATGATCATAATGACATTCTTCTCATAATAAAACTACGAATAAACCTATGATCATTATGCTTGGATAGAAGAATGAAGAACAAAGTGGGAATGCAAAGGGTGTAACATCAAGGTAATTTGTGGATTCTTTTGGATTACTACAATAAGTTCTATCCTATTGCTAAAGATGTATTATATCCTTGTATATCTAATGAAAAATGGGATTAAGAGTACAATAAATGTTGCCTTACCATGTCACTAGAAAGACATGTTATCCATGCCTAAACGTAGTCCTCTAGTAAGGTTGACATAGTCAAAGATAAAATTCATGCATAGAATAACTTTCTGGAGGTCCCACTAGAAAGAAATGTTACCCATGCTTGAAGGTAGGTGACTTCTCAAGAATCTTTAAAAAATAATCAAATGTGCAATTAATAAACTCCTCCCTTGGATAGTACACCAAGTGGTAATACTCTTTGCAATAACAGTAGTCTTATGGCTGCAAATCTAAGAGATTCAACAATGCCATGTCACTGGAAAGTGGTTTGGACTTGGTTTGAATCTTGGAAATAAGGGCTAGTGATTACTTTAATTGCTAATAACACACAAGAATTCATTATTCCTATGATAAGATACCTCACATTTCGATTTTAGCAATCCTTTTTATAGTCTACTTCATCTCACTATATAATTAATCATAACTTGTGGTTTTGTGTAATATAGCATAATTTTCTGAACCTAGTGATACTAACATGTGTGTTTTGCTAAATAGGTATGCATTACATTCAACTCCTTGAATGCCTAAGGACAGTTTTAGGTGTGGTTATACAAGGACACTAAGTGCTGGAGCTTGCTTTGGGGGAGGTTCCACTTGTATAACTTTTGTATTTAATACTTCACCAACAACTTCACATCATCTTGTGCCTTCTAAGATCATCCAGAACTCCAACAAATACTTCCCTTCATTAACAAATATGTTCATACACTTAAAATTCATTAATTGTTTTCTATCCATCCAATACACTTTTGTTGCTTGAGCTTCCTTCTCCATGAACTTTAAACACCAAAATTTTCAAAAATTATGCATCACTATTGGCCTAGGACCCTCTAGACAAGCTTCATATCTCCTACACATTTCTTTTGAATCATTTTTTTCTCTAAAAAATCAAAGAAAAATTTGAAATTTTTTTAACAATGACATTGTAGCTACGATGTTGTAGCCCCTATGATGTCACACTTATAAAATTAGTATATATACACATGGGAGTTAGAAAACTTTTTCCATTCCTCATTTTGCAAGAAGAGAGATTTTGCAATTTTTCTTTTTGATATTTGACATGCTAACTTCCAATCGTCATAACTTCACCCTCATAGCTTTGATTTCCAAAAATTCTTGAACCTTGTTGCTCCTAGATCTCTCAACTTAGTTGTGGGGCAGGGTGCATACTTAGCACGATATCATTGAAATTTAAGCCAAAAATGTATAATCCTTGAAAGATATCCTAAAGGGTAAGTATAAAAAGATAATGAGAATTATATAATTAATCAATCAAAATAAGGCCAAAAACACTTAAATAATCCTCCTAATAAACCATACCAACTATTTTAGATCATAAATAAGAATAAAAATGATAACTGTGAAGGGTTATTAGGATATAACACCCAAAGGGCTTCCTTTTTGAAGATTTTTCAAACTCTATAATCATAATAGGGTTATTAGGATATAACACCCAAAGGGCTTTCTTTTTGAAGATTTTTCAAACTCTATAATCATAATAGGATAAGAATTTAATCTAACCAAGGGTATGAGTAAGTTAAAGAAATGTTAAGAATTCATATGAATGTTCTAATAATCTCAAACACTTGTTGATTATAGATGGCCTTGAAGAAAATACCAAAAGGAGGACCTTCACAACTTGGGAGAAAAAGTCCAAGAGGCCATGGGAGAGGCCAAGTGGGGGAATAAACCCCACAAGAGAGACATGCAAAGTAGGAGGCTCAATCATACAGCATCCATCAATAGACTCTCACCACAAAGCACTTTGCCCAAGTGGAGGTAGAAATTTTGCAAGCACCAGAATAAGGAGAGTGCCTCATGTAGTCACCAGATTGCCTCCAGGCCATTTAGGAGAAATCAATCATGTCTATGATTATTTTGGAGTTAGATTTTTGTCCATTCATGGAATTTTCTTCAAAATAGTAAAGACACAACTACAAGTGTCACCACTACCACCCACACTTACAAGTAGTGAAGAATGGTACTTAGGAGAGACATACCAGTTCTATCACAACAAGTAGGCCAATGCAACGGTCAAGATTGAAGGAGTCTCAATATCATATTCAGTGAAAGTAATTACTAAGGCCCTCAATGTGCCTAATGATGGGGCAAATTTGGCATAAATCTTCACCAAATCTAACACTGATGTAAAAAGACTATGTTTGCAATGGGCATATGGCAAAGATGACAAAGATTACAGTGAGCTAACCTTTGAAGAAAAGATCTATTTCAAAATTGGCACTACCACCTATTCCCTACCAAAAGGCTCAATTGAATATCAACATATGCAAATATGGGAACTATTATTCTAATGGGAAAATTCAATGCAAACATCATCCATCTCTACTTCCTCAAAATTCAAAGGTAGTTTGAAGAAAAGAAGGTAGGAAAGTTGACACTTCCATTCCCTTGCCTTATTAGGAAACTGTGCAGATAAGCTAGAATACTAGGGTATACTAATGACATTCTTATGAAAGCTTAGAATGCTTCATATGCAAAGATGCTCAAACTGGTGCCTCTAAATAAAGACCAAGTAGAAAACCTACAGGCACTAAGGAAAGTGCAGGTACCACACTTACCAGTATCACTTTAGCTACTGGCGAACAACAATAGGCTAAGCCTAGCAATCAATAATAGACTAAGCAACAACAACAATAGTAACAATAATAACTTCCACCACCAACGTAGGATTATAGGCCATCGATGAGCCATTTGCAATAGATTCTAGAGATCATCAATTGGGGAACAAGGGAGGAAGCCAACTTATATAAAGTCAAAGAAAGCTCCATAAGGCCCACCATATCCATAGATCCAACCAGTGGGCAATTGTTAATGCAAATAATAGGAGAGGATGACTAGGAATAATAGATATCAAGGAATGTAGCATCATTCCAAGTGATTCTTGAGATAGGTGAAGGAGCCATAGTCGTGGTCATGCAACATCAAGATGTAGTAGGAGAAACTAAGGTGATTATAGATCACATTAAAGAATCATTTAGCTTTCTTGTTGTGCCACAGGTAGATCTTTCAAGAGCGAGAGATGCTCAAATGCTTACTAATTCCTCAATGAATCCTATAGAGCATGTGGACATACTTGCCAAACTACTGTAGACAAGATAAGTCATGCAAAATTTGTTTGATATCCCAAGCGACATCACTATAGTGTTATCTAAACTAATCATCACTAATGGAGAGTTGGTTATGGTAGAGACTAGGGTGGAGCATGCAGAAAATTAAGTCCAAAGACTATAAGAATAGCTAGCCATCCTGCGAGCCGAAAGGAGAGACCCAACACAGTATGTTGTGCTAGACCAACTTGATCAATTCAGAATAGATCACATGAGGAGCCTAATCAATCACAACATGAAAATGAAAAAGGAAAAGAAGAAGGTGATTTGGGATACATCAGTAGCAGAAGCATAGACATATGTGCATGCCAAAGCACTAATTGCCCTATAAGAGGAGAACAAGCAATTCACTACAGATAACACAAGGTTGACCAAGGTAGAAAAATAAAAGAGTGAGCTTGAAGAGAGCATCCAACAACTTCAAGAGCAATTGATCAGGGTCAAATAAGACATGAGTTGCTTGGCCAGAGAAAATAGAACCTTGTAATTGGAAGAAGTTCATGCAATCTAGCAAAAGTGTGCAACTGAAATTAGTGCATGAAAAAATGAGGCCAAGAAGCATGAATAGCTCAAGGAATATTTTTGTGATTAGGTGAACATGTATAAGCAAATTAATGAGAAAGAAATCCATATGGCCAAGGCCAAGATTAGTTCTATTTTAGTGTAGAATCTAGACTAGTAGTTAATCTTGGATAGCCTAGCTCATATCCACCAAATTGAAATAAAAAATAAAGATCTACAAATTGAAGATCTTACTAAGTACATGGGGTTAGCTAATCTCTAATGTGCTAAATTAGGCATGTTAATAGTAGGGAGGCCTAGAAATGAATTGGAGCAATAGGTAGCAGTAGTATACACCTTGTGTAAGAAAGAATTTGTTGACAGAAAATATGCTTTGCAAAAACTACACATAGCAAATTCTAAATTAAAAGTTGTAAAAGCTAGCTACCATGGCCAAAAAGATGTTATAGCTAACTTTGCTCACAAAATGTCCAATTATCAAGAATTATGAAAGATAGCCAAGGAATTTAAAGAAGAAAGGAAATAGTTCATAGCATGGTACGTGAAAGCTAATAAAATGTTCACATAGCTGCCATGCCCATTGGATGTACCAGCTTCATCACAACAAGCATAGATGATACACAATCCTAGGATGGAAGAGGAAAAACTTCAAACATTACTCAATAGACATCAATTTAGGAAGCTTGATGATAAAGGGAAGCAGTCAATGGAAGAGCCACCATCGTTGGGCATGTAAACTACATTGGGCCACTTCCATTTTTATTTTTGTTTTATCATACGCTTGTGTTAAATTTTGCACAAACACCATTGCAGCATTCAAAGTCATGTAAATAGTAGTTAGTCATGTTTTTTTCAATCTACCTTCCAATTTTGTAAGGGACTCTATCCTCATTTTTTTTAACTTGATAATGAGTTTTGAGTTAGTCATGGGGGTAGGACAAATCCAAATTTTATTGTACTATGACATTGTAGCAACAATGTCATTCATACAATGTCACTTATCATGCTACGTCATCATTGATATGATGTCTCAGGATGTATGCAGCCCTATATATACAATACTTGGGCATAGAATCTGATAACTTTTCATTCCCATCATAATAGAACTCTTGTAGTTTTATTTCTTAAACCTAGACTTAGAAGTCAAAGAGTGAATGCGCGTAGTATGATGTGTCATAGCTGAATGGAATCTTTGATTGAGCAGTTTGTACTTGGGCACAACTTGTGATCAAATATAAAGATTGAAACTATTTTCCATCATTGCAACATTCCCTTAGTTTATTGTTTTACTTAGCATAATTTCTATTTTTTTACTAGCTTAATACTTTACTTTTCAAATGCTTTATTTTTACTTATATGTTATTAAAGCAGAATGAGTATGATTGATTTTGAGTGCTTAACTATAATCATTTGGTAATCCTAGTAGTGGCTTCACTTGACTCACTTAGTGGTGAATCCACTTGGTAGCCCAGTAATGGTTACATAAGCCCAAGGTGTGTATCATGAATCAAGAAAGGATACTCATCAATGTACGCTTGGATAGGTTTCCTTGTTATCACTTAAACTTAGTATTCACTTTCATCTTTATCATGTCTAGACTTAGGAGTATTAGTGTTCTATCAACATCATTTAACATATGCCTCACTACAAGCTAAACCATATACTTAGACTTTACTAGCTTAAAGTGGAAAGACAACAATCACAACCTTAACTCAATTACTAACATATCAACATTGACCATCCATGGATTATGATTGAGTTGCATGTGAACACTTGTAACTTATATGGTTGGATGTTAGATTGCTCCACTACTCATCACATAGTTATAACCCAAGATATATAACTTAGCATTATCCACCAGAATCAAACCTATGGCTTGGAGCATTCAAACCAAGCACCCTACCACTAGGCTAACACCTCATTGTTTTCACCATCATATGATTATTCAATGGGGTCTATTGAAGGCTTTGTACTATGTTCATGAATGGAAGATCAAATTTAGTTGGACTCATTTCATAGTCTATAACTTTTATTAGGTCATCACAAAGATACATGTTGGAACATTTGCACGGTTTAGTTTTAGCAACCTTCTAACAACAATAGCAAAGACATTGATTAGTTTCTTGTTGTTATGTGCATTTCCTACACACATGTCCATTTTAATTTCTTTAATGAAAAATACAATAATCAATTTGCAAAAAAAAAGAGACTATGATGTTAAGAACTACCCTCATTGCCATGATAATAACAATTGTAACCATTTTGGTTATCCATTTCACAATTGGCAATGTTAGAAAAATCAAAAATCCATAATAATAATAGTACCAGTAATCAACAAGTGTAACATTCCTAACTTGGATTCCCCTTAGATGACTTGGGAAATTAACTATAGGGTGTACTAGTATTATGTGTTTTGAACCCTTGGCTAGTATGTTCTCGATCATTTGGCTAGTTCTTAGTTTATTTTTTAAAATTCTTATTAATCAAATGTTAATATTTTAAGATTAACCAGTATGTTTTTAATTGTGTTGCACTAAACTTATGAGATTGTACCATGGAATCATGTAGTGTGAGGTACTCAAATGAGCATATCTCGTAAGTAGTATCTAGTGTTTATTAGTCATGTTATTTTATCTTAATATTTATTTAGGTGTGAGATAATGTTAATGAGATGTCAAGATAATATTTGAATAAGGTTTAATTATGAGGGAGTATCTTAGATGTATTTATTTATAAGATCTTATGCCAAGTTAGTTAACAAGTCTTGTGCTTAACAAAGTTCAAGGTCAATATGAAGTTTTACACATAGTTAAAGTTTTATGTGATGATAAAAGTCTTATGTCTTTTTATAAGTTCTATGTTGATTGGTAAAGTATCATCTCTACAAAAGAGTCAAACCTTAGGTAGGAAACCTAGTAGGCTAATTAATGCATTCAATATTTAATAAAGAGCCAGATAAGGAGCTCTAAATGTGATCTTAGGAGGAGCTATGACAATACTTGAGGACACTGAGATTGGTGGCAAAATCATGCTAGAATGAACCTATTAACAAAGAGTACAAAATCTAAGGATCTATAAACATTGGTGTATAAGACAAAAAGATTTCCATCTAAGGTTATATTATAAGCACCCCTTATAAATTGAGCCAATTTTATTGGTGTGATGTGATTCAAACATATCAATTATTGTTGTAGGATCTAGCTCTATATTTCTAAATATTTCTACATGTCAGATGTATCTACTATGTTTAGTTTTACATTAATATGTTGATTATGTTCATTAGACCTAGATATGTAATTCCAAGTAATTTTATAATTATCATCTTTTTTGTATTTCCCATTGGATTTAAAAGTGATTTTGGTGTCACCTTTCCTATAGGATGCTCTTTGCTAGTTTAGGCTCCTTTCTTATCATTGGTTGGACATTTGGGCAAGCCTGGCTTTTGCAAATAGTAGACCATATAAGGAGAATGGGCTTGATAATAGAAATGTCTCAAATAGCAAATGGTCTTAACAATGTAATTCCTATGATGAAAAAATGACTTGAGGATTAGCTATCAAAGATAACGAAAAGTACAAATGCTTGTTCTTTGTTTGTTGTTGATTTCCATGAATATGGCATACTAGTGAGAAGAGGAATGAGTGATGATGGATACAAAGATAGAGTGTGCAATGCTAACTTATTATACATGATGAGTCTCCATGCTCTTTGGTTTTCTAATCCGTGGTCCCTTGCTATGGTTTAAACAAGGAGTTCTTATAATATTTCTCTCCTTAGTCATTTTGATTGACTCTATTCTTAACATTTTTAGGTATGGTGTTGGAGGTCTTGGTGATGTAGAAAATGTCTTGAAAGTTTTAGCCATAGATAATGTATATGATGTCCTTACCTTAAAAGAATCTTGATGTCTATTTAGTATTTTCATTTATCTTGTACTAAATAGATCAAAGGGTCAAAATATGTACTTGGATTTTTCTTGATCTATCAATTCTATCATTTGGCTGATATTCCAAGAATTATGATAGTGTAAGACACATAATCATATTTTCAGTATTTTGCCTTATCGATTGTAATATTATTGGGGCCCATGTCATGTTTTTCTTATTGAGTTTATCATTAATCATTGGCTATTTTTTCATGATTCCCTTGTGAGTTTTTAAGGTATTACAACTAATTTTAAGAAGATTCAAAAGATAGTAGTTGTAGAATTTCTACCTCAAAGAAGATGGATACAATAAATGAATTATCAAAGTTACATAAGCTGAAGGATAATTTAGAAATAAGTTCTTAAACTTGCCTCCTTTCCCTTACAATGAAAAAGCTACTTGGGAAAATTTTACTAGAATTATTAGACTTGATTATTTTGCTTTAGAAAATAATAGAAAGATTCTTAATTTAACTAGGGTCACTCATGTCTAATATGCCTATGGTAGGTTTTTGTAGGATGATTGGTGCAACAAATTAACTTCTAAATATACGAATTCCATATGCTTATGTAGGGAAAGAAAATAAAAATTTATGATCAAATATGTTGAGTATATGCTATAAGAATCTAGAAGAAGCTACTACAAAACACATGCAATATTAGCTTAAATATAGAAAGCTAAATATCCTTGAATTAGTGATCCACCATGCTACATTTTGGCTCATGTAAGATAAAAAGGAGAAGTCATGGTACTAGTTGAGAAATTATTTTTACTTAAAAAAGAAAAGAGTGGGAATCGATGTTGTAGAATTAGCATAATAAGTACGATGAGGTCAAGCTCCACCAATGCTAGTCTCAAGCCTAGATACGAAATGAGGAGGATTAACATTAAGTTAGCACTTCACTATAAAACCTGCCAAATCTCATGAGTTCTTTTTCAAATTTTACAAATGTTGGGTCATTCCCTAGAAGCAATGCGTAACAATCATAACGCTTGATTGCTATGAAAAATTGGAAAGGGCTTACTAGGACATCCTTTATAAACAACACACAACATCATCATCTAGATATTGTGAAAAGTAGATAAGGGTTCCCACATTAGGGATAGATGTGGTAAAAAAGCAAGTCTAGCAATGAAAATTTCAAATGGAAATTTCGAACATTGGCACTCTCAATACAAGACCTTTGAAATTATCAATGTCATGAAAAGATGAAGAATTTGCATTGCCTACCTCTAAGAAATAAGCTAGAAATGGAAGAAAGCTAAAGATTTAGGCCAAGATTACAACCTCTTATACTCAAAAAAATAAAATTACTGAAATGGAGTGGGCATCATTGTTTATCAATGTGTTAAAGATAAAGTGGTACAAGTATATCACCATGAAGATCAAATTATGGGCATCAAACTTGTGCTTGGAAATTAGATCATCAATTTCATTAGAGTATATGCTTCATAAATTGGCCTATAAAATTTGATTAAGTAGGATTTTTGGGATTCTATGGATTATGTACTTCAAGAAGCTTCCTAGCAAGAAAGGATATCTATTGGAGGGAATTTTAATGGTCATGTTGGATATTTGAAAATGAGATATGATAGGATTCATGGAGGACAAGGATTTGGAAAGCATAAAGATATGGGAGATTCACTATTGCAATTTGCATGTGCATGTGAACTTGTAATTGCAAATACTTATTTTAAGAAGATGATTGATGAAATGTGTTTTATGTTGGCTGTGATGTCATGTACACAACATTAGGGTCTTGATGCGATGTTGCATAAGCAACATCAGAGCATCTACCTTAGGTCTATAAATACTATGCTTGGGCTCCTGTTCTGAGGCAGTTTTTAGTTTAGTTTTCAAGTAGAGTAGCGAAGATCTTGCCATTTCTTTTCCTCAAAGTTAGAATATTTTCTGAGTGCCTATAAAAGGAGTCTAAGTGTGTATGGTTCTTTGTTCCAGCATTGATGTACCTAAGCACAACAATGTGACAGGAATAAAATGGACTCTTTTGACAATCCTTGCAGCGCTAAGAATAGCTTAATGTTTTATTTATTGCACTTTACTTTCTTGCTCTTTATTTTAAAGCATTTGATTTGAGTAATTTATTTTCAACAGTTAATGAATGCAAGCACAACCACTTTGAGCATTCATATAGTACTTAGTAACCCAACAACACTTAACATTTGGTAGCCTAGTAGTGCTATATGTGTTTAGGATGTGTTTGGGAAAGTGGAACAGTTACTTATGTTAGGCTAGATAGGCAGTAAATGAATTAGATTTTAAATTACTTCACCTTTCATTCTTATTGTGGACAACCAAACTCATGAAATATAAAATAAAAAAAATTATATACCTTAATTACACTTAAAACATACCCTTGAATCTCACAAGTGTAATTGGGAAGAAAACAAACATTCTCAACACCCATTTCACTTCCTAGAAGAGCTAGTGCATTTGATAACTATAGGTCAATGGAATTTGACTGCATCATGCATAATAGTGATTTTTATGGTTGGGTGTAGGGGTACCTTGTTGCTCATCATTAGTGCCATTGCTAGGGAACTTTTTGTTATTTTGTATGCTATCTAGGACTTAGTGAAAGTATTTAAATCATTGGAATGAACCTTCAAGTCATATCTTATTTCATAGTTACTACAACAAATTCTCAAAGCACACTATGATTTTTATTCACTAATTGAAAATGTCTTCTTCTCATAGGAGCGCTTCTCTATCCAAGGCTAATAAAGTTAATTTATCAAAGCCTCAATAGTATCAAAACTTCACCTTCATCCTACACCAGGATGAACAACTATGGTGGCGTGACATGGAGGGCAACATTGTGCTACTACCCGATCATGCTACTCATGCAATTCTCTATCAAATGCTTGCACAATGTGGTATTTAAGATTGCAATGGTGAGTATATTGTGGAAGATGCTGACACTAGAGATTATCATCCCACCAAAGCATAATGCCTGCCAGATCGATAGCTAGAACAATGCTATGCATTTTTGAAGGAAAAAGGACTTAATGATTCTCCATTCGTGTTGTACCAACAAGCTAGTGGGGAACCCTTCTTTGGGGGTTTTCCTTTCAATGAAACTCTTCTCTTTGACTTTGGTGATGGAGGTTAAAACCAAAACTTGCACTCCATAGTTCTAGTAACAAGGGATCCAATGACAAAGAGGGATCCAGAGGGGCAAGTCAAGACAGGATGCAAAAAAGAAGCATGATTGTGATTATGGTTGTGATCATTGAAGAGGTGGTAGTAGGCATTGTGATGATGCTAGTTCTCCTTCCTCTTCCCCTTTGTCATCATCTTCTTCTTCTAGCTCTAACTATGATCACAAAAGGCAATATCATGATGGAGGTGATCGAAATGAACAAAACAACTAACGAGACCAAAATAACCAAAGGGATTGTCAAGACAGACAAGATCAAGGGCACAAATGTTCAAGAGAGGCATATTGCCATGAATGAAGGAGTAGTATAGGGCATCGTAGGCACCATGATCAAGGCCTCAATTAGCCTTTATTTTCTACCTGAAGTATGCTTAACATCGCAGAGGCAATCAAAATTCCAACAAGACATGTGAAGGACAATGAAATCAAATGGTTAGACATGAAAAATATTCCTTGATTTGAAGGAGGATATAACTCTAATCCGNAGACATGAAAAATATTCCTTGATTTGAAGGAGGATATAACTCTAATCCACAAATTCATATTCAAGCTTTCCAAGATGCATGTCCCTTGCAGAACATAGAGAACAAGTGGTAGAAATTGAAGCTGTTCCACAAGACACTTATCAAAAAAGCAAAAAAATGGTACTAGTCCTTAGAGTTGGAATCTATTAGATGATGGAGTACCATGCTTGAGTTGTTCAATGATAAGTATCAAACATACTCCAGAGCATCCAACTTAAGGAAGAAAATTCAAGGGTGGAAACAAGGAACACATGAACCCTTGGATGTTGCCATTGGTTGATACTATGCCTTGGTGCACAAATGTCTTGGCCATGATTATTCTCAATTGGTTCAACTTCGCCACATTTTAGATGGGCTTCGTAATGAAATGAGAAAAACCCTTGGTGTCCATGCCCAAGGATGATTATCAGAACTAACTACTGACCAGATACAAAGATTAATAGAGTAGGTCACTAAAGAGGGTGAACTAAGAAAAAGAGAAAGTGAAGAGTACAACCATGATCCTTCCATCTCTAAGAGGGAGGTTCAATTTTGTGATAGTGAGGATGAATTCATATTTGATGAGGAAACACATAAGAAAGCCTTACCATTTCAACAATTACAATCTAAACTTATAGCTAAGGTTGATCAGTTACAAGACTCCATGGACAAAAAATCCCAAGTTGTTCTCAAAATTGTTGAGAAGTCCAAAGAACAAAGTAGTGAGCGTGAGCATAGGAGGCACAAGGAAGCTAAACGTGTGTATTACAAAGGTAAGGGCAAGATTGCTACAATAGAAGATTTTGTGGATAGTGAATTAGATGATAATTGTGGATGTGATGTTTGTCAGTATGAACATCCTAAGGATCCACCTAATCCTTGTAGTCCACCTAATCCTTCACCTAAGACTTTTATTTTGACCTTTTAGTGCACCTAAGCCTTCACCTACACCCACAATTGGCAACCTTACACCTGCCTCTTCCTCCATATCAAGTTCCTCTAAGCCTCCTTCAAATCAAACTCTGTCAAGGATCCATATCGTAATGCTCACTCACACTGTGTCTAATTGGATCCATGTAGGAAACCTTCCTAAGGAATTAGCTAATCCTGGAAGTCCTTTGATTTATTTGCAGATTACTAGGAATGAACTGTGCAAGGCTCTTCTAAATTTAGGTTCCAGTATTAATTTAATTTCTCATGAGATGTACATTGCCTGGAACCTACCTCCTCTCAAGAAGAGCAATGTAAGACTAGAATTGGTAGACCAATCCATCACTATTCCATTGGGATTGGTAGAAGACATTATGACCACTGTTTGTGGGTGGTCTTATCCTACCAATTTCTTAATAATCAAAGTGGAAAACAGCAAAGGGGATTTTTCAATCATAATGGGAAGGGCTTAGCTAAGCATTGTTGATGCAAGAATGAGCATCAAAGATCTTTTCTTGGAGATATCTAAAGAAAATGCATTTGGAAAGATCAAGAAGAAGAAAGTTCCATGCATCGCATACAATGATACAAGGTGCAATTTTATGCAGAAACTTTGGCATGTAAAGCAAGCATCTATCTCTACATGCAAGCAGTATGCACCAGAAGCAAAAATTCAAAGGCATCTATATGCAGTAGCCACAAAACAGGAGGGCACCTAGTGGTTGACTACTAATTCAAAAAGCAACACACTTTGCATGGAACCAACTAAGAGCCTAACATGTGCATATGTCACAGGCATGGATGAACTCAAGCAAGTTCATCACCAACTCTTTGATGACATAAATGATGATACTCACTGGGAAGAGTTGAAAATTCTTAAAAAATTTAGATAAGAGCCCCTTGAGCTAAAAACATTACTGACTAGAATGGAATATGTATTTTTGAAAAATGGGAAGCTAGTTATAATCAATGCAAAACTTGCTCCAGAATAGAAAAAAATGTTGTTGAAAGTAGCTGAAAGATGGTCAGCAGCTTTTGCTTGGTCATATCCTGAATTCACAAGGATTGATCCTAGGATATGCCAACATTGCATCTACATCAACCTGGCCATGAAGCCAAAATGACAGCCATAGAGGCGGTTGAATCCCAAATTGAAGCAAATCATCAAGGAGGAAATTGAGCAACTCCTCAAGGCAAGGTTCATCTATCCCATTGTGGATAGCGAGTGGATTAGCCCACTTGTAATTGTGCCAAAGAAAGATGGCAAGTGGCAAGTCTACATCAATTTCAAGCTGCTGAACATGGCAACATTCAAGAATCACTTTCCTTTACCATTTGTTGACCAAGTTCTCAACATAATATCTAGGCATTCTACTACAATTTTCTAGATGATTAGTGACTATAACCAAACTTAAATTGCACCAAAAGACCAGGAAAACACAACATTCAAGAGTCTCTAGGGGACTTTTGCATATTGTAAGATGTCGTTTAGTCTATGCAATGCCCCTACCACATTCCAACACCTGGTTTTGAGCATTTTTCAACAACAGATCGGTAGTGGTGTGGAAGTCTTCATGGATAATTTCTCCACCTATGGAGTGACATTTGAGCAAGCCTTGGACCACCTAGAGCAAGTGTTAAAATGGTGTGTTGAAACCAACTTATGGCTCAATTGGCAGAAGAGTCACCTCATGGTCTAGAAAAGCATTGTACTGGGGCATAGAATCTCACAAGCAGGAATTGAGGTAGACCCTAAAAAAATAAGGGTCATCCAAGGAATAACCTTCTAGCTAGAAACAGTTAAAGATGTTTAATCATTCCTTGGACATATTTTCTACTACTGATGATTCATAAATAATTTCTCTAAGATCACAAAATCGTTGGTCGAGTTAACAAAAAAAGATGCTCCTTTTGTCTAGACCACATAATGTGAAAAGGCATTCCAACAACTAAAAGAGAAGCTTGTAGAAACTCCAATCCTACAAGCACCTGACTAGTTTAGGCTATTTCATATCATGATAAATGCATTAAATCATGCCTTGGGAGCTGTGCTGATGTAGTTAGATGACAAGAAACATCCACTACACCAGCCAAAGCATTGTGGAAGCACAACTGAACTACACCACTATAGAGAAAGAATTGATGGTGGTGGTGTTTGCTCTAGAAAAGTTTAGACATTATGTGCTTGGATACAAGGTATTTATGCACACTAATCATAGTGTCATCTACTTCTTGATGAACAAGCCAACGATGAGCCCCCATGTCATACGGTGGTTGGTGATCTTGCAGGAATTCTATCTTATGATGGTAGATGAAAAGGGCACTGAGAATGTGGTTATTGATCACTTGTCTCAGTTGCAACCAGATGAAAAATAGGACTAAAGTTCATTATCTAATACATTTCCTAATGAACTCCTCTTTAATGGGGCTATAACTAAACAAATACCTAATGAGCCAAAATGGTATGATAACATTCTCACCTATCTTCTCACTCTAGAAATGCCACAAAGGTTGGACGACTGGAAGAAACCATAGTTTCTTCACCAGGTAAAGCACTTCATGGAGATCAATAAACACCTCTACAAGGTGTGCACCAATGGCTTAGTTGATTGGTGTGTCCCTGATGCTAATCAACTATGCATTCTCCAAGATGCTCATGAAGGTCCTTGTGGAGGACACGATGCTAGGAGATGCACCACCATTAAAATCTTGATGGCAGGGTACTACTAGCCAATACTCTTTAAGGATGCTCACCATTTCATTCACTCTTGTGAATGATGCCAACAAGATGGTAGAATGATTGTTCAAATGGAGGAACCTCAACAATGGATTCAACCACTAGAACCATTTGATATCTAGGGCATTAACTTCATGGGTCCCATCATGTTCATGTCAAATGGAAAGGCGTACATCATAGTTGCTATTAACTATTGTATGAAATGGATAGAAGAAAAAATCATCATCGACTATACATTCTCTACTACTACTCAGTTTATACAACAAAATGTTGTAAACAGGTTTGGTGTGCCACATGTATTAATTTTTGATAATGGAACTCATTTTACAGGAACTACTTTTTGGAAGCTCATGCAACGCTTGGGGATTGAACATAAACTCACAACACCTTACCATCCCCAAGCTAATGGTCAAGCTAAGGTTACTAATAGGGAAATCATAAGGATACTAACAAGAACTATTAGCAAGTATAGAAAGGACTGGAGCACAAAACTAAACAATGCCCTTTGGGCCTATTGCTCAACTTGGAAACTTCCTATAGGCTACTCTTCCTATGAGCTTGTGTATGGCAAACTACCAACACTTCCTATTCAATCTAAACTCTGCACACTTTCAATAGCTTGTGACCTTGACCTTGACTTGAGTCTAGCCCAAAAAGAATGACTGATGAATCTCAACCTGCTAGACAAAAATTGATTAGTGGTCCTATCATCTAATGAGTTGCACAAGGCCTATAACAAAAAGTATCATGACCTGAAAATCAAAAAAGTCAAATTTCAACCGAGAGATAAGGTTCTCTACTGGAACCCCACACATGTACCTAAATGAACTAAGTTCCAAATGTTGTGGGAAGGACCTTACATCATTTATGAAAATTTTTCTTCTAGGCCATGATGATCTATAAAACCTGAGAGCCCAAACAAGAAATAGCTTATCAACATTTAATAAATCAAACCTTTCCATGAGCATATGCTAGCTAACACAACAACCACCTCATCCGATGGACAACCGTGCTCCATATTTCAAATCTCCCCCTTTTAACTTAGTCATGGGGGATATGGCCACTCACACTAATCGTTTAAGTGGCTCCTTAGTTTTTCAACTTTTTTTTTTTACACATTTTTTGTTTTACAACTTTTTGTTTTACACATTCTTTCTTTTGCATATTTTTTTTATGTTATTAATCTTTTCTAATTTTTGTTTTACACCATCATTAGTACATTTGCTATATCTTGAATATTTTACACTTTCTTTTATGTTTTCTTTTATTTTATTTTGGTGTGATTTTTTAACTTTTTGTTAATAAGTGCCAGGTACAATGGTAATGCGTTACTTGATGGTGGTATGTATTATTTTTATTTGATTGTTGGTGTCTAGTTTTTGGCTTTGAATTTCATTACGAATAATTAGGACATGGTTTCTTTTCATGTAATAGGCAGTGAGTCCATAGCATCCACCCATCCACAAACTCTATGACTTTCCTTGTGTTGGAAACATGTAGTCCCTTTTTCATTAATAAAACTTTAATAAATTTGTGACTTTGGTAGTTTCTAAAATTGGAAAGGATTCAATGGTTTGAATTGGGTGTGGCTTCAAGGGAATTTGGTATTCTTTATGCTTTTCTATTTGCCTAGGTGCATGTGTGTTTTCATGAATTTCTTACCATTCCGTGTCATTCGATAAAAGGAAGTTGAATAAGTCCTTGCATGGTATGGTTCTCATCATAAAAGAAAAAAAATGATGAGAATTCAAAGCACACCCCTTGGATAAAATAAATGCATACATCCTGGCATGGTGTGGTTCCCATTTCAAAAAAAAAACAATAGGAATTCAAAGCACATCCCTTAGATAGAATAAATAGGCTACAAACACTAGTTATAGGACTAGTCCTCTCTAACTAAGGCCCTTCCTCACTTCCTACTTCTTCTCTAATTTGGAATGGTGGTTGTTTTGTGGGAGCACTCTTGTGTCTCAGGGGATGAATTAGTCTTAGAATGTCGATGCAAATTCACTAAACATGGTTGGTTTTGGTCTGGACCAAGGATGGATTCTATTAAGTCATTTAATCACAAAATCCACAAGGGACTTCATGTAACCATAATTCATAACTCCATTCCACTCTCTCTCTCTCATCCATCTATGCTCTTCATGTTTCACCACACTTCCAGTTTCATGTTTTGGTTCGATGTCCTAGTTTGATGTGTCAGAATTCTTAGTTAGTTTCTTTTGGATTTTTGTACTTAACCTTCTATAACCATAATCATCCATGGAGCCCATGGACTCTTTGGTTTGAAGTTATGCAAGGGCATAAAAGGTCTATGCCTACTTTGGGGAGGACCCACTTGCATATCTTTTAGTTGGGTCAGTTAAGTTCTTTAGCCTTAGACATTTTTACAATCAAATTCTTTTTGTTTACCCCATTAATAACATCCAGTTGTACACATCTTCACAATAGTTTTCAATGAATTCTTCTTTTTATTATTGTGAATTCTTATACCCTCTTCAAATATTTCCTTGTATTGAACTTTTTCATATTTAATGGACCTCTTAATTTAATTAACCTATTTCTCAGCCTTCCCACTAACACTACTTAAGGAACCAATGAACCATACTCACAACCTAGTCAAGTGTAACCACCGACGAGACAAGGCATTTAACAGTTATGTGTTACACATTGCTTATAATTCATGATTTTCTTGTGATTGCAATGGGAAGCATGGACTAGAAGCAAGACTATCTTCACCAAGGATGATGTAGCAGTACCACACAATGAGGATCATTTGTGCTCATTAGATCTCTTCTCTCTCTCTCATTCTTCTGCTACTAAGAGGTGTTAGATGTCAATATTCTCCAAGGTGTTCACTCCTCTTCTCATGAACATCTAATTTTGTAAAAAATTGTAATTCCATACACCTAGGCATTCAGAGGTTGTATGTTTTATATGAGTCAATTTGTAATGTTAGTCAATAATTCCATACCTATCCAATATGTTATGTTGTAAAGAACTTGTTCCTCAAATTCTTCACTTGAGCACTAGTTTTCATTCAACCATAAGGGTATGATGAAATGTGTTTTATGTTGGCCTTGACATCGAGTATGCGACGTCGGAGCTGCAATGTCATGTAAGTGATGCCAGGGTCTTAATGTAGTGTCACATAAGTGACGTCGAAGCATCTACCTTGGGTCTATAAATACTACTCCTAGGCTTCCATTTTGAGGTAGTTTTCAGTTTAGTTTTCAAGCAGAGTGCCCATAGAAGGAGTCTAGGTGTGTATGGTTCTTTGTTCAAGCACTGATGTACCTGAGCATAGCAGTGTGATAGGAATAAAATGAACTCTTTTGACAATCCTTGTCACATCTTTATTGCACTTTACTTTATTGCTTTTTGTTTAATGCATTTTATTTAAGGAATTTATTTCCAACAGTTAATGAATGCAAGCACGACCACTTCGAGCATTCATATAGTACTTTGTAACGTAGCAACACTTAATGTTTGGTAGCCTAGCAATGCTATATGTGTTCAAGATGTGCTCAGGAAAGTGGTATGGTTACATGTGTTAGGCTAGATAGGAAATAAATGAATTAGATTTTACATTACTTCACCTTTTATTCTTATTGTAGGCGACCAAACTCATAAAACATAAAATAAGAAAAATCATATACCTTAATTACAATTAAACCATACCCTTGAATCTCACAAGTGTAATTGGGAAGACAACGAATGTTCTCAATGCTTATTGCACTTCCTAGAAGAGCTAGTGCATTTGATAACTATAAGTCCATAGAATTCGACCAGATCACACATAACACCTTAGTGATTTGTATGGTTGGATGTAGGGGTACCTTGTCACTCATCAATGATGGAAAATTTAACTACATACAAGCACGATATGAAGAAAAACATAAATTGATTATTTCTTACTACATAAAATAGATTGGGCTATGTATAAAGACTTCAAGGTCATAGCTGGAGAGTGCCTTGCAACTCAACATCAAATAATGGCCATGGATTTAGCTATATAGAGCTTTAAAATTAGTATGAGAAAAGGGACTAAATGCATAAAATGATGTAATTTGAAAGACAATAGCATAATCTTATTTAGAGAATAGTTGTTTTATGAAGACACTTGGAATTGGTATTTCTCTACAAATTTAATTTGGGGCCAGATGGAAATTTGCATTCAAAAAATTGAAAAGAACATTTTGGATGAAACAAAAGGCAAAAAATACATCTCATAGGAGACATGGTGGTGGAGTGATGAAGTACAACACTAATGAGAGCGGTTACTCTAATAATTAGAGTGGTTATTATTAGGGCGGTTACTCTAATTATTAGAGTGGTTATTATTAGATCAGTTACTCTAATTATTAGAGTGATTATTATTAGAGGGGCAGTTTCTCTAAAATTAGAATGGCAATTTTTGTAATTATTAGAGTAGTTGCTCCCAAGCCTATAAATACAGTGCCCAGGCACACAGTAGGAGTCAAGGAAAAAGAAGAAGAAGAAAAGAAGAAGAATTTAGAGGAGGAAGTCTTTTAGGAGTCAAGTAGCGAAACTCTAGCCAAGTGCCCGTAGCAGGAGGTCTAAGTGTGGATGAATCTTTATTCGAGCATTGTGTACATGAGCACACCTTGTGTACGGTAATAAAGACGATCTCTTGGATTCATCCTTGTAGCACTTGAGATTTGTTTCGTTACTCATTTCCTTTATTTTATTTTCTTCTGCATTTATTTTATTTTATTATTTTATTTTATTTTATGCACTTTACATTTCTATTATTAGCACACAAAGTACGATCACTTCGAGCATGCGTGTAACACTTGGTAACCTAGTAACAATTAGTGTTTGGTAATCCCAGTAGTGTTGTGCTGGTTCAGGATGTGTACGGCAAGTGAGAATGGATACTGATGTTAGGATTAGTTTAAAGCCTAGTTAATCAGTAGTTAAGTTAAAATTAGTCACTTATTTATCTCTCTCTTTCCCTATTAGCATAGGACATAAAAACATAAAAGCTATAAAAATCATATGCCTCAAGCTTACTTAACCATACAACCGTGACAATACAAGTAAGTTTGGAAAGACAACGATTGATTAACCTTGAGTGTTCCATTATGGCATGTAAGCACTTAGTCCTTGGAATTCGACTGGATCGTGCATGAAATGCTTGTATTCGTATGGTTAAGCGTAGGGGTACCTCGCCACTCATCATTGGCACCGTTTCTAGGGACTTAGTTGTTTGTGCGCTAACTAGAACATAGGAAATCATTCACATCGTTGGAAAAAACCTTTAGGGTTTATTGAGGAAATAATAAACAAGAGTACATTGCACATTGAATAGACAAGTATGTCTTCTTCTTCATATGAAAGTCCCTCATCACCTAGGTCTGAAATAGAAAATAGTCGGTGGCGTAATACACATGATGTTAATTTGCTAGTCCCTCAAACTCATGATAAAGATGGAGATTTTGATCGCAATCGTGATCGGGTCTAAGACTGGAGAAGAGAAGGTAGTAGACACCATTATGGTGACAATTCTCCTTCTTCTTCACCTTCATCATCTCCTTCACCCTCTCCTTTAGTATCCGAACTCAATCATAAAGGAAAATACCATGGGGATGAAGGTAGGAAAAGTGGAAGTCATAGATGAAACAACCAGGAAAAGGGACAAGGGCACTCTATAGAGTCACGACATAGAAGAAGGAAGAGTAGGGAACAACATAGGTATCATAGACGCCATGGATGAGACGATCATGATGAACCTCTACTCACTACTCAAAGTATGTTAGACATAACTGAGGCTGTTAGAATTCCAACAAGGCACCAGAAAGATAGTAGGATCAAGAGATTAGATATGAACAATATCCCATGCTTTGACGGGGGATACAAGGCTAATCCTCAGAATCATTTACAAGCATTCCATGATACGTGTGCCTTACAAAACATAGAGAATGAATGGAAAAAACTTAAGTTGTTCCCACAAACATTAGTTAAAGAAGAAGAAAGTTGGTACCAATCCTTACAACCGGAATCTATTCGTAGGTGGAGTACTATGTTAGAATTATTCAACGATAAGTATCAAACATACTCCCAAGTGTCTAACTTGCGAAAGAAAATCCAAGGCTAGAAACAAGGAAGACATGAACCCTTGGATGCTGCCATGGGCCGATATTATGCACTATTACACCATTTTCTTGGCCATGGTTATTCGCTAAGGGAAAAACCGCACCATCTCATGGATGGGCTTAGGCATGAAACAAGAAGAACCCTTGGGACTTATGCCCAAGGGAGACTATCTGAGCTTAGGTCTCATCAAATTCAAAGATTATTGGAGCAAGTTGCTAAGGAAGAAGGTGAGCTATGGAAGAGAGAAAGTGTGGAAGATTATAATCGAGATCCTTCCCCTTGGAAGAGGGGAATAATATTTTGTGAGGATAAAGAAGAGTTACCACTCAAAGAGATAGTGAATAGGAAAACTTTGCCTATCCTAAAGATGATATCAAAAGTTTTGGAAAAGGTAGACCAAATGTGGAATTCCCTAGAAAATAGATTTCAAAGTGTTCTTAAAATAATAGAGGAATCTAGAGAGCGAGGTAGTGATCATGAAAAAAGAAAAAAGAGAGAAGCTGAACATGCACATAGCAAGGGTAAGGGAAAAGTTGCCATCATTAAAGAGGTTGTGGAGTCAAAAATAGACAATGATAGTGGATGCGAAATATTTCAATATGACCATCCTAAGGGATATTGCCATGCAATCTCACATCTGAAAGAGTCTGGGGTGTATGCACTCAACCTACTATTGAACAAACGACAAGCACCTCGAAGGTTACCTTACCCCCAAGGTAACCCAAGACAGTTCCACCAATCCTTAATGTATTATCCAAGTGGAAATCCACCACAACCAATTGAGCAATATCAATAGTGGCAGCACCCACAATCATGGGGAATGCCACCACCAAAGCAATAGTACCCTTATTAGCAACCCGACTTATATGGATATTATGCGTAGCAGCCAATCTCCCCACATGACTCTACTGGTCACGTCAGTCCTCAACCTCACTACCAAGCTTGCGATTATTATGGGACTCCCTCTTCTAGAGGTGATATTTTGCAAGCATATCATCCTTCTTATCTAACCACATCTCTTCCACCAATAGCTCCACTACCACCTGCTCCAACAATGCAGGGTGAAATCCCTACCTAGCCGCAACAACGTAATGCCACAAGGGTTGTTAACTCTCAACCTACTGTTGGTTCCAACAACCACATGAAGAAAATACCTTTCTTTAGGACCAAAAAACCAACCAAGCCCTTGTAATCACAAGCAGCTGATTCCTTAGATGGCTCAGTATCAATCAAAACTTCAGAGCCTCCTTCAACTCAACCACCGCACTCAACGCATACAGTCATGCTAACACATGTCGTCATTGATTGGATCAAAGCTAGCCACCTTCCTAGGAAATTCTCTGATCCTAGGAGTCCTCTTATATACTTACAAATCACTGGAAATGTGCCATGTAAGGCTCTTTTGAATTCAGGTTCTGGTGTCAACTTGATTTCTCAAGAAATGTACAAGGCCTGGAACCTGCCTCCATTGAAAAAAAGCAACATCCATCTAGAGTTGGTCGACCAGTCCATAACTGTCCCATTGGGACTAGTGGAAGATGTTGTTACCACTATTTGTGGGTGGTCGTACCCAACTGACTTCCTAGTAATTTAGGTGAACAACGGTAAGGGGGACTTCCCAATCATAATGGGAAGAGTATGGCTAAGCACAATCGACGCACACCTAGGAATCCATGATCTTTCCCTAGAAATATCAAAGGAAAATACATTCGGAAAGATCAAGAAGAAGAAAGTTCTATACATCACATACAGTGACACAAGGTGTAATTGTGTGCAGAGGTCATGGGTTGTGCAAAGTTTAACATTGCCTACATGCAATCAGTGTGCACAAGTGATTAATATACAAAGATGTCTGTATGTAACAGCCACACAACAGGAAGGCACCCAGTGGCTGATAGCTGATCAAGAAAGTAGTTCACTCATATGCATGGAACCAACTGAGAGTTTGACTTATGCTTACATCGATAGCATAGATGCATTAGAGAAAGTCCACCACCAACTCCCAAGTCTTAACTTGAAAATGTCAACTGGGGGAAGTTGGAAATCCCTGAGAAATTTAAGTAGGAGCCTCTTGAGCTGAAACCATTGCCCACAGGTATGGAATACACATTCCTTAAAAATGGAAAATTGGTAATTATCAATACTAAGCTTGCTCCTCAATAGATAGGGCACAAAATCTTACACACAAGGATAGAGGTAGATCTTGAAAAAATCAAAGTTATCCAAGAAATTACCCATCAACCGAAAATTGTTAAAAATATTCAATCATTCCTTGGACATACTGGCTACTATAGGATATTTATTAAGAACTTTTCAAAGGTTTCCAAACCATTGGTGGAATTAACAAAAAAGGATGTACCTTTTGAACCGGGAGATAAGGTTCTTCATTGAAATCCCACACATGTGCCACAATGTACTAAATTTCAAACACTATGGGAAGGACCTTATATTATTTATGCAAATTTTCCTTTAGGGGCCATGACAATATACAAACCTGAGAACTCAGATAAGAAACTTTTGGTCAACATGCAACAAACCAAACCTTTTCATGAGCTTAGAATAGCCAGTACACATGCTACCTCTGTTGATGGACGACCCTGCTCATTATTTCGGATCTCCTCCTTTCAACTTAGTCATGGGGGAGATGGCCACCTCTGCTAATCATTCTAGGCCCTCAGTTCTTTTTGAATTTTTTGTTTTACATATTTTTCTAGCTTTTCTTATTTTTGTTTTACACCATCGTTCATATTTTTACTATTTCTTTGTTTACTTGATTTGCTTTTGTTCATCATCTAATAAGTGCTCATGATGGTGGATTGAATTATATCATATTCATTGCTAATGTTTGGTTTTTACCTTTGAATTATGATGCTGATATTAAGGTATGGTTCTTTTGGTAAAACAGGCAATGAGTCCACACCGTCCACTCATCCATACAACTCTATGGTCTCCTTTGGCTTGGAACTATAAAGTCCCTTTTTTCTAAGTGAAATTTTAATGAATTGGTGGCTAAGTATTTTTCAAACTAAGGAAAGACTCAAAGGATGAAAAGGGTGTGACTTCAAGGGGATTCGATGCATTTGTGCTGGCCATTCTCTTGGGTGCTTGGATGCTTTTTCTTGGGTTTTTCGCCATTCTGACATTCTTCAAAAATCAAGAAGATGAGTTAATAAAAATAATAAGTCTTTGCATGGTGTGGTTCTCACGTAAAAAAAAGAAGGAAAAAAGAAAAAAAAAGAAAAAAGTGATAATTCAAAGCACACCCCTTACACAAAATAAATGAAAAAAAATGCATGGGTCTTTGCATGGTGTGGTTTCCATTCAAAAAAAAACAACAACATGGGAATTCAAAGCACACCTCTTAGACCAAATAAAAGGGCTACAAGCACTGGTTATGGAACTAGAAAGATACATTACCCATGCCTAAAGGTTCCCTCTAACTAAGGCCCTTTCTCGCTTCCTACTTCTCCATCTCGCTCTCCTCGGAATGGTGGTGACTCTTTGTGGAAGCATTCTTGTTGCTTCAGGTGGATGGATTGGTCAATTGTGTTGATGCAAGATCACTAGATGTGGTTTGTTTGAGTCTAGATTTGGGATGAGTTCTACCTAGTCACATTAACCATGAAATACACAAAGGACTTTATACAACCTTGTTCATGGGATTCCATTCCATTCTCTTCTCTCCATCTTTCTCCCCATTTTTTCACCTCATTGCAAATTTTATCATTAGTCTATTTCTGGGTTGATACATTTTTTTTCTTTGGTGAATTCTTGTGGGTAAGTTTTTAACTCTTACTTACAAATGATGTTCCTAGAGCCTACGGACTCATTGGTTTGTGGGTTTTTTAGGGCATAAAAGGCATGAGCCTACTTTGGGGAGGACCCATTGGCATTCCTTTAGGGTGTAATTGTTAACTTCTTTCCCTTAAACATTTTTTGCAATTGATCATTTCTTGTTTCATCCCCATCCATGACATCCATTTTATTGGTGTTGCCATTGTTATTTTTTCCCATCTTTCTTGTTTCTCATATTTTTCCATCTTATAGCTACCAAAGGTTTGCTCTTAGTCATGGGGACCCTAGCACAAATTTTTTAATTTTCTCCATTTTACTATTCGCCTAACCCCTACACCTTGGGTGGTCACTTGTGATAAATCTCCAAACTAGTTTTTGCCATAACCACAACTCAGCCAATGCGCTTCATATCGAGGTAAGCTATCAACTGCATTATGGTTTATCTATCCTTGCTCATTTGTAACTGTGTTGTGTGTGCAGATGACGATCATACAAACAATGGACTGGGCTTGGAGGAAGCACTCAGGATGGACTAGAACTGGAGCATTTACGAAAGGAGCAAGTCTAGTGGCATGGCTATGGATAAATAATAGAAGGCGCAATCTTAGCATTGGTAGCAACATGCTTGATTTTCTTTCTCTCTCTTTCTCTACAAGCTACCAAATAAAGGCTTGGATGTCATTTATGTATGATTGTTCAACACAATGTTGTAATATGTTTATTGATTCGTTCACTGGACATGTTGAGTCTGTCATCCGTCAGTTGTTAATTAGTCAATAATCCCATACCTTCCCAATATTTTGTAAGGAACTCGAGGATGAGTTTTCATTTAGTCGTGGGGGTATGATTAGAGCGGTTACTCTAATAATTAGAGTGGTTATTATTAGGGTGGTTACTCTAATTATTAGAGTGGTTATTATTAGAGTGGTTACTCTAATAATTAGAGTGGTTATTATTAGGGCAGTTACTCTAATTATTAGAGTGGTTATTATTAGGGCAGTTACTCTAATTATTAGAGTGGTTATTATTAGAGAAGTTACTCTAATTATTAGAGTGGTTATTATTAGAGGGGAAGGTTCTCTAAAATTAGAGTGGCAGTTTCTCTCTAAAATTAGAGCGGTAGTTTCTCTAAAATTAGAGTGGAAGTTTCTCTCTAAAATTAGAGGGGCAGTTTCTCTAAAATTAGAGTGGCATTTTTTGTAATTATTAGAGTAGTTGCTCCCAAGCCTATAAATATAGTGCCCATCCACACAATAGGAGTCAAGAAAAAAGAAGAAGAAAAAAAGAAGAATAATTCAGAGAAGTAAGTCTTTCAGGAGTCAAGTAGCGAAACTCTAGCCAAGTGCTTGCAGCAGGAGGTCTAAGTGTGGATGGATCTTTATTCGAGCATTTTGTACCTGAGCACACCTTGTGTACGGCAATAAAGACGAGCTCTTGGATTCATCCTTGTAGCACTTGAGATTTGTTTCCTAACTCATTTTCTTTATTTTATTTTCTTCTACATTTATTTTATTTCATTTTATGCACTTTACATTTCTATTATTAGCACACAAAGTACGATCACTTCGAGAATTCGTGTAACACTTGGTAACCCAATAACGATTAGCATTTGGTAATCCCAATAGTGTTACGCTAGTTCAGGATGTGTACAGCAAGTGAGAATGGATACTAGTGTTAGGATTAGTTTAAAGCCTAGTTAATCAATAGTTAAGTTAAAATTAGTCACTTAGTTATCTCTCTCTTTCCCTATTAGCACAGGACATAAAAACATAAAAGCTATAAAAATCATATGCCTCAAGCTGACTTAACCATACAACCGTGACAATACAAGTAAGTTTGGGAAGACAACAATTGATTAACCCTGAGTGTTCCATTAGGACGCGTAAGCACTTAGTCCTTGGAATTCGACCAGATCATGCGTGAAACGCTTGTATTCGTATGGTTGAGCATAGGGGTACCTCACTGCTCATCAAACACACTATCCAACATAAAAAAAATGCTTTAAGGAATGACAACAAAGCAATAGCCAAGAAAACAAGCTAATATACAAAATAGCAAAGAAGGAGGTAATCATAGCAATAGCCAAAGCCAAACATAACGCCTTGGATAGCTTTTATGAAAAGTTAGGAACAAAGGAAGGAGAAAAATCTATTTATAAATTGGTAAAAATTAGAAATAAGAAATGTAAGAACATTAATCATGTCAAATACATTAAGAAAACAAATGAAAGAACTTTGGCAAAAGACATTGATATTCTAGAGAGGTAGAAAATTTATTTTCAAGAATTATTAAATGAAGAATTTCCAAGAGAAGACATCTAATAAGAAGAACCAAATTTTAGTTTGGTTAATGAACTTTCCTTCTCTAAGGTAAAGATAGCCTTATCAAAGATGAAAAATGGAAAAGTTTTTGGATTAGGTAACATTCCTATAGAAGCTTGGAAGGCATTGAAAGATACATGAGTTTCTTAGCTGACACAATTATTTAAAAAAATTTTGAACGATGGAGAAAGGTCCAACAATTAGAAAAAAGCTTTGTTATTCCCATTTACAAAAATAAATGAGATATACCAAATTGTACAAACTATAGAGGGATCAAGCTAATGAGCTATACTATAAAGCTTTGGAAGAGAGTTATAGAGCTAATGAGCAGTGATGTACCCCTATGCCCAACCATATGAATCACGAAGCATTCACACATGATCCAGTTGAATTCTATGGACTCTATAGTTTCTGATGCACTAGTCTTCTAAGAAGTGAACCTTGCCCTAATGGTCATTTGTTACCTTCCCAATTACACATGTGAAGTACAAAGATATGGTTAAGTGTAATCGAGGCATATGATTTATGTCATTTTATACTTTATGGTTTTGGTACTTAAAGAGAGAGATGAAGTAAATTGAGAACTAATTTAATTTAACTATTTAACTAATCTCTAATTAGTCTGAACATAAGCATTCGGTCCCACTTTCTGTACATGTCCTGATCCCATGTATCCAGTGCTTGGTTACCAAGCACTATGCTACTGAGTGCACCAAGCAATGACATTGCTAGGATTACCAAGCAAATACGTGTTTACACTTGAAGCGATCATACTTATGTGTGTGATCTATTTAGCTTCTCTTGCTTAATCACTTAACTAGCTTAATTACTAAGGAACATTAAATAAATAACTAAAAACATTAAATGCATGAATAAAACATTTAAACTATCTAGAATGCTACAAGGTTTATCAAGAAGCTCATCTTTATTGTTGCACTCACTATCATGCTCAGGTACAATCATGTTCAAATAAAGATCCGTACACTCAATGACTCCTACTGTGGGCACTTGGGAAAATATTTTAACTTTTGAATGTAAAAATTGCAAGAGTTCGACTACTACTATGACTCTACTCTCCATAAACATAACTATAGTTTGTATTTATAGTTTTTGCTATAGGGCTGCACACAAGGCCCTGTAGATGTAGCAAATGCTACATTGATGGGGCCACACCATGTAAATGAGGCCTCATAGACAAGGGCCCATTGATGAGGCCACATCAATAGGGTTCCATTAACATGACAGTGTGATGCTCATCATACCCCCATGACTAAATGAAAACTCATCCTTGATTTCCTTCACAAAATTGGGAAGGTATGGGATTATTGACTGACTCTTGACAAAACAAAGTAATTTGACAAAACTGAGTGCCCAAGTGTACAAATCAAAACATTACAAAAATTGTGGTGTTCATGAGACAAAATTGAACACCATGACATGATAACTCAAAACTGGATAGCACATCCTCTAATGGCATGAAGATAGTTGAAAAGATCAAATAGTTCCAGATGATGGAGGCTCCTAAGGTTTTGAAGGATCTTCACTGGCAATGGGCATGTGCAATGGCTGAGGTAGCTGTGGCTACCTTGCTACAACTACTACCTCCAATGGAAGGTGAAAGGCATCTAGTAATGCCTTCATCTTTTCCTCTTTACTCTAAGGATCATTCACAATCCATGCACATCACCAATGTGGGCTGAAATGGGGATATCCCATGAATAGAACATTACCAGGAATAACTCATTTACATTAATAAACTAGGCAACAAACTATTTATGTTCGATATCAAATGCCTTTACTGTGTTTCGTAGCTCCTGGTAGTCATTCATCCTTCTGTCTAGGTTCTTAGCAACAAATCCTTGATCAATATATTTACCCTTGAGAACATTAAGTTCAATGTTTGCCATTGCAAGCTTTTAATTTGTGTCTTTTTTATGCTTGAACTTAGCTTTGTACAATAAGTATGAGCTAGCCACCTATTTTTCTAATTCTGATTACAACCCTCCAGTAGTTAACATGGACAAATTTGCATATTGGAGATTGGCGAGTTTCATGTATTCTATCATCTCCTCAATCTATAATTCCTACATGCAAAGTTTCACCTTATTGTAGACATCTATCCCATTAATGATAGGCTACCACAACTCTCTTCCTTGCTAGAGTTGTTGGAGTGTTTCATTAACTTTCACCTTTGCCAACTATATGTGTTTTTCATTCACTTCTTTTTATAGATCGACCTAATCTCTATAATGATCCTTGACTCTCTTAAATTTGAAGGCTTCTAATTTGTAGGCAACTACCTCAATCATAGTCTTCTAGTGAAGGGCATGGACCTTCTCCATGCAAAGGTTTTTATTTTCTATTGTTAATCTCCTCAGTTCTATGTTTGCTCTAGTTAGTTGCTCCTACTATTGATGGATGAAGTCATTTAATTATTGTTTATGCTCATCAACATTCCATAGATGATGGTTCTCTATGGTCAATTATACATTTTCCTAGCAGGTTTGATCCAAGGCCTTTTAAATTTTATGTTGTGTGGCCTCTATCATGGATGAATAGAACATCACCATCTCCATTGCACCATCAACCCCTTTTAGTCTAGTGTGAAGCTATTTAAGAGCTTCATCTCTTATCAGTGCCAGGTTGAAAAATGCAAGATCGGCAATTTGGGCTCTCATTTGGCAACTTAAGTAGCTAAGCATTTGTTTAGCTCCTTGGTTATTTTGAGTTGCCCTTCTAGGATGATGTTTTTGTCCTTTCCTCTAGCAACTCTGATTGGGTTGTAGCAATATTATTCAGAAGATCAAAGACATCTAGAAGTGGTTGTCTGATTCCTCCCATTAAATCCAATAATTCTTCATGTTACGTTGCATTTATTCTATTGCTTGTGATTCCTATGGATGTTTACACATCTTTGAGTGCAATGATGTCTGGTGTAGATGTTGCTAGTGCATTAAGCGTTTTGGCAATTTTGTCAAAAACCACCTCTGCTACTATCTCCTACCCTTGGTGTTGCATCACTAGTATAGTTCTCCCCTCACCTTTCTCCAAGCACACCAAGAAGATCATTGTGTTCTTAGAGATTTTTGGGAGTGACTATTGTTTTGCGAGAGATACCATGACCTCTCTAGTGCTAGGATTGAACCTTGCTGCATTCTTTGGGTTAAGAAAATAGATCCACCCCCATCCATTAGGCTAATTATTTAGGCCATCTCATTTAGGTGACTCATTATTGGTCTGTACATAGATGGGTCCCTACCACTCATGCCTACTTATTGCTCTTGTTCACTCAAGAGCCATTCTCAGTATTCTTGCAACTATCAGGTAGTTGCAATGATGTTTGGCATAGTTGTTTAAGTGGAAAATGGAGGTTGTGATTACTACTCCTCTTCTTAAATGATTGTTGCAGGCATTTTATCTTTCATCATTTTCACCCAATTAGCAATCGAGGCCTACCTGAAACATCATTTGTATAACGAGCTATTCCTCCCCTCCGACAGAGTTTTTTTATGAGGCACGGGAAGGGGAGTACCTTCCTTCCATGTTTATTTTGTTTAAATTATTTCTCCATCTCTAGATAGATTAGTTTTGGAAGGTTAATAGGGAATCTCCCACTCATAGTAGCACATGCACAGGTAGAAAAGACAGTGATTTTGCTTGGTCTCATCATGGGATGGAGGTGGAAGGACACAATCTTGTAGTGAATCCTTTCTATTGATGTAAGAGTGCCAAAATCCTTACAGTCAACACCATAGCACCATCAAACAAATTCTTTCTTGGTGCTATAATTTTCTTTCATTGGAATCTTAGTGAGAATCATCCCTATTTTTAGCAACCTAAGCACTTTGGTAATAGGCTACACTAAGTAGGACACTAAGATGTCCTTGATTTTTATCATTAATTTGGCCTAAATGTTGTTCCAAAATAGGGATGTCTCTCCCATGTACCATTCCCTAATGGAAGTGATTATTGGCCACATGGGAGAGGTCTTCAACTAGTCCTGCACTTCTTTGGATGCTTGCTTCAAAAAGGGCCAAAGTTTAACTCTTGGAGCACCATTTGTTGAACCTCCCTTGATCTGATCTGATTTAGGCAAGCTTCTATGAAGGTCACCTTGAGATTTTCTTGTTGAGCTAGTGCATCATCCCAATGGGAATATTCTATTGTCACTACTAGTTCTAGAATCTATCAAATAGATTCTACCTTGGCCTCTTCCCTAAGAGGACCTGTGGTATGGGTTGCAAGTGGTTCTTCTTGGCCCTATTCTTGGCCCCTTCTCATTCTAGGTCATTTTTTCCTTGGTTAAGATGGTTCTACTTCCTGCATGTGTTTTCCTTTTGGTGGCATCTACAGTCACAACACATCCATGGATTATTAGATATAATGTGTAACTTTAAATTTTTGAATACCTTCTCTTGTTAGTTAGTTACACTTTGGCTAAGGTTGGACTAGATTGATTATTTTATTATTATTTTATTAATTATTTATTATAAATGTCACTAGAGCTTGTTGGAAAGGTTTAACTCTTGTAATTTAGTGTTTAATAGTTGATTTTTTATTTCAACCTTTGTGGGAGTTAGAAAAATGGTGAAAACTTTTCTATTTAAAATGGCACATTTGTGGCCTCCACAATGAAGAGCTTAACTCTAATAGTTGTAGCATTGAAGAATGGAGTGATTTGGATAAATGATTAGGAAGTTATGGTCTCTAGAAGGTTTTGGGCTTTGAAAATTTGAAAAACTCCCTTGGCATTTGTGAGGAAATGTAAAAATTTCAAAGTGGGGTTGTGCATAGATATAGTATTTTTCCACAATGTCGATGAGGCCTTATATACTAGGCCTCATATACAGGTTTTCTCTATTGACAAGGCTCCATATATGGAGTCCATGGTGAAAATTTTGAAATTTGAATAATCTTAAAAAATACAAGGAATTTTTCAATGAAATTGGAGTTTATGGAGTTCTAGAAAAGCCAAGAATATGATGAAATCATTAAAGAGGATCTTTAAAAGCTCAAAAATTGAAAAATTTGATGGAGAATGTGTTTATTGAATAAAATATGTAAAGGAACACATGGTTTGATGTAGAAGATGGGTGTATGAAAGGTTCTAATTGCAAGAATGCCTAAGGGTAAGGTTCTTAATGAACCCAACCAAGAGAGATGCAAGTGGATCCTCCCCATAGTAGGCACATTCTTTTTTTGCCCTTACATAACTTCAACCTAAGGAGTCCATGGGCCCCATAGGCAATTAATGGTTGATAAAAGTTAAGGACCAAAACTCAGAAGATTCTACCTAAGAATTCAAGCATGTCAAACCAAGACACTAAATCAAGAACATGGACACTAGTAGTGAGGTGAGTTACAGATAGCATAGATGGATGATGAAGAAGGTGGGATGGAATTCCAAACTAAGGTCATAAGAAGTCCCTTATGGGGTTTGTGTTTAAAATAACCTGAGAAGATCCATCCTTAGTCTAAACCAAAGCCAACCTTTTTTAGTGACTTTGCATCACCACTCTAAGATCAATCCATCTTCTTGGAACATAAGAGTACTCCCATAAAATAACCATTGTTCCATAAAGAGAAGAAAAGATTAGTAAGTGAGAGAGGACCTTAGTTAAAGGGGACCTTTAAGCATGGGTAACATGTCTTTTGAGTCCCGTAACCAGTGCTTGTAGCCTGTTTATTTGTCTAAGGAGGGTGCTTTGAATTCCCACCATGTTTTTTTTTTTTAGATTTTTGAATGGGAAACACACCATGTAAAGACTTTATTTGACTTCTTGTTATTGGTCAATAGTAAGAAGTCCATGAAAACACTCAAGCACCCAAGTAAGTAGAAGCATACAAAGAGTATTAAGTCCCCTTGAAGTCACACCCTGTGCAAACCTTTGAATTTTTTCCAATTTCGAAAACTACCAAGGTCACAAATTTATTAAAAAGGACATCAAATTTCCAAAACAAGGAAAACCATAGAATTTTTGGATGGGTGGATGTCATGGACTCACTACCTATTCCATGAAAAAGAAACCATGACTTAGCCATCGGTACAAAAATTCAAAAATAGAAACTAGACATTAGCAAACAAAACATAAAGCACAAACCACCATTAGTAGCAGCTACAACACCACTATGTCCTACAACAATAAAGCACTTTTATTAGCAAAAATAATGGAAATTCATACAAAAATAAAGTGAGATATATATAAGAAAGTATAAAATATTCAAGAAAGATAAAACATACTAACAATGTTGTAAAACAAAAATCGACAAAATCAATAGAGTAAGAGACCAAAAATGGGTAAAAATCAACAGTGCAAAGCAAAAATATGTAAAATAAGAAAGTGAAAAACTAAAGAACCATTTATATGGTAGAAAAAATGACCATCTCCCCCATGACTAAGTTGGAAGGAGGAGATCCAAAAAATTCAACATGGTTGTTCATTTGTTTAGGTATTTGTTGCACTGGCTTACTTTGTCTCATGGAAAGGCTTTATCTATTGGATGTTAACCAACTGCTTTTTGTCTAGGCTCTCAAGTTTGTATATGATCATCACCCTATAAGAAAAGGTTTCTTCAATTAGAACTTTTTTTTTGGGATACGTGTGTGGGATTCCAGTAGAGAACCTTATGCCCTAGTTAAAATTTTACTTTCCATATTCTAAGGTCATGTCATTGTTTGTTGTATGCATTGTGCACTTCATTTAAAGATAGGACCACTAATCAATTTTCATCAAGCACATTTTAGTTGATCAATCTTTCTCTTTGTGCTAGACTTAGGTCAAGGTCTAAGTCACAATCCATTGAAAGTGTATAGAGCTTGGATTGGACTAGAAGTGTTGGAAGTTTTCCATATACCAATTCATAGGGAGAGTAGCTTATGGGGAGTTTCCACGTGGAGCAGTAGGACTAGAGGACATCGTTGAGTTTCATGCTCTAATCTCTCCATTATTTTCTTATGATCCTTGTTAGGATCTTTGTAATCTCTCTATTGGTGACTTCTTCTTGACCTTGGCTTGGGGTGATATGGTGTTGTTAATTTATGTTCAACCCCCAAGTGTTGCATCAACTTTCAAAAGGTGGCACCTATAAAATGGATTCCATTCTTAAAAATCAGTGTACACAGCACACCAAACCTATTTATAATATGTTGTTGTACAAATCTAGTAGCAATGGATGATGTACAATCATTGATTGCTACTACTTCTACTCATTTGGTGTAGTAGTCAACTACTATGATGATGTATGTCTTTCCATTAGACTTGGGTGTGATGGGATTCATGAAGTCTATGCCCCATATGTCAAAGGATCCTCTATTCATGCGATCATCCCACCATCTCATTGATAGCAATCACAAGATCAGACAAATTGGTGGGCATCCCTAAAGATTGAAGGCCAATAGTATCCTACCATCAGGAATTTTATGATCGTGTGTCTCCCTACATAGTGGCCTTCACAAGGGCCTTTGTAAGCATCTTGGAGGATGCACAATTAGTCCACATTAGGTACATACCAATGAACCAAGTTATCAGCACACACCTTGTAAAGGTATCTATTGATTTCCATGAAGTACTTTACCTAGTGAAGAAACTATTGTTTCTTCCTAAAGTCTAGATCTTGTGGAATCTCCTGAGAGAGGAGGGAAGTGAGAATGCCATCATACCATTTTGATTTAGTGGGCACTTGATCATTTATTACTCCTGTAAAGAAGAGTTTATTTGAAAATTGATCAAAGAGCAGACTCTCCTCCTCTTTATCATCCCATCTTAACTGAGAGAGGTGGTTAGTGGCCACATTCTCAATTCCTTTTTTATCTACCATTGTGAGATTAAATTCCTGCAAGATCATGAGCCACCGTATGATACAAAGACTCACTCTTATCTTATTCATTAGGAAGAAAATGGCACTATGATCTTTGTGCACAAATAATTTGTATCCAAGCACATAGTGCCTAAACTTTTCCAAAGCATACACCATTGCCATCAATTCTTTTTCCATGGTGGTGTAAATCAACTATGCACCCATAATGCTTTGGCTCACGCAGTGGATGTAATATGGTCGTTTCTTATCATCTAGCTATGTAAGCCAACTCCCAAGGCATAATTAGATGCATTTGTCATTATATGAAATGGTCTAGACCAGTTTGGTACTTGTAGAATTGGAGTCTCTATGAGATTCTCCTTTAGCTATTGGAATGCATGTTTGCACTCCTTGGTCTAGATGAATAGAGCATCTTTCTTTGTAAGCTCATCCAATGGCTTTGCAATCTTAGAGAAATTATCCATGAATCACTAGTAGTAGCCAATGTGTCCAAGGAATGATCAGACGTCTTTGACTATCTCTAGTTGGCATGTGATTCCTTGGATGACCATTATCTTTTCCAAGTCTACCTCAATCCCTACCAGAGTAATTCTATGCCACAGTACTATGCCTTCCTAGGCCATTAAATGGCTTTTCTACTAATTAAGCCTAAGGTTTTTTTTAACACATCTTTTCAGTACTTGCTCAAGATGATCCAAGGCTTGCTCAAATGTTGGTAGTGGGGTAGAGAAGTCATCCATAAAGACTTCTACCCCACTACCAATTTTCTATTGAAAAATACTTAAGGACTAGGCATTGAAATGTTGTAGGGGCATTGCATAGACCAAATGGAATCTTACAATATGTAAAAGTCCCCCAAGGACTTGTGAATGTTATTTTTTCCTGATCCTCTAGCACAATCTAGATCTAGTTATAGCCACTATAACCATCCAAGAAGTTATAATAGCAATGCTTGGATATAGTGTCCAACACTCGGTCCACAAATGGTAATGGGAAATGATCTTCAAATGTTACCATATTCAATAATCTAAAATCAATGCAAACCCATCACTTTCCATATTTCTTCAGCACAATTACGAGTGGGCTAACCCACCCACTGTTTGCGATGGAATAGACGAGCCCTGCCTTAAGGAGTTATTTGTTTTTCTCTTTGATGATCTACTCAATTTGAGATTCAGCTACCTCTATGGCTACCTTCTTGGCTTCATGGTTAGGTTGATGTAGATATAATGCTAGCACATCCTTGGATCAATTCTAGTTAGTTCAAGATATGACCAAGTAAAGGTTGTTGGTCATTTGTTAACTACCTTCAATAGCTTGTCTTTTTGTTCAGGAGAAAGATTTGCATTGATTATAACTAGCTTGCCATTTTTCAAAAATGCATAATCCATGTCTTCTAGTAGATTTTTTAATTCTAGGGGCTCTAGCTTGAAATGATCAGGGATTACAAACTCTTCCCAATAGGTATCATCATCTTCATCATCAAAGAGTTGGTGATGAACTTGCTCAAGTTCATCCATGCCTTCAACATAAGTACATGTTAGTCTCTTAAAGGGTTCCATGCATAGTGTGCTACTATCAGAGTCAACTATCAGCCACTAGGTGCCCTCTTGTTTTGTGGCTACTACGTACAAGCACCTTTGGATGTCGATTTCATGTGCACATTAATTGCATACTTTAATGAATGTACTTTTAATAGACTAGATTTTTTGTATGCAATTTCACCCATTATCACTATATGCAATGCATGAAACATGCTTCTTCTCTATTCATCCAAATTGTTTATCCTTGGAGATTTCTAAGGAGAGGTCCCTGATGCTCATTCATGCATCAATAGTGCTTAAGCATGCATGTCCCATAATGATGGTGAAGTCACCTTTACAATTTTCTACCTTGATCACTAAAAATTGGTAATATAGGATCACCCACAAATTGTAGTCATGATGTCCTCCTCTAATTCCAAAGGAATAATGATTGACTAGTTTGCCAATTCGAAACAAATGTTGCTCTTCTTGAGAGGTGGTAGGTTCCATGTCTTGTACATGTCATAGGAGATGAGATTGACACTAAAACTAGAATCAAGAAGAGCCTTGCATGGCTCATGTCCAGTGATCTATAAGTAAATAAGAGGACTTCCTAGGTCAAATCTGTTTGTGGAAAGGTTTCCAACCTTGATTCAATTGAAGACAACATGAGTTAACATCACAGTGTAAATCTAAGATGACATTTGGTTTGAAGGGCTCTCGAATGTGTTTGATGCAAAGGATGAGGGTGTTGGAGATATAGGGCAACCAACTACATTAGGTTGTGATAGTTTGGAAGTACTATTGGGTCAAAAATGGTCATTTCTTAAATCAATTATCCAAACCACTCAATTGAAATGTTGGTTATAGATGTACAACCCTCATAGCATTTCATTGATGTAGCTATGGGGGGATTTTGCCTTACATAGATGGTGTAGGAGGTAAGTGGGTTGAGGGTGGAGGGATGTGTGTAGATATATGTGAAGGTATAGATATGGGTGCTCCCCTCAAGTAGATGGTGAACGAGTTTGATGATACTTTGGAGGATAATAGTGATGTTGGAATGAGGCATGGCTCATAAAGCTTCGTGGAGAAACAGGTTGCTAAATATAGTACCCATTTGGATCTAGGTATTTGTAAGGGTACTGCTATCTCATTAATGGCATCCCCAATGAATATGGTTGTTGCCACTACTAGTATTGCTCATATGATTGTGATGGAGCTCTTGGATAGTAAGCTGGTTGTTCCTGGTGGAACTACCTTGGATTTCCTTGAGGCTAAGGTAATCGTCTGGGTGCTTGCCTCCATGCTAGTCAAGGATTTAGCATGTACACCTAAACTCTTATAAATGTGACATCATAAAGTAACATCCCTTAAGATGTTCATACTAAAAAATGTCACATCCAACATCATCATCAAAGTTTGTCTCCACAACTTCTTCTACTATAACAACTTTGCCCTTACGTCTTTGGTAGGCACATTCAGCTTCTTTCTACCTCCTATGATTATAATCACTATTCTATTATTTGGATTCCTTAGCAATCTTCATAGTAGTTTAGAATTCTTCATCTAAAGAGTCTCATAGTTTATCAACTATCAAAATATTAGAAATAGATTTTTGATGGGCAAGGTTTTCTTGTTCACCACCTTGTCGAGTGGTGACTCCTCCTCATCACAAAATTGGACCTCCCTTTTTCTAATGGAAGGATCCCCATTATATTCTTCTACAATTTCCCTTTTTTGCAACTCACCTTCTTCTTTTGCAACCTACTCTATCAACCTTTGTATCTGATAAGCTTTTAGTTTAGACAATCTCCCTTGGGCATAAACCCCAAGAGTTCTTCTGGTTTCTACTCTAAGCCCATCTATGATGTGGTGGAGTTGTTCCATCTAAGAATAATCATTACTAGGGCATCGATGTAAGAGAGAATAGTATCTATCCATGGTGGCATTCAAGGGCTTATGGGTTTCCTATTTCTAGCCTTGGATTTGTCTTCTCAAATTAGACACTCTGGAGTATGTATGATATTTATCATTAAATAACTCTAGCATTGTACTCCATCTATAGATGGATTCCAGCTCCAAGGATTAGTACCAACTTTCTACCTCTTTAATGAGTGTCTTAAGAAATAGCTTCAATTTTTGCCAACCATTCTCTATGTTTAATAAGGCACAGGCATCGTGAAAGGCTTGTAGATGGTTTTGTGAATCAAAGTTATATCCTCCCTCAAATCTTGTGATATTGTTCATGTCTAAGCACTTGATCCAACTATCTTTCACATGCCTAGTTGGGATCTTGACTACCATTGCAATGTTAAGTATGCTTTGAGTTGCCAAAAAATGCTCATCATCATCATTATTTTGTTGTCGCCAATGATGTCCTATATTACCCCTTCAATTATTGTGGACATGATGATCAATATTATTGTGTCACTACTCACCTTTATCACAATTGTTCCTTCAGTGGAATTTTTCAGAATTATAAGAAGAGGAAGAAGAAGATGCAAATGAAGAGGGCAATGAGGGAGGAGGATTACCACCACCATGGTGTCTACCAATTTTCCTTTGATTTTCATGGCCACTATCGTCAACTTTCTTATCATCTTGATGCTTATTTGAGCCCCTACTTGACTACCATCTTTTTGTGAACCTGGATTGTTGATAATAGATTGCAGATTTAGAGCCACACCCCCATCATTAGTAATAATGGGTGGAGAATTTTGAGGTTGAGAGCCCCCTAAGGGAGGATCCTCATTATCATCTTGGTTTAGTAGAAACAAGGGGTTGGTGAACCATTTCCCGTTCACAAACTCAATATGCTTCTTTTGGTCACCATCTCTCCTACATTCTGTTTTAGTGGGATGGTAGTCCTAGTAGTTGTAATCATGCACAATGTATTCCTCTTGAAGATCATGGATGCCTAACTTCTTAAGAGTTTGAAGTAGCATCATAGGCACAGATCAATCAAGAGGCATTACAATGTTGCCTTTCATATTATGCCATCATAGTTATTCATCTTGATGTAGGATGAAGGTGAAATCAAGCACATACTCATCTAGATGAGTATATATAACTTTGCACTCCAAAGGGACTAGTGGTTTAACATCATCATGCCTGCGAGAAGAAGAAGACATTTTGCAAAGCAAATAAAATATAACTGTGCTTTTGTAATTAGATTATTTGGGAATGATGTTGACCTTAGAGTTTATCCAATGATGTTCACTAATGCCAGATAGTGCACGTTTCAACAAAAAAAAAAGAGTCCTCAACAACGTCACCAATGATGAGTGACAAGGTACCCCTACACCCAACCATACGAATCATGAAGCATGGACTCTATAGTTTCTAATGCATTGTGAAGTACAAAGGTATGGTTAAGTGTAATCGAGGCATATGATTTTTTTCATTCTATAATTTATGGTTTTGGTACTTAAAGAGAGAGATGAAGTAAATTGAGAACTAATCTAATTTAACTATTTAACTAATCTCTAACTACTCTTAACATAAGTATCTGGTCCTACTATTCATACATGTCCTAAACCCATGTATCCACTGCTAGGTTACCAAGTGTTATGCTACTAAGTGCATCAAGTAATAACACTGCTAAGATTACCAAGCGAATATGTGTTTACGCTTGAAGTGGTCATACTTATGTGTTTGATCTATTTAGCTTATCTCGCTTAATCACTTAGTTAGCTTAATTACTAAGGAACATTAAATAAATAACTAAAAACATTAATTGCATGAATAAAACATTTAAACTATCTAGAATGCTACAAGGTTTATTAAGAAGCTTGTCTTTATTGTACCACACACTGTCATGCTCAAGTTTAACAATGCTCGAATAAAGATTTGTACACTAAAGACTTCTGCTATGGGCACTTAGGAAAATATTCTAACTTTTGAATGGAAAAACTACAAGAGTTCGACTACTATGACTCTACTCCCCATAAACATGGCTATGAGTTCATATTTATAGTTTTTGCTACAGGGCTACATCAACGAAGCCCCGTAGACATGGCAAATGCTACATTGACATGGCCCTATCGATGAGGCAACACCACATAAATGGGGCCCCATCGACGAGGCTGCATCAACCGAAGCCCATAAATATGACACTTTGATGTTCATCAAGAGCAATGTCTCAAAAATGAATCAATAGTCTCAAAAAATCAACTTGGAGTTATGCAAGGGAGATCTACTATAGAGGCTATTTTTGATATGACAATCGATTGAGAAATTCAAAAAACATAGAAAAAATCTACGAATGATTTTCATTGATTTGGAAAAAGCATATGACATAGTGCCTAGAGATATTATTTTGGTAAGCCTTGTGGAGAAAAAACATTCCTAATAAATATATTAAAGTGATTCAAGACATGTATGAAGAAGCTATTGGTAAAATTAGAATGGCTTGTGGATTAACATTTGATTTTCAAGTCACAGTAAGTCTACATCAACCGTCTACACTTAGCCTGTACTTACTTGCTATTATTATGGATGAATTAATAAATAGAATACAAGATGAAATCACTTTGTTTATTCTACTTATAGATGATATTATGTAGGTGGATACATCTCAAGAAAATATTTCAACTAAAATGGAAAAGTAGAGATATGCTCTAGAATCAAATATCTTAAAAATTAGTAGAAGAAAGACAAAATATATGAAATACAATTTTAATGAAAACATGAATAGTGGTGAAATAGAAGTGATTATTTAAGTAAAAAAATCCCTCATTGGAAATGGTTGAAATACCTATGAGTATTCCTCCAATCAGGTGGTAAAATTGATAAAGATATTAGAGATAAAATTGAGGCTAGATGGTTAGAAATGAGATAAGCTAGTGGTGTTATATGGGTAATAAAATTAAAGAGGAAATTTTACAGGATAGTAATTAGACCTGCTAACTTATATGGTGTTGAATGTTCAATACTATAAAGAAGGCATGAGCAACAAATTTGTATGGTAGAAATGCAAATACTTTGATGAATTTTGAATGTTACTATAAGAGATAAACTACATAATGCATACATCATAGAAAGATTTGAATCGGCTTCTTTTTTGTAGGTTAGGGTTATCAAATTTGACCCCATAGCTAAGTGCAATTCATGTGAAGTTCAATTTTAGTAAGTTTAACCTTTAAACTAGGTAAAGCTAGGAGAATGAACAAGTGACACTAACACTAACATTAATGTTAGCATTACTATAAGTTAGAAAATATTTTCTAGTTTCACTAGGTCACATATCCAAATCTTCAAGGCACTATTTTAATGAACAAATTGATGTCGAATCATGCTAAGATGATGTCAAGGAGTTCATAAGTCTAGGAGATGATGATGAATATAGAGTTTGATGGTCAAGAATGTTAAGATGTGGGTTCCATAAGTGCTAATGCTAGCATCAGCTAAGGACTAAGAAAAATATTAGTCTTTTCTAGGATTGATATCTCGAGCCTCTAGGATGCCTAGACTAATTCCAATATGAGCGAAAATGATGCTTGTAGGACCTAGAAGAGCTTGCAAAATAAGAGAATGGTGTTGAGTGCTAAACCTAGAAACTTGGAAGGAGGATGATGCAAGCATGATGACACTGATGCTAACACATCATTGTCAACATCAACGTTACCTACATTAGTTAGAAAATTTTTCTATCTTAACCTCCAAGCCTACCTTTAATTTGGCCAAAACTACCATTTAGAATGCTAAAAACGATGTCAATTGATAGCCAAAGAGCTTGAGAAGATAGAATTTAAGATGAAATGTAGGTGAATATGTCATGGAGGTTCTAGAAACTATGCTTATAGTGCTAAGACTCATTGACTCTAACATTGATGCCAACATCAATGTTAATCAACAATTAGAAAAATTTTGGCCACATGGGATCTTGAGGTCATCTTGCCAAAATGCTAAAATTTGGTGCCTTCCATGTTGAAAGTATTGTGGACAAGCCATTTATGATCCTTTGGGATCAAATTTTAGGCCAACAAGTAATTTTGGTGCAAGTGACATGGATATGGTGATCTAGTACTACATTTGACATGGCATCAACAATCCAAGGGTGACACTAACATGGAATACGCATTACCTCTAATACTTACAAAAATTTTCATTTCAAACTTTTTTGAGGTCATCAATAGTAAAGTCCATATGCTAGGTTATGAATCAGGATGGTCCTTGGTGGTATTTGAAAGTTAGAAATGTGTCTTGTATTGCTATTTTTGGTGATCTTAATGGTCAAACTTAGAAGTTATAATATTGAAACCACACTTGACTTGATCATTATGAAACCAAATAAAGTGGGTATAACAATTAGACTCATTTGGAAGTTATAAGTATTATTTTTTTTATGTTTGATGACTATATTAGAAGGATAGGTTGAAACCATTAAGCACTAAATATGTTTCATGTTAGATTTATGTCAAAATGAGCAAATTCCTTTCATGAAAAAGTATAAATAGGGATGAACCTCTTTTCTTGTACTTCATAATAGCATTTGCATTAAATAAGAAGAAGTTCTTCCTTTATTCATTTTTTAAGCATGTGCAAGTATAATTCAATTTCTTGAATCTCTTTTCACTTGAACCCTCTTTCTCCTTTTCTATATTCTTACAAGCATTCATTTTCTCAATTGAGGAGTGAATCCCACTCATGGTCCATCAAGTTTTCTCAAGCTTTTTCACATATAAATTCTTTCATTTACTTTCACTGGTTGTCGCATTTTCACATGTTTCACATATTTGGTTCTCAAAATTTTAAGCTCTTTCATGTTTTGCTCATGAATTGCATGTTGTTTCATGTTTGAATTAAAGTTTTAAACATAGAATTGAAGCAATTGTTAGGATTTAAGGAATTTTGAAGGTATTGTAAGAAATTAACTATCTTCCTTGATGAATTGCCTCAAAATTGAAGAGATTCACTTCCCCAAGAATTTCCAACAAATTTTCCATACTAATTTGATTTAATTTTTATATTTAAAGGATGTTTCAAGTTAGAGTTTAATCCTCTCATTTTAATCGCATGGTGTAAGCTCCAAAAGTATGTATTGAGTAAGAATCAGGCATGCTTTGTTGAGATTCTAATAATACATAATGGTTCAAAGATGTTTTGCATGTTTTAAAATCCTCTCATAGGAAGTTTAGTGTAAGTTTCTACTAGTTAATGTTGTAATTACCTGTCAAGGCCAAATGTATGTCTAAGTAATGTATCCCATGTAATTGATGTTGTAAACCATTAAATCTGAGTTCTAAACATCGTTCCTATAAGTCTCAATCCTAAATTAGGCTTTAAAGCATCAAAATATTTTTAAATGAATTCATTTTTAACATTTTTAGTAAATTGCAAGTCTATGATGACATTAGCGCAACTGGGAAGGAGTTACACTTGACTAGAGAAACTTAGATTCAAGTTACACAAGCTTACACAACACTAGTGCCTAGGTCATCACTGGAATAGAGATCACAATCCATTTGTGTTAAGGTCATGGTGCATTTAAGTTACAGTCAAAGCATTCACACTCAAGTTACACCCTAATAATGATGAAGTTTTGCTATGCTCAAGAGTCCAAATTTCATCCCATTATAACTAGCTCACAATCATAATCAATTTATTGTTAAGTCATAGTCAAGTCTATTAGACCTACCAAGACTCATGGCCAAGACACAACTTTATCCATTCTATTATTTATTTATTTTATGTTTTTCAAGGGCCACAACCCATAGTCAGCTCATGGTTCAATTGACATAACCACAACTTGTTTGAAACTCATGGTCACCTTATGGTAAACTCATGATTAGTACTGTAGTGTTCTTTAAACTTGAGACCTCATTTCATTATCATCTCAGGCAATTTACACTATTGTAGCATCCTTAACAAGATGTGCCTTTAGTCTTATAGTGACAACAATCTATTCCTATCCCTTATCTCTTGTAGCCGAGTTAGATTATTTCTTGGTAAATATTATTATAGAACTTCAAGATGTATGCCTATTAAACAAAGAATGAGTACTAGTAAAGAATATGTTTTTATCTTATCTAATGCCTATTTTTTTTCATTTTCCATTTGTCTAAAAATTAATGAGTATATGATAGTTATTATATATGTATATGTAATTCTTCATGTTTGGCCATCATAAGAATATTTATACACTCATAATCATTTACCCTATTATGCACTCACCAATTTTTTAACTAAATGAAAAATGGAGTTATGAAACAAATGCCCAAAGTAGAGTATTAAATTTCAAGTTGGTGTAGTCGATACAATCATTAATTTCATAACAAGTTCTAATAAAATATTATGACTTGTAAATGAAGTCATCGTAATTCATTTCTTGTATGAAATAAATATCATATGAAAGTTGTTACAATGTAAGACAAATTTAAAGAGGAATATTGAAACAATAAAAAGAAGGAAAGAGAAGAAAATCTTTATTTGACAATGAACTAATTGCTTAAGCCACCTCTCACTAGTACATAAGACATTATTATATCATCTATCATTCTTCTAAGGGATCATGTTGGTATGTCTTGGATTTACTTATAGTCAAACTATTTTAGTTTCTAACTATTCCTTGAAATGAAGTAGAAGCTACATGAGCTAATTAAATATTGGTGTTCTGTAAAATAGAAAAGAATTAACTTGGAATATTTTATCTAAGTGTTTGTAAAATGGTGTTACACATAAGGGAGAACAATTGAAGGTGTTACAGTCATTGTTGAAGGATGAGTCATTTAACACCCTCACAGCCCTCATTGAAGAAGCATCTTCCCATCCCACTATTGTGGTTGACACTGTCAAAGAGATGGTAGATTCCATCAACTTGAACTTGATTTAGTTGACAAAGTTCATGGCATGGTGGGTAGTTTCCTATAGGAATCACAATGAACCCAAAAAGAGGGAGAGCAACAAGAAAGTTTGGGATTCATCCTTAGTGAGATCCCCAAATTATGGGAAATAAAGCATGCAAAAGTAGTGGCATCTAACAAAGGATCTTAGGAAGTTGTAGATCAAGTTGGAATGCCCAATTAAAAAAGTGAAAGGCCAACACCTTAAACATCCATCCACCATGAAGTTACATAAGTTTCCAAAGGAAGTTGACATAAAAAAATGATAGATAAAAAACCTTGTCTCACTTAATTAAAGGATCATAGATGGAGGAAAATAATGTGATCCAAAACATGTAAGTGGAGGAGCATGATGTCAATGCCCTCCTTGCTCCTTTTCAATGATTATTTGTTCATGGAATTTTGTTGATTGGTGGATGCTAGGAAAAACCTACTATGACAAAGATATCATGAATTAACACAATATTAACATTTTTCTCCTCCAAGAGAGAAATATGAATAACCTATAATGGCAATCTTGGCTTTGTTGGAATGAGGTAAGTGTTGCTACCTAGGGATGCAATGGTGATTTTGTGTTTATGGCAATCTCATATTTTGTTTTACAAGGTTATATAAGGACATTGAGTTGTAGGGATTGAGGGAAAAGGCATTTAGATTCTTAATATTTATGAACTAATGATCCTTGTTGATTGATGATCCCTTAAATCACTCATGAGAATGATTAGATCATATGGGATGAATAAAACATGACTACATTCTTACTTGAAATATTTAGAAGAGTGGCTAAGAGGCTTTATGAGGTCTTTCATTAGGAGTTGGAACCCTATAGGATAGTAGCAAAGCTCACAATCCCATTGATTTAATACATTTGGAAATAACATTTAGGTAAGAGTGGGTGGAGATGCTCTCTATTTTATCATTTCTTCTTACTAAGATCTTTGTGGCTAAACTTCCACCTAGGGGATAGAGCACTATTGTGACTCTATTTTGACCATAAACCCATTCTTTTTTACTAGAGTAGGCATACTTGTCCACAATCCACCTTCTAATTCAAAAATATGTGGCTCTAACAGGAGTGGTTTTGAGTTTCTCTTCAATAAATCTAAAGTTTGGGGAAGGTTCAACATGGATATAGAGACATTATAGCGTGGCTTAACTCTTTCAAATGCTTTTGCAAATAGTAGTAAAAAGATAATTTTCTAACCCAATGAGGGCTATTATCAAGGGTTTGGAGAAGATGCAAAACAATTAGATGATATCCTATAATGGGATACTATTCTACATGATTTTTTAGTTGTGGAAAGAAAAGTGAGGAAGTTAGCATTGAAGGATGAGATCCTTTGGAAACAACAAACGAAAAAGCAATGGTTAATAGAGGTAAACTAGAGCTCAACCTACTTTCATGTGATAGCTAATAGATAGAATAGAAAGAAATAATCCATCTCATTTTCAAGCTTTACACAGGAGGATTTGAGGATTGCAACCAATTATTTTCAAGAGTTTTATACGGCTAATGGCATCATTCATCCTTAACCACTATTCCTTATTCATATGAAGCTCTTGGAGGAAGATGTTAGGGGTTCTTTAACAATGATTACTTAAGAGAGAACATTAGCAAAGTGGTTAAGGAGTTCCCCAAGAACAAACCTCTAGGACTAGATGATTGAAATTTTAAATTTTGGTATGAATATTGGAATTTTGAAGGATATTTGGATGTGATTATGCTATTTGAACTGGTTAATGGAATTTTTCCAAGCAATGGAATGACACATCTTTAATCTTGCTCTTGAGAAAATACCAAATTTTGTATCATATCATGAATTACTGTCCTATAATCCTATGTAATTGTATCCAAAAGATCATATCAAAACTTCTTGTTGACCACCTTCAACCACTTCTTCCTAACATCAATGAAGAGGACTAGTCTAGGTTTATTCCCAAATGATGTTAGAACTAGAAACTTTTTTTAAAACAAAATTTAACCATAATATGTATAGTTAAATTAGTACTTTAGAACTCAACATTGTCAACAAGAATTGAACACATAACTTGAAGCTTCCAAATCAATAGTTTTTCCATTAGGCTAACTTAGCAATCCCTTTATGTGTTATTAAAGCTCCTGAGACTTTGCTCTCAAAGTAATGTCATACTTGAGGCATCATTATACTTCTATATAACTCTTCAAATGTATTATGTTAGATATGTGTCTTTGGTTGTACAAATTATTTCATTTTTAAAATCACTTCCCCTACCTTACCCATTCTACCTTTTCCCACCCTCCTCAAAAGGAAAAAAAAAATCCTTACCTATTTAACTATTTTGCATTGAAAATATGTTAAGACATTGTTGTGTTCTATTTTACTTAAGTTCTATTAAAGTATCATATTAAAGATATTATAATGGTTTCATGTAATGATCTTAAAAGTACATTGGCTACTTTTAAAATGAAGTGTTATAAATGAAAAGTAGATCTCTTTATTAAACAAGATGTTGTAGGTAAGAGATTATTAATTTGAATCATACTTGAGCCAGCATGCCATTTATAGGTTTCTCAAGTGATGATGAGTAGCAAATACCCCTATGCCCAACCATATGAATCACAAGCATTCATGCATGATCTAGTTAAATCCCATGGATGGGACAAGTTGTGGCATCTAGATTCTTAAGCATTGATTGCAAGAATGATGACTTCCCACTTGGACTAGTGGTAGCTTTGTCACGTATGGTTTAGTCCAAAGTGAGGCATATGATAATTGATGTTGTTAGGCCTTGATTACTCCTAGCAATAAACATAATTGGGAATGAAATTTAGTCTAAGTCTAAATAATGATGGTAATGTAAATCTACTTTAGCCTAGAGTGATGAGCATCCAGTCATGGCTTACCATACATGTCTTAGGCTCATGTAACCATTACTGGGTTACCAAGCATTATGCTACTAGGCAAACCAAGCAATAACACTACTAGGATTACCAAACCATTACACCTAAATGCTCAAAACTTGTCGTGCTCATTGTTCTTTACTAATGAACAAGAAAGTAAAGTACTTGGAAATGTAAATGATTAAACTAAGAAAATAGTAAAACTATACTAAGTAAAACAGTAAAACTAAGTGGATGAAAAGCAATCTTGATTCTTATTTTTGGACATGAACTATGTCCAAGTATACTTCACTCGAATAAAGATTCCATACAATTACTCAACAGCACATTGTGGGCATTCACTCTATTACTAAAACTATGAAAAAAAACTATAAGAGTCTACCTAAGGATGAAATGAAACTTATGTGGATTTGTTTGTCCAAGTGTTCTATTTATAAGCTACACACATTTTGCGATAGTGGATCTGCGATGTTCTAGCATGTGCTACAATATTAGATATATGACATCATGGATACAATGTAGGTAAACAAAAATTGACTTTAGCAAATAAATGTGACATAGTAACCAACTGAGACACACTGATAGGGATGCTACAATGCATATGCAATGTAGCATCTACAACATAGCATTTATGATATCTCAACCAACTAATGATTCATCATACCTCCACAATTGACTAAAAACTCATCCTTAAGTTAACAAGATAGGATCAAGCTTTCTTTACAAAATTGGAAAGGTACAAGATTGTTGACTGACTCTAACTACTGACTACTTTTGAGTGTTGTAGTGGTGTGTACAAAAAATAACATAGTTAGATGACAAAACAAAAAAAAGTTTGAAGTGGCTTGATATAGTTCATATTTCAGGTGGTAGTGGCTCTTCCATCAACTTCTTTCCTTTGTCGTCAAGCTTCTGGAAAGTTTCTCCTCTTCTATTCTTATCTTCATTTTCCATATGTCCTCTCTACTAAGTATGTCATAGAGACTCCTTCAATTCTAACCATTGCATTAGCCTCTTTATTTCACTAGAATTGATACATTTCTCCTAAATTCCATTCACTACTATTGATTAGTATAGGCCATAATGGAGACGCTTGGAGTTGCCGCTTTACAACTTTTAAGTTATGAAGGTCCTCCTTCTGGTATCCTCTTCAAGACCATTTACAATCAATCAAGAGTTTAGGATAATCAAAATGTTTTCATTAGTGCTTAATTATTCATCATCCTTCTCATACGCTCAATTAGATCAAGTTTTTATCATCTTATGATTGCAGAGTTAGAAAAATTTACAAAAAAAAAAAACCCCCCTTAGGTGTTATATTATTTAGTTACTTATGATCTTCTTATTGTTTTCTTACTTATTATCGCCTAAAATAGTTGGTATGTTATATTAGGAGTATGATCTAAATCTTTCTTGCCTTACTTTGATTGATTAACATTAAGATTTTTATTATTTCTTTGTACTTACCCTTTATAATATCTTTTGACGTTAAGAATTTTTAGCTCAAATTTTCACTTATATCATGCAATGCAACACCCCGCTCCCCCTACAACTAAGTTGAGCACTTCAGGATTAGCAAGATTTAAGAATTCTGGAAATTTGAGCTACGTGGGTGAAGTTATGGCCTTTGGAAGCTAGTGTCTAAGAGCTTTGAGAAAAAATTGCAAAATTTGAGAGAAATGAAAAATTTCACTAACTCTTGCATGTATATATATTATTTTTATATGCATGACACTATAGATAGGACAACATAGGTGCCTACGACATCATAACTACAATGTCACCATTAAAAATTTCAAGTTTTTCATTGATTTATCTTGGAAAAAATGAGTCAAATGGAATGTCTAGAGGATATAAAGCTTGTCTAGAGGATCATGGGCCATGAGGGATGTACAATTCTCAACAATTTATCATTCAAGGTTCATGAAGAAGGAATCTTGAGCAACGAATGTTTATAGTATGGCTAAGAAATGGATACGGAATTTTTGATGTACAAACAGGTTATTACATGATATGGAAAGTTTATTAGATGTTTTGGAAGGCACAAGATGATGTGTAATTTCTTGGCAAGTATGAAATATAAGAGTTATACAAGTGGGTCCTCCCTAAAGTAGGCTCCAACCCTTAATGCCCTTGTATAACCACACCTAAAGTATCCTTAGGCACTCAAGGAGTTGAACATAAGACATACCTGTCTAGCAAAACATACATGTTAGTATCGCTAGATTGGAAAAATAATGCTATATTACACAAAACCATAAGTTATGATTAAATATACAATGAGGTGAGATGGACTAGAGAAAGGATTACTGAACTTGGAACACGAGGTATCTTACCATAGGCATAATGAATCCTTGTGTGTTATTAATGGTTAAAGTAATCATTAGCCTTTCTTTCTAAGATCCAAACCAAGTCCAAACCACTTTTCAATGACATCGCATTGTTTCATCTCTTAGATTTACAATCATAAGACTATGACTATTACAAAGAGTATTACCACTTGGCATATTGTCCAAGAAAGGAGTTTATTCATTACACATTTTTTATTTTTTAGATTCCTGAGAAGCCACCTACCTTCAAGCATGGGTAACATATCTTTCTAGTGGAACCCCCAGAAATTTATTCTATGCATGGATTTTATTTTTAACTATGTCAACCTTACCAGAGGACTATCTTCAACCATGGGTAACATGTCTTTCTAGTGACATGGTAAGGTAGCACTTAGTATACTCTTACTCCCATTTTTCATTAGATCTACAAGAATATAATACTTCTTTAGCAACAGGATAGAACTCACAATAGTAAGCCAAGAGAATCCACAACTCCCCCTAATGTCACACCCCTTGCATTCCCGCTTGGTTGTTCATCCTATTGTCTAGGCATAATGACCACAGGTTTATTCTTAGTTTTATTATGAAAAGAGTATCATTGTGTTCATGGTAAGAACCTCTTATTATTGGAATGGATGGATGAATGTGGTGGTCTCACTATATAGATAATCAGTCCCTTATGATTGATAATATAGAGAAATCTTCACCTTATTAGTTTTACATCTTGTCTTATTTGATGTGTTTTATTGAAAATTGATGAAAGTATGTACAAGTAAAAGGAGAAAAAAAATGAAAAATTAGAAAAGATATCAAGAATTAGAAAGATAAAAAGAATGAAAAATATTAAGAAATATCAAAATTTTAAGAAATGAAAATGTATAAAAGAATGAGAAGATATCAAAGAATGTGAAAAAGTATTAAGAAAAGAAAAACATATAACAAAAAATTATAAACCACAAAAAAGTAGAAAACAAAAAAGTTAAAAAGCACTTATTAATTTCTAAGTTAGGGTAAGGCCTCTCCCCACAACTAAACTCATGGGTGAGTGTTTGAAAATGCATCCTAGATCCCCTGGATCATACACTCCAAGTTTCTCACTTACCATCCCTAGTGATTTAGTTTTTCTATTATTGTCCTAGGTAATCTTGCTGTTAATTTAATCTTGATCATCTAAGTCCTTATTTCCTCTATTTCTTGGTGTATGTTTATAGTTTAATACTTCCAATTGTGAACTCTAAATTAGAATGGGAATTAATAAGTGGTTTAGATTGTTTAATACATGTTTTGGACAATTGAAAGTTCTCAATTGTTCGCCACTCGGTGTTTTTTGGTTTAGTAGCCCTTGCTATCTATTGTGCACACACTTATTTTTCACATTTGTTGTGGACTGGTGTGATGACTTTGTTGACATTATAGAAGGTTGGTCCACAATTGCACCCTTCTTTTTCAGTAGTAATGCATGGAATTACCTATCTCTCCATAGTGATAGGTTCATCTATTATGTTTTGTACTAGAGTGATAATGGATGTTAGCCCTTGCGTAGGATTAGAAGATATTATTTTGCTAAGGAAGGGTGTTGCACCTGGTTTTCCTTGTGCTAGTTTTGATGAGCCAGTAGGTCTATGAGTTTTGTGCTCATGTGTGGAAACTATCCTAAAGAAAGGATGTTTTCGAGACTATGCTTGAGATCTACTAGCATTATCATTTACATGTATGTTCGTAGCATAAGTGGCATTCTTCCATTGATGTTGTGGTGCCAATCCTTCTTGTGTTGTTGATGGTGACATATGGTGGAGGAAAGTATGAGAATATTGAGGATGTCGTGGAGGATAAGAGGTTTGAGATGGTGATCCCACAGGAGATGTTTTGGGTTAATGATATTTAGGACAGTGATAGTAGTGATTTGAGGTAAAGGAAGTAGAACCATTTAAAGAAACAGGTTGTTGAACATAGTATTCATATGGGTCTAGCTAGCAATAAGGGTATTTTTGTTTTGTTGATAGCATCCCCCACCACTTTGGGTTTTGCCACTATGAGTGATAGTAGTTTTAAGGTTGAAAAGAAGTCCCACTAGAATAATATGGTTAGTTGTAGGATTGTCTATAATTACCTTGTGAGTAAGGTAATTTCCTAGGCATTTTCTTTTGTAAGAACTTAGGATTCAAAGTAAAAGCCCCAAACTCTTGTAGATGTAACATAACTAAGTAATAACTCTTTGAATGGTCGTATTGGTAGATGTAACATTCATCATCCTTTTCTATGGTTAAGTCTATAGCCTCTTCTCCTACAACTATTTTTCTTTTTTTCCAATAAGTGTTCCTACTCATTTCTTTGTTCTTTTTCCTCTTCTTGTTTTAATCACTTGATCCTTTTCGCATTACCCTCTCTTCTATGGTTTTTGCATAGGTCGTAACTTTTTCATTCATCAACTCCCACATCTTATCTATCCTTGCTTTAAGTTCTATGATAGACTTTTGTATTGGCAAGATTTGTTGTGAAATCAGCTCATCAAGGGCTATCTCTTTTTCCTCATCATAGATATGGATCCCATTCTTTTGAAGAGTTGGATCCTAGTTCTATTCCTCTACATTCTCTCATTTACATAGCTCTCCTTCTTCTTTTCTCACTTGCTCAACTAGCCTTTGTATTTGATGGCCTTTTAATCTAGATAATCAACCTTGAGCATAAATACCAAGGGTCTCTCTTGTTTGGTTACAAAGCTCATCTATGATGTGGAAAAGCTACTCTTTTTCAAAGAAATCATGGCCTAGGAATCTATGTAGTAGGAAATAGTATCTATCCAATAACACATCCAAGGAATCATGTTTTTCCTTGCCTCCATCCTTGGACTTTTTTTCTCAATTTGGAAACTCTTGCATAGGTTTGGTATTTCTCATTGAAGAGTTCCAACATTCTGGACCATTGATGGATTGAATCTACTTCCAACAATCTATACCAACTTTTAGCTTCGTCAACTAGTGTCCTACAAAAGAGCTTAAGCTTTTTCCACTCACTCTCAATGTTCTACAAGGTGCAAGCATCATGGAAGGCTTATAAGTGATGTTGTGGATCAAAGTTATAGCCTCCCACAAATTTAGGGATGTTATTCATATCAAGCCTTTTAATGCGACTTTCCCTTTGATGCTTGTAGGATATTCTAACTGCCTCCATTATTTGTGTCATGCTTCTAATAGCCAACATAGGTCCATCATCATCAGATATGTCATGGTGATAATTTCTATTTCTAGTTGTCTAATTACGATGATTTCATTCATGCTCACATTGATGACCTCATCTATTTCTACTTCTATCTTCATCTTCATTCCTATTTCCATACCTATGTTCATCTTTGTTAAAACTAGCTATGGAAGAGGAAGAGGAAGATGAGGAACTAGGAGAATCACCATGGCTTCTATATCTTTCCCCATGATTCCTTGATTTATCTTTTCTAGGTTTATAGGAGGTTTTAGGCCTTGAAGTTCTCCTTGTTCTAGGATGTATTCCATCTCCTCTAGGATTGTCTACATTAGTTGAACATAGTCTTGGAGTGTAATAAGGGTCTAAATGAGCATACAAAACCCCTATTTGTGGTTGTTTACTTCAATTTTCTTTAGTATATATCCTATTATTTATCCTACTAGTGTTTTAATCATATGATGCATTATGGCCCTATGTGAAAAAGACATGATTTTTTTTGATAATGTGTGTGACTTAAAATATTAATGTTTTCTAAAGATAGATTTTTAATACTTTAATCATTTATAATATAACTAGTTTAGATAACTAGCACCATCCTCAACAACAGTGCTAATGATGAGCGACAGGTACCCCTACGCCCAACCATACAAATCACAAACATTCACACACAGTCCAATCAAATTCCATGGATGGGACTAGTTGTGGCATCTAGATTGTTAAGCATTGATCATAGGACACTGTCTTTCCACTCTGACTAGTGGTAGCTTTGTCACGTATGATTTAGTCCAAAGTGAGGCATATGCTAATTGATGTTGTTAGCCCTTGATTACTTTTAGTAATAAACATAATTGGAAATGAAATTTAGTTTAAGTCTAAATAATGACAATCATGTAAATCTACTCTAGCCTAGAGTGATGAGCATTTGGTCCTAGCTTATCATACATGTCTTGGGCTCATGTAATTGTTACTAGGTTACCAAGCATTATGCTATTAGGTGAACTAAGCAATTACACTACTGGGATTACCAAACGATTGCACTTAAATGCTCAAAACCAGTAGTGTTCATTCTGCTTTACTAATGAACAAGAAAGTAAAGTACTTGGAAATGTAAATGATTAAACTAAGAAAATAGTAAAAACTATGCTAAGTAAAATAGTAAAATTAAGTGGATGTTGTAATGATGAAAAGCAATCTTGATCTTTATTTCTAGACATGAACTATGCCCAAGTACACTTCACTCAAATAAAAATTTCGTACAACTACTCAACACCACATTGCGAGCATTCACTCTATCATAAAACTATGAAAACAAACTACAAGAGTCTACCTAAGGATGGAATGAAACTTATGTGGATCCATGCATCCAAGTGTTGTATTTATAGTTTGCATACATCCTACAATATTGGATCTATGATGTCATAGCATGTGCTACGATATCATATATACAACATCGTAGATATGATATTGTAGTAGGTGAACAAAAATTGACTTTATCAAATAGATGCAACGTAGCATCTACAACATACTAGCCAACTAAGATGCACTAACAGGGATGCTACAACACAGATGCGATATAGCATTTGATATTTCAACCAACTGATGATTCATCAGCGAGTTAGCTCATTGTCTTGTTAGGAAAGGGGTTGTTAGTTTGAGTCACACTTGAGGCATCATTATATTTGTCTATAATTCTTCTAAAGCTTATATGGGCCATATGTCTTAAGGTGTACTTATAGTCATTCTTTTGTATTTCAATAATGAGCCATCATAATGTTATATAATAATGAGGTATTGCCATAGTGGTAAGACTCTTAATTTGAAAATTTCAAGTCATGGATTTGATTTGTAGGTAATACTAAGTTATAAATTTCTAATTTGACCATATATCTTAGGGTGTAGCTATATTACAATTATTTATGGATTCCAACAACCAAACCCCAACCACCTTACTACCCTTGTTGGCTATATGTCTTATGAATACACATATTCAACAAAGTTGGTGTTGGAGGGTGTTGAAACCAAAACTAGAACTAGATAACTATATATGCCCCCTAGACTTATAACCAACATGAAACTTTTGTAGAACTCTATATCTTAGTGTTACAAGCATGAAACTTTTATAGAAATTTATAACCTAGCACTACCCATCAAAATTAAATCTGTAACTTAGAGTTTGGAACCTTAAATAATTTAATTATAGATATAACTTAAGATTTATAGCCAACATGATATATTAGAAGTTAATATCAATGCCTTAAGTGTGATTTGAATTGATAATTTCTTACTTAAAAAGACAATGAGATAAACTTTTGGATGAAAAAAATAGAGTTTGGAGGAGACTATCAAGCACAATTATTATCATTTCAGCCCATTTAAGACAACACTGTAATGTTATAGCAAAAAACCTATATGATTTGTTTTTAATGCCCCATTGGTGCTTAGTCAATTTTTAGAGTCTATCTTTATTGGTCATGAAAATGTTATATCTGTTTAATGTATTTGATTGTTAAACATAATTTTTCAATTGTCGTAGTCTTTAGAAACTATCCTTAGGGATTTGATTGCAATGTTCATTCTTCAGAAGTTGAAGGGTTGGCTGTTATAGAAGTTAAAGGGCTTGTTGTTACAAAAGTTGAAGGGTCAGTCATTACATAAGTTGAAGGGTTGACTATTACAAAAGTTAAAGGGTTGGTCGTTATAGAAGTTGAAGGGTTGACCATTACAAAAGTTAAAAAGTCAATCGTTATAGAAGTTACTTCATATTAGGATTCAATTACTATTTTTCATTGATGTATGATGAGTGGTGAGGTACCCCTATGCCCAACCATACAAATCATGAAGCATTCATGCACAACTTAGTTGAATTCCATGGACTTTATCATTTCCAATGTGCTAGTCCTTTAAGAAGTGAATCCAGCCTTCAAGTTAATCATTGTCCTCCTAATTACATTTGTGATGTACATTGGTATGGTTAAGTGTAACTGAGGCATCTGATTTTTATCATTTTGTATTTTATATTGTGGGTGCTCAAATTGTAGATAAAAAGGAGTTTAGTTAACTAATCTAAATGACTAATTAACTAATCATTTAACTAATCCTAACATAAGTATCTATTCCCACTTTCCATACACGTCTTGAACCCACGTATCCACTACTGGGTGACCAAACACTACACCACTGGGTGTACCAAGCAATAACGTTACTGGGATTACCAAGTGAATACATGTTACACTCAAAGTGGTCGTACTTATGTACTTAATCTGTCTAGTTTAATAATATCAGTAACTCAATTGATGGAAAATATTTGCAAAATAATTAAGAGTAATTAATAAATAATTGAAAACATTGAATGCATAAGTAAAATAGCTAATCTATCCAAAGTGCTGTAAGGTTTATCAGAAAGCTCATCTTTATTGCTACACACACTATTGTTCTTAGGTACAACAATGCTCAAATAAAGATCCGTACACTCAATGACTCCTACTGCGAGCACTCAAGGAAATTTTTTTAAAAAATTCTAACTTTCAAATGGGAAAAATGTAAGAGCTTTGCTATTACTGAAGTCTAGACTTCTTATAAATGCAACTAGTAGGTGCATATTTATAGGCAATGGATAGACACCGCATCAACAAGGCTTCATCAATGTAAGTTTAGATGTGTCGACGAGGCCTTGTGGACGAGGCCATATCAACACGGTCGCCTGCATTGATGAGGCCTTGTCAACACAACCAACCAATGACAACTCATCATACCCCCACAACTAAATGAAAACTCGTCCTCGAGTTCTTTTACAAAATTGAAAAGGTATAGGATTACTAATTGACTTTTCTTTCAACAAAACAAACTTGACTGACTTGAAAAAAAATGGAGTGCCCAGGTGTACAAATCAACATATTACAAAAATGGTGGTGTTCAGGACATAAAATTGAACACCATGACACAACTGTTCAAAAATTGGACAACATGTTCCTTGATGATGTGCAGCTTATTGGAGAAAATCAAATGGTCCCAGGTGATGGTGGTTCCTAAGGCTCCAAGGTACCTTCACCACCTTCACACACTAGCAGTGGTTGAGGTAGTTGTGGTTTTCCTGCTGCTACTGCAACTTCAGGTGGGAGGTGAAAAGCATCCAGTAGTGCTTTCATTTTCTCCTCCTTACTCTGGGGATCATGCACCATCCATGTAGCTTCCCCAATGTGGGTTGGAACGAGCACATCTAAAGGACACAAGATCACTAGAAACAACTTCTTGACATTGAAAAATTAGGCAATGAACTATTTGCATTCAATGTCAAACACTTACCCTATGTTCTTCAGCTCTTGGTAGACATTCATCTATCTGGCTAGGTCCTCAGTAATGGATCGCTAATCTATGAATCACCCTTTGAGGAATTTGAGTTCAACATTAGTAGTCTCAAGCTTTTGCTTAGTGTCCTTGTGGTGTTTGAACTTAGCCTTGTATATCAGATACAAGCTAGCCACCTACTTCTCCAATTCTGACCATGGTCTTTGGGCTGTCAACATTGCCAGGTTTGCGTAACGAAGATTGGCCAACTCCATATACTCTATCATCTGCTCAATTTGTAACTCCTTCAAGCATATCTCTACTTTTTTGTAGGCATCAATCCCATCAAGGATGGGTTGCCACTTCTCTTTTCCTTGCTGAAGTTGTTGGAGGGCTTCATTTACTTTAGCCTTCACCATTTGGATTTCTTTTTAGTAATTTCCTTTTGCAAGCCAACCTGGTCCCTGTAGTGATTTTTCACCCTCTCAAACTTAAGAGCTTCATTCTTCCAGGCGATGATTTCGATGACAATCTTTTGCTACAAGGTGCATACCTCCTCCATTGACACATTTTGGTTCTCCATAGCCAATTTTCTTAGTTCAATGTTGACTCTAGCAAGCTGCTCCTACTGTTGATGAATGAATTCTTACATTTGATCTCTTTGAGCATCAACATTTTGCAAGCAATGATTTTGCACAGTCAATGCTTCATTTTCTTGGCACATCTGATTCAAGTCCTTTTTAATTGAATGCATTTCAGCTTTTGCCATGGACTATTTGAAGATGGCCATTACTGCTTCCTCCTCAACCTCTTGAAATCATTCCTAAAGTTGTTTGATAGTTTCATCTCTTATCATTGTCGTGCTGAGGATTATTTGCTCTACAAGTCAAGCACAAAGTTCAGCAACCTTCACAGCCAAGCATTGATTTTGCTCTTGGGTTGTTTCTAGTTGCCCCTCGAAAATGATGCATCTACCCCTTGCATTCAGTAGCTCTGACTAGGTTGCAATGATGTTCTCTGAAAGATAAAAGATATCCAAAGTTAATTTCCTAATTCCTACTAGTCATTCCAATAGTTGTTCATGCTAGGTTGTGTTCAATTTCCCACTAACCATGCTTGCAAATGTCTGCACATCTTAGAGTGTAGATATATCTAGTACAAATGTTGTCGGTGGATTCAATGCTTCAGCTACATGGTCAACTATCACTTCTACGACTGTTTCCTATCCTTGGTGCTGCATTAACAAGATAGTTGCCTCTTCACCTTCCTCAAACCTTACCAAGAAAGTGGCAACATTCCTAGAGATTTCTAGGAATAGATGATGTGTTGCTAATGATACCATCACCTCTCAAGCATTAGGATTTGACCTCGAAGGTAGCTACATTCTTTGGGCAAAGAAAATAGAACCACCCCTCTCCTTCTAGTTGACTGTTCGAGCCACCTCATTAAGGTGACTCATTACTGGCTGATACATAGATGGATCCATCCCACACGTTCCTACCTATTGCTTTTGTTCACTCAAGAGCCGCTCTCAGATTTTTCGCAAACACTCAAGGACTACATGGGCCTTTGGTGTTATCTCTTGAGTGGGTGGTGGTGGTAGCAGCTCCTCTTCTTGAATGGTTGCTAACATGATTTCTGCCCATGAGGCCAAGGGAGCATGTCTAAGAGTGTCATTTGAATAGTGAACAATACCGACCCTCTTGCAAAGTTTTCTTATAAGACATGGAAAGGGCAAGGTCCTCCTTCCACATTCGTTCTCCTTGAAGCATTTCTCAATCTCCAAATAAATTAGCTATGGAGGATTAATGGGAAATTTTCCACTTAGAGCAAGACATGCACAAGCAGAGAAGGCAATCACCTTACTTGACCTTACTGTTGGATTAAGGTGATAAGCTACAATATTGAAATAAATTTGCTCCACCAGTGTGAGCATGCCATACTCCTTATGATCCACCCCGTAGCATTGCTAGGCCCACTCCCTTTTGCCTTAGGATCATCCTTTATTGATATCTCTACCAACTGTGTTCTGATGTCTGGCAACCCCAGTGCCTATGCGATGGCCTCTATTGAGTAGGACACTTGAACATCCTTGATTTTTACAATAGACCCTGGCCTTTGACTGTTCTAGAAGAGATAGGTCTCTTCCATGTACCATTCCCCATTGGTCATGATGATTGGCCACATGGGAGAGGTTTGCAATTGTGTTCTAACATCCTCTGGAGCTTTTTCTAAAAATGGCCTAAAGTTTATCTCTTAAAGAATTGATCTTTGGAACTCTTGAGACTTGATGATGTCTAGGTAGACTTGAGTCAGAGTGACCTCAAGCCTAGGCATAGGTCTAGGTGCTTCTCCTTATTGAGATTGTTCTGTAGGTACTTCTTCTTTTGGAATCTATCAAACAGATTCCACTTCAGGCTCCTCCTGAAGAGGTTCCATTGCATGGATCACCTCTTGTTGTTCTTGGTCTTGTTCCTATTGGTCCCTTCTAGCTTTGGGTCATTTCTCTCATGGTTGTGAGGGTTCTCCTTTATGTAGGTGCTTTTGTTTAGGTGCCATCTACAATCACAATAGAACCATGGATTAGCAATCATTGTGTAACCTTAAAATAATTAGGATACCTTAACTCTTGAGGGTAGTTACACTTGGTTGTGATTATGGTTGATTTAATTAACTTAATTATTATTTCTATTTATGCCTTATCATTGATAAATCATCCTAGAGATTTTTGGAAGGGTTAACTTGGAAAAAGTTGATGTTTATGTATGATTAAGGTTACCAACCCTTGAGGGAGTTAGAAAAATTTTTCAAAAATTGCATCAAAAACCTTAAGGTTTGTGGCCCCCACGATAAAGATCTTACCTTTGATAAGAGCAGGATCAAAAAATGGAGTGATTTGGACAAATAGTTTGAAAGTTATGGACTTTGGAAGGTTTTGGGCTCTCAAAAATTGCAAAAATTCCTTATGTGTTATGAGCAAATGACAAAAAATTCAAAGTGTCTAGCGGTATATATAGTATTTTTGTATTGCATCAATGAGGCCTCGACAACGAGGTTATTGACCATTGTTGACTTTGGTCAAACTTTCAAAATACAAGGAATTTTTCGATGAAATTGGAATCAAATGAAAGCTTAGAAGACCAAGAATAGCATGAAATCATGAGAAAACGGCATTGAAGTTCATAAAGTTGAAAAAATGGAGAAAAATTAATGGATGACTGCAATGAAAGATTAAGGAGTACTAAGCGGTTTACACAATGGAAAATACAAAATATAAGATTGTAGTGATGTCAAAGGTAAGGAACCTTAACTAATCAAGCCAAAAGCTATGCAAGTGGGTCCTTCCCATAGCAAGCTCATGCCCATTTTGTCCTTGCATAACTTCAACTACGAGGTTTGTGGATCCCATAGTCGATTTAATGATCATGACAAGTTAAGGACTAACCCAAAAAAATCCACTCAAGAATCCCAATACATTAGACTAAGACATAGAGCATAACACAACACCCAGTAATGAGGTGAGACATGATAACATGGATGGATGATAGAGAAGGAGGAATGGAGTTCCAAATTAAGGTTGTAAGAAGTCCCTTGTGGAATTGTGGTTAAAATGACCTAAGAAGTTCCATCCTTAGTCCAAACCAAAACCATCCGCTTTCAGTGACTTCACATTGTCACTCTAAGACTAATCAATCCACTTGAGACACAAGAGTGTCCCCACAAGATAACCATTGTTCCACAAAAAGGATAAAGAGGTAGGAAGTGAAAGAGAGAGGACCTTAGTTAGAGAGAACCTTTAGGCATAGGTGTATGTATTTTGAGTTCCATAACCAGTGCTTATAGCCCTTTTATTTGTCAAAGAGGTGTGCTTTGAATTCCCATTGTTTTGTTTTGTTTTTGTTTTTTTTTCTTGAAAATGGAAACCACACCATGCAAGGACTTATTCATGTCAAAAGGGTATGCTTTGAATTTCCATAATTTTTTTTTGTTTTTTTCTTAAATGATGGGAACCACACCATGCAACAATGTTATTTGTCTTCCTATCATTGGATGGTATGGAATGGTAAGAAATCCATGAAAAAATACTCAAGCACTCAAGCAAGAAGAACAGTACAAAGAGTATTAAGTCCCCTTGAAGTCACACCCTTTACAAACCTTTGGATCCTTCCTAATTCTGGAACTACCAAGGTCACTAATTGATTAAAAGTTTCTTTAATGAAAAAGGGATCTCAAATTCCAAAAACAAGAAAAACCATAGAGTTCTTTGGATGGGTGAATGACATGGACTCACTGCCTATCCCATGAAAAATAAACCATGTCAAATTCATTAGACATCAAATTTCAAAAATAGAAACTAGACATTGACAATCACACATTAAGCACAAACCATCATTAGTAAACAGCAACAACAGCATTGTGTCTTGTGACAAAAAAGTAGATTATTAGCAAAAATGAGAAAATATCACACTTAATCAAAAGAAACACAAAAAATAAAATAAAGTAAAATATATAAGAAAGTGTAAAATAATCAAGAAAATTTTAAATGTACTAAAAAATGGTATAAAATTAGAAAAATTTGAAAATCAAAAACTTGTAAAACCAAACATGTGAAAAATAAAAAGGGTAAAAAAACTAAGAGGCCATGGTACTGGTTAGCATAGATGGCCATCTCCCCCATGACTAAGTTGGAAGGAGGAGATCTAAAAAATAGAACGTGGATGTCCATTAGGTGAGGTGGTATTTACACTGGCCAATCTTGGTTCTAGCAAAGGTTTAATTTGTTGGATATTAACCAACTACTTTTTATTTGGGTTATCAAATTTGTAAACTATCATGGCCCCAGAGGGAAAGGTTTGATCAATTATATAAGGTCCCTCCCACAATGTGTGGGGTTCCTGTAGAGGACCTTACCTCCTGGTTGAAACCTTACTTTCCTAATTCTAAGGTCATGGCATTGCTTTCTGAATGCCTTGTTCATCTCATTTAGAGATAACACCACTAAGTGACTTTTGTCTAGCACTTTCAGATTGATCAATCTCTCCTTTTGTGCTAACTTAGGTTAAGGTTTAGTTCACAGGCTGTTGAGAGTGTATGAAGCTCAGATTGAATTAGGAGTGTTGGAAGTTTTCTGTATACTAACTCATAGGGAGAATATCCAATAGGAAGTTTCTAAGTTAATCAGTAAGCCTAAAGAGCATCATTAAGTTTTGTGCTCCAATCCTTCCTATATTTGCTAATGGTTCACATTAATATTTTAGTAATCTCCTGGTTGGTTACCTTTGCTTGACCATTGGCTTGGGCGTGGTAAAGTGTTGTTAATTTGTGTTCTACCCCCAAGCGTTGCATTAATTTTCTAAATGTGGCACCTGTGAAAATGAGTCCCATTATTAGAAATTAGTGAACACGGCATCCCAAACCTATTGAAGATATGTTGTTGTATAAATCTAGCGACATTGGATGATGTGCAATCTGTAACAGCTGCTGCTTCAGACCATTTTGTACAATAGTCAACTACTACTATAATATATGCTTTTCCTTTAGACATGGATGTGATGGGACCCATGAAATTAATGCCCCATATGTCAAAAAGTTCTAGTGGTTAAATCCACTATTGAGGACCTTCCATACGAGCGGTCATCCCCCCATCACATTGACAACATTCACAAGACTTGAAAAATTAGTGGGCATCCCTAAAGATTGTGGGCCAATAGTATCCTGCTATCAGGATTTTTATGGTCATGCATCTCCCTGCATAGTGGCCTCTGCAAGGTCCTTCATGAGCATCCTGAAGAATGCACTGTTGATCTTCATCAGGGACACATGAATGGATTAGGCCATTGACACATACCTTGTAAAGGTGTCCATGAAGTATTTGACCCAATGAATAAATTGTTGCTTTTTCCTAAAATCTAAGTCTTGTGACATCTCTTGAGTGAGAAGATATGTGAGGATGTCATTATACCATATTACTTTTCAAGTGTCTATTCATTTATTTCCCTAGTAAAGAGGAGTTCGTCTAGAAATTGATTAGAGAGTGGGCTCTCCTCCTCTTTGTTATCCCATCTTAAGCAAGAAAGATGGTCAGCGACCACATTCTCAGTCCCTTTTCAATCTACCACAGTAAGATTGAATTCCTGCAAGATCACAAGCCACTGTATAACATGAGGGCTCATGATTGACTTATTCATAAGGAAGCGAATTGTACTATGGTCTGTATGTATGAATACTTTGTAACCTACCACATAATGTCTAAACTTTTCTCGCACATACACCACTGCCATTAATTATTTTTCTATGGTGGTGTAATTTAACTATGCCCCCATAATGCTTTGACTTGCGCAGTGGATATAATATGCATGTTTCTTATCATCCATCTACATGAGTACTACTCCCAAAGCATAGTTAGATGCGTTTATCATGATATGGAATGATTTGGATCAATCTATTGCTCATAGGATTGGGGTTTCTATGAGTTTCTCTTTTAATTGTTGGAATGCATTTTCACATTCCTTAGTCTAAATAAAAGGTGCATCTTTCTTTGTAAGCTTTATCAATGACTTTGCAATCTTAGAGAAATTCTCAATAAAGCATTGATAGTAACCAGTGTGTCTAAGGAATAATCGAACATCTTTAACAATCTCTAGTTGGCATGTTATTCCTTGGATGATCCTTATTTTCTCTAGGTTTACCTCAATCCCTTTTTGTGAAATTCAGTGTCCTAGCACAATGCCTTCTTGGATCATGAGATGACTCTTTTGCCAATTGAGCCATAGGTTTTTCTCGACACATCTCTTCAGTACTTGCTCAAGTCAGTCCACGGCTTGCTCAAAGGTAGCTCTGTAGGTGGAGAAGTTATCCATAAAGACTTCAATGCCACTACTGATTTGTTATTGAAGGATACTAAGGACCAAGCATTGAAATTTTGTAGGGCATTGCATAAGCCAAATGGCATTTTACAGTATGCAAAACTTCCCCAGGGACTCATGAATGTTGTCTTGGCTTGGTCTTCTAGTGCAATTTGGATTTGGTTATAGCCACTATAACCATCCAAGAAACTATAATAACAATGCTCAGATATGGTGTCTAATACTTGATCCATAAATGAAAAAGAAAAATGATCCTTAAATGTTATCATATTTAACAACCTAAAGTTAATGCAAACCCACCATTTACTATCCTTCTTTGATACAATTATGAGTGGGCTAACTCACTCACTATCCACGATTACATAGATAAACCCTACCTTGAGGAGTTGCTCTATTTCCTCCTTAATGATTTGCTTCAATTTGGGGTTTAGCTGCCTTTACGGTTGCCTTCTAGGCTTCATGACTCGGTCAATGTAGATATGGTGCTGGCATATCCTTAGATTGATTCCTATTAGATTTAGATATGACCAAGCGAAGGCTATTGACCATTTATTTCCCACTTTCAACAACTTTTCTTTTTATTCAAGTGCAAGTTTGACATTAATGATGGCCAGTTTACCATTCTTTAAAAATGCATACTCTATTCCAACTAGAAAATTTTTTAGTTCTAAGGGCTCTTGCTTAAAATGATTAGGGATCTCCAACTCTCCCTAACAGTTATCATCATCTTCATTAGAGAGTTAGAAATGGACTTGTTCAATTTTGTCCATGCCTTCTACATATGCACAAGTTAGGCTCTCAGTTGGCTCCATGCATATTGTGTTGCTATCTAAATTAGCTATCAGCCACTAGGTGCCCTCTTGCTTTATGGTTTCTGCATACAAGCACTATTGAATGTTAATTTCTTACACACACTGATTGCATGCCTTAATATATGTGCTTTCGATTGACCAAATCTTTTACATGCAATTGCATCCATTGTCGTTATACGCGATGCATGGAATACGCTTCTTCTCAATTTTTTCTAACTCATTCTCCTTAGATATTTCAAGAGATAGCTCCCTTATACCCATTCGTGCATTGACTGTGCTTAACCAAGCCCTTCCCATGATGATGGGAAAGTCACTTTTGTAGTTCTCGACCTTGATTACCAAAAAATTAGCAAGATAGGACCACCCACAAACTGTGGTCACAATGTCCTTTACTAATCCCAAAGGGACCGTAATTGACTAATCTGCTAATTCTAACATAAGTATCTATTCCCACTTTCCATACATGTCTTGAACCCACACATCCACTGCTAGGCAACCAAACACTACACTCCTGGGCGTACCAAGCAATAACATTGTTGGGATTACCAAGTGAATACGTGTTACACTCGAAGCAATCATACTTATGTATTTAATCTATCTAGCTTAATAATCTCATTAGCTCAATTGCTGGAAAATATTTGTGAAATAATTGAGAATAATTAACAAACAATTGAAAACATTGAATGCATAAGTAAAATAGCTTAATCTTTCCAAAGTGTTGCAAGGTTTATTAGAAAGATCATCTTTATTGTTGCACACATTGTTGCACTCAGGTACAACAATGCTCGAATAAAGATCCATACACTCAATGACTCCTACTATGGGCACTCAGCGAAAAAATTCTAACTTTCAAATGGAAAAAATGCAAGAGCTTTGCTACTATTGAAATCTAGACTCCCCATAAATGTGGTTGGTAGATGCATATTTATAGGTGATGAACAAACACTGTGTTGACAAGGCTTCGTCGACGTAGGTCGAGATGCATCGACGGGGCCTCATGGATGAGGACACATCAATGCATTTGATTGCATCAACGAGGCCTTGTTGACGTAGCCAACCAACGAAGACTCATCAATGTATTTGCCTATTTAGAGGCCATTATTAATTAAATACAAACCTGAAATTCAGTTACCTCTATTTGCCCCTATTTTATTTTATTTTGTTTTATTTTTTTATCTAAGGCTAGTAGTGCACAGGCTAGCAATGCATAGTCTTAGAGGCTAACAGTAGTATTAGAACTTAGTTCAGGAGGCTAGAGAGAAAAGCATAGTAGTGCACCCAATTTAGGAGGCTCAAGAGAAGAGCACAGTAGTGCATAAATGGCCTTTGAAAATTTTGTACAACCTACCATCCCACATTTTAATGGTCACTATGACCATTGGAGCATGTTGATGCAAAATTTGTTGAAGTTTAAGAAGTACATGCAAGTTGTGAAGATGGTGTAGTAGCATCCACAGCTGAGACTGCACTCACAAATGAACAAAGAAAGAAGCTAGAGGGACTAAGGCTGAAAGATTTAAAGGCAAAGAATTATTTATTTCAAGCAATTGATCGTTTTATCCTAGAGACCATTCTTAACAAAGAAACTTCCAAGGATATTTGGGATTCTATGAAGAAGAACTATTAGGGGTCTTTGAGAGTAAAGCGTGCACAACTTCAAGCCTTGAGAAGGGATTTTGAGACTCTGTAGATGAAAGATGAGGAGTCTATTACCAAATATTGTGTAAGGACAATAGGAATAGTCAATAACATGCAATTTCATGTCGAGAAGATGGAGGATGTGATTATTGTTAAGAAGATATTACATTCCTTATCTCCCAAGTTTGATTATGTTGTTTGTTCAATTGAAGAATCCAAAGATGTTGATGCACTTTTCCTTGATGAACTTCAAAGTTCTTTGTTAGTCCATGAACAAAAGATGGATCAAAATTTAACTTCTAAAGAGCAAGCTTTGAAGGCTTCTACTTTTACTTATTCCTCAAGAGGAAAAGGTAGAGGTAGAGGAAGAGGATATCGAGGCAATAGAGATGGCAGCAAACATTTCAAAGGGGATGGTGATAAATTTCAAGGCAAAGGTAGAGGAAAAGTTGACAAATCTAAGGTGAAATGCTTTAGATGTCATAAATACAAACACTATCGTTCCGAATGCTACACTAAACTACCCAATGATAAAGGAGAGAAATCAAATTTTATAAAAGAGAAGGAGTCTGAGACTTTGTTGATGGTGGTTCAAGCCAACTAAGAGTCCTAGTCAGATGTATGGTATGTGGATACTGGTTGCAGCAACCATATGCATGGATGTAAGTATTCTTTTTTTTTTTACTTAGATAAAAGTTTTCATTCCATAGTAAGTTTTAGTGATTGTTCTATTGTAAATGTAATGGGAAAAGGTGATATTAACATTAGAACTAAGAATGGTTTTGTAAAAAAAATCTCCAATATTTTTTATGTTCCTAATTTGAAAAGCAATTTGTTAAGTGCTGGTCAATTGTAAGAGAAAGGTTATGTAATAACCATTCAGAAGGATGCTTGTGAAATTTATGATCCTTCAAGAGGAGCTATTGCAGTTGTTCAAGTGAGCTCCAATAGATTATTTTCATTGAGGATTGAAAGTGCTCAATCTTGCCTAAAGGCTGAAGTAAAAGACCTAACATGGCTTTGGCATTTTTGCTATGGCCACTTGAATTTTGGAGGATTAAAGACTTTGCAACAGAAAAATATGGTGACTGGTCTTCCTCAAATTATAATTCCTTTCAGAGTCCATGAAGAATGTGTTGTTGGTGAACAACATCATTCTCAATTCTTTCAACCAAAATCATGGAGAGCAAAGAATGTCCTTAAGCTGGTTCACTCTAACATTTGTGGCCCAATAAAACCATCTTCAAATGAAGGTAAGAGGTACCTGATCACTTTCATTGATGATTATACTTGAAAAAGTTGGGTTTATTTTTTGCAAGAGAAGTTTGAAGTTTTTAATGTATTTAAAAGCTTGAAGATGCATTTTCAGAATAAGTTTGGAAATATCATCAAGACTCTTCGTATAGATTGTGGAGGAGAATATTGTTCAAAAGAGTTTGATATTTTTTGTGAGAATCATGGCATTCAGAGAGAGCTCACAGCCCCCTATGCATCACAACAAAATGATGTATTAGAGAGGAAAAATAGAACCATCCCCAATAGGATGAGAAGCCTCTTGGCAAGAGGAAGTATTCCAAAGAGTTTTTGGTCAGAGGCTATGAATTGGAGCATTCATATTTTGAATAGAAGTCCTACCTTTGTTGTTCAAAACATGACATTAGAAGAGGCTTGGAGTGGGAGGAAACTAGTAGTGGATCACATCAAAATCTTTGGTTGCATTGCCTATGCACATATCCCTGATGAGAAGAGGAAGAAGCTAGAGGATAAGAGTGAAAAATATGTCTTTCTTGGCGTAAGTGAAGCATCCAAAGCATATAAATTGTATAGTCTTCTAACAAAGAAGATTGTAACCAGCAGAGATGTCATCTTTGATGAAGAGAGCACTTGGAATTGGAATGGATAGCAACCTACTTTAATTATTTTCAACAGTGAAATTGTAACCTTCGCATCACTTGAAACTACAGAACCTAGAACTATAGACTTTGAAGAGGTTGAAATCCAAAAAGCCATAGAGGTTGAAGCACCAAGAACTATGGAGGCTGAGATTTCACCAATAGTAGTAGTACCTGAATCTCGCTACATTCAAAAAAGATCCTTATGGATGATGGATTATGAGGTAACTGGGATTGACCAATCTAATAATCCAATCACCCACTTTGCTTTGTTTGCAAATTGTGACCCCACAACTTTTGAAAGTACTATTAAAGAATTAAAATGGAGAAAGGAAATGGAGGATGAAATTGAAGCCATTGAGAAAAATGGTACTTGGGAGTTGGTTGATCTTCTAAAAGGGCACAAAATCATTGGTGTGAAGTGGTCTTCAAAACAAAACTAAAGGAGACTGGTGAAGTTGACAAGTATAAGGCACAATTGGTGGCCAAGGGATACAAGCAAGAATATGGGATTGACTATAAAGAAGTCTTTGCTCTTATTGTAAGGCATGATACAATCAGATTGGTGATTGCATTGGTAGCACAAAATTCACAGCCCATCTTCCAAATGGATGTTAAGTTTGCATTCTTGCATGAAGACTTGGAGGAACATGTATTTATTAATTATCCCCTTGGTTTTGTGAAGCTTGGTAGTGAGCACAAGGTCTATAAATTAAAAAAGGCGTTGTATGAACTAAAACAAGCTCCAAGAGCTTGGTATAGTTGCATAAATACCTATTTTGCTAAGGAGGAATTTCAAAAATGTCCATATGAGCATATGCTTTTTACAGAGATTGATGGAGAAAAAGTGCTCATTGTATGTTTATATGTTGATGATCTTATTTTCATTGGGAATGATAGTGATTCATTTGAAAAATTTAAGAAGTCAATGATGGATGAGTTTAAAATCACTAATCTTGGAAAAATGCATTACTATCTTGGCATGGAAGTAGTGCAATCCCTTGTTGGAATCTTTATTTCTCAAAAGAAGTATGTCACAGAAATTTTGGAGAGGTTTAAGATGAAGGATTACAATTCTGTAAGCACTCCTAAAGGAAGCAAGGTGGAGGCTACACTTTACAAGCAAATTGTTGGGAGTCTAATGTATTTGACTGCAACCAAACTTGATATAATGCATGTTATGAGTCTTATTAGTAGATACATGGAGTCCTCAAAAAAGATGCATTTGTTGGCTGCTAAAAGAATATTTCGTTACTTGCAAGGGACTAAAGATTTTGGGCTGTTTTACAATAAAGGTGAGAAATCTGATTTTGTGGGATTTATTGATAGTGATTATGTAGGAGATCAAGATGATACGAAAAGCACTTTGGGATATGTTTTATGGTCATCTAAGAAGCAATCAATTGTCACATTGTCATTCTAGAGGTTAAGAAAGTAGCTTGGAGTTTACATGTTGAATGATTCTTGTTAAATTGATAGTTTGCAAACTTTCATGAGGGTGTTAAATGTGTTTAATTGTTAAACATGTTTTTTTATTTGTCCTAGTCTTTAGGAACTATCCTTAGGGATTCGATTGCTATTTTTATTCTTTAGAAGTTGAAGGGTTTGTTGTTACAGAAGTTGAAGGGTCGACTGTTACAGAAATTGAACGATCGGCCATTATAGAAGTTGAAGTGTTGACTGTTACAGAAGTTAAAAAGGTAGGTCGTTATAGAAATTGAATGGTCGATCATTATAGAAGTTGAAGGGTTGGCCGTTATAGAAGTTGAAGTGTGGATCGTTACAAAAGTTGAAGTATCGACTGTTACAAAAAGTTAAAAGGGTGGACCGTTGTAAAAGTTGTTTCATATTAGAATTTAGTTGTTGATGTATTTGCCTATTTAAAGGCCATTATTAGTTGAATAAAAATGTAAAACTAAGTTACCTCTATTTGCCCTTGTTTTGTTTTTTTTTGTTTTATTTATTTTTTTATTTGAGACGAGCAATGCACAGCCTAAGAGGTTGACAATATCTGTCAAGTACATCTCTGAATCTTAGGACGTAATTAAACTTTATTTCATTTTAAACACCCAATTAAAAAAAAAAAAAAAGGATCCGGACGCCCGAATTTAAAAATGGGTAAAAACAATTTAGAAGGCTATTTAAAGGTTTATATGCAGGGCGCATTCTGCGTGCATCCGTGGTTTAGCGCGTCTGCTAGGGTTCGGAAACACGCAAGCACGAAATTTGTTTTAAACCAAACTATCAAATAGCCCCATCTGATTCAGTTAGGTTGTTTCTACTTGCTTTTGCCTAGCAGCAGAAGAAGCACGAACGGTGTGAAAAATTATTTTCATCCAATCTCGTACTTTAATATCTGGTAGGTCTTCAAACATAGGTTTTTTTTTTCCGTATCTGTGTTTTCTCGCCTTCCTGTGATTGGCAATGCTACTTGATAGAAACTCTAGTTTTCGCTAGGTTTTTATGTGTTTGATTATTCCTATTCTTTTACGATCCGTTTCTTTTTTCCGCATCTCTTGATAATCAAACATGGTTCCTCGGAGGAGACTATCAAGCACGGTTGTTATTATTTCGAGGCACTTGTGGTTTTTATCATTTGTTTTGTTTGTTTGATAGAGCATTTATAGTCTGACTGGGTGCGATCATGTTGATCATGCACCTCCAAACGAGCCGTATAAAAGAATGGCCCTTGTTTATGAACGAAAGGTTTTCTTAACGTTACAATCATATCCTCTAATATTTTATGATCTAATAATTTGATTTTAATTCCGTGTAATAAATAATTTTTTTCACTTTAACAAACTTGCTTCCCCTATTTTATGGTGGTCTTAGAAAACGTCTTTCAGAAAATTTGGCAAAAATCGATGCAGATGTCTGTATGCGTGGTATGTTTGTTCTAGCTTACAAGGTAACACAATAAGAATTCAGAATACAACTTCAGCAAACTATCACTCACATAAAATTTTGAAAGGGGGTTTCAATGTTTTTTATCCGATTTTGGATTCCTATGTGTTTCTCTTAATACAAGCTATTTTCTTAGCTAATACTCTGTTTATCTTGCCCCGTGGAGCCATTGTTTAAAAATTATGGAAATGCTAAGGTTGATTTATCTTCCAAATTAGTTGCATTCATATACATGTTTATTTTCAGCTCTGTTTCATCATAAGTTTTCTATCTTAACTGTGAGAAATGCTTGTGTTTTGTCTGCGTTGGGGGCATCATATTAATTCAATCTGGTTATATTAGCAGCCATACCTTAGAAATTTATGACACTCTGTTATCCCCCCTTGATAATATTTCAGTCATTTATCTCTCAGATGGCATATCTCGTGTCCCTTACATTTCCTATACAATTATCACTGTGCAATGCCTCATGCAATTTCTCATGTTATAAACCCTATATAATGCTATCCGTCTTTCTGCAAATGCTCCATTCTTCTTTGCCTCCGCCACAGTTGCCCTTCAAGCTTTGTAGGTGACACTCAGATTAAGGAAAGGTTACAGAGAATGAGGAACAATAAAGAGCGTGACGAGGAGCAAGTTGATCTTGATGGAGATGAAGAAGCTGAAGAAATGGATGAAGTGGAAGATGAAGGAGATGATGAGGATGATGAAAAACCTGATGTTCAAGATGGGCTTGATCTTGATATTGCAGAGGATGAAGGAGCGGGATCACAGGATGAGCAAGGAGACCAAAATGCAAATTTTGTAAATTCTGGTCACGATAATAATTCATTTGAAGATTATGCTCACAATGATACATTGGAGGATGTACCAGTTGCTGAAGGAAGTAATGATAATGCACAAAAAGATGTGTCTAATGATGAGGATTTGTTATCACGTCCTCCACATGGTACTGAGGTTTTTGTTACAAACTTACCACGTGATACATCCAAAGAAGACCTTAAGGCTCTTTGTGAGCAATGTGGGGAAGTATTTGAGGTAAGTTTTGCAACTTAAACCGAAGTATTGGATTTGTCTTTGTGTTTGAACCTCTTATTGCTTTGTTTCAGCAATGCAAATGATGTGTTATTTTTTGTAGGTGAATATTAAAAAAGAGACAAACAAACAAGATTACGCATTTGTGACATTTACAACTAGAGATGCTGCTAAGAAGGCTATCGAGACACTCAGTGGTCATGAATTTAAGGTGCAGTTATAGTTCTATTGCATAGTTAAGTCTTTGTGCTTGTTAGTCTTACCTAGACTATTTTGTATTCTGTGGTGATTATCGGAAAGCTCATATAATTTTATTGTTCAGGAAAAGAAGTTGAGAATTGCAGAATCACAACCTAAAAATAGGCTATTTCTTGGTAATATTCCACCAAATTGGAATGAGGAAGAACTTACAAAATCTGTGTCTGAACAAGGTCCTGGATTTCAGCATTTAGAATTGATTAAGGTATTGAGAAATTTATTTTGTTAAACATCTTAGGAATGCAGATGGGATTTATGGTATCTATAACTCTTTTTGTTGTTTGTAATTACCACAGGACCCTAAGGATTCATCACGAAATCGTGGCTTTGCCTTCGTTGAATATTACAATAAAGGATGTGCTGAGAAGGCAATGAGGAATATGACACAATCTAAATTCAAGTTGGACGATAAAGTCATAACAGTCAAATGGGCATCTGCTCAGCAGAGAACTTCCTCTGAGGAGGTGGATACATTAAATTCATTTGTTGGCTAATTAAAGAGATCTAACCGTGTTTTGTTTTTCTTTCGTTTACAATTTGAAACTTGTAATTGAGCAATGCCATGGTTTTTTTTATAGTATGTATTTTTTTAAAAACAATCCTTTCTTTTGCATCAGGTCAAATCTGTTTATGTTCGTAATTTACCAGAGAATGTTACAGAAGATCAATTAAGAGAGCTATTCAGAAAACATGGGGAAATCACAAAAGTTGTTTTAATGGATCAGAAGCCTGGTCAGCCAAAACGTGATTTTGGATTTGTGCATTTTGCGGAGCATTCAAGTGCAGTAAAAGCTGCAGAGAAAACCGAAAAATATGAACTTGATGGTAGTTGTTTTAGTTACTGTTCTCCTATAACTGATGGTATTGCCCTGTATTTCTGATTGTTGTGGCCCTGATTTTACTTTTACTGTTAAACATATAAATCTTTTGTAGGAAAGGAGCTATCTGTCTCTTTGGCAAGACCAATGAGTGAAAGGAAACCACAAAACATGGTTAACCCACCTTATCAACGATCGGTGTTTCCAAATTTTCCACCACACGCTGGATATGCATATGGTTCAAATATGTACAGAGGGATGGGTGTTGGATTTGGTGCCGCTGGGTATTCTCAAGTAAGAAAGCAGTATTTTCAAGATGTATAGCATTATTTTTGTTCTTATTGTTTATTCACGACTGTTTTCCTTTTTTGGTTTCCTCAGCCTGTTATCTACGGTAGAGGCCCGACACCCGAAGGAATGATGATGGTGCCTATGATTCTTCCTGATGGGCGCATAGGATATGTGCTGTAAGTAAAATTTAGATGCATCGACTCGTGTTATTCAAAATGTATATGCAACATCGTTTATTTTTAATTTTTCAATTTTCAGGCAGCAACCAGGTAATATGCCTGGAGGACCTGCACCATATGGGTCAGAAGGATCTGGAAGACATAGGGATCACAGATCTGGTAGGTCATCCAGAAGTGGTTCAGGTGGTAGCAGGCATGGGAGTGCCAGGAGCTCTGGCAGTGGAAGCAGGAGCAGATATCATCCTTACTAATGGATATTTATGTTCATGCTTGCTATGTTCAATATTCTTCATTTCATTTTGGCATCTTGGTGACCTAGCTCATTAGTTTGCTAGTAGTAGTACATGGGGATGTAGAGACATAGCAATCATGTTTGCTATTGGCATTGAATGTCGAGCTTATAAAAGTAATATATGGGATGTTACTTGCATGCTTTTATTTATTTGAGATTTTTGGTCTCGTGCATGGTTCAAACATATTAGATCAACGAGTCACCTCTATACACGCTTGATACAAGGAGGTCTGGTGCAGTAATCTTTTGGAATTTGGTATGCACTTTGGATTACAAGTAAATGCATTTAAAGACAAAATAATACATTTGTGCTGATTCGGATACTTGATGCAATATGGACGAAGAACAAAACCATTGGGACATTTTCAGTTCTGGTTACTAACAATTTGTTTCAAGCGACTAAGAATTTTAGGCTTTTCTTATTATATGTGATTCTCTGCGTTTGGAAGGGGGACAATTTCAGGTTCAATTTCTCATCAGTTCTTGAAATGGAAAGACATGGTATAGTCTGATTGGGTTTTCGTTGCGATATTCGTCTGCGAATTGAAGACCGTTATTTAGCGTAAATTTGAAATAAAAATGGAGGCCTGGAGGACGTATTACTGATCAGGGATATCTATGATATTGCAAAGATCAAATGAATGGTAAAACCAGGGGATATTTTAGTTGGAATAACTTTGTAAATAACCAATTGGCTGGTGCCTTTTTGCGTCTTTTAGCGACCATGATTGGTTTGACTGTTGGATTTGGTTATTGTTGATGTATTGTAATATGCCACCTTATAGAAACTGAACCAGAAAGCAGTCAACGAATCACAGTTTTAAAATTTTCTCTGCGAATGCTTTCGGTGGCTGTTTCGATCATTGCTTCCAAGATGGGGAAATTTACATGATTTGTAAGCTTTTCTTTGAAGATCTTTTTATTGGCTGTTTTTATCATTGATTCCAAAATGTGGAAATTTGTCCTTGAAAATTCAGTAGATTGTGAATTTGAAAGTAGTGAATGAATCTTGCATTCATTTACGATAGCTCAGGTTTTCTCTGGGTATGTTTTTATGGGCTCTTGATCGTTGATTCTATGGTGTCGAGATGTTTTATTAGTTGTTTTGATCATTGATTCTAAAACGTGGAAATTTGAATGGTTTGTAACCACATCAAGAAGATGTGGAGACGTTGATTCCAATGTGGAGATGGTTATCGGTTGTTTCGATCATTGATTTCATAAAGGTGGAAATTTGAATGGTTAATAACCTCACGAAGAGATTTTTACGGTATCTCATTTCAATGAAAAAGCATGTCTTTTTGATCTGGGATTTTTTCACCTGTACTTTTTAAAGAGTGAAACTTGAAAATTTTTACTACTACTGCATGATAGGAAAAAGAGATGAACTTTTTGAGATTAAAAAGATGTTTTTTTTGGCCAAATATATAAGGTGATTTGGAATCCTAAAAGAATTCTAATATAGTTTATTGAGAATTTTATAACTCAGCTATGAGAAGTTTTTAAATCAAAAAGTCTTATCACTAGGTTAGGACTGAGGAAGGATGGTTAAAATGGAGACAAGCAAGTGGTGTTCTATGTGATAAAAGTCTTAATCAAACTAAAGGAAAAAATTTAGAGGACAACAACAAGACCATGGTACAAAAGAGACATGAACAATAAATTAGTATAGCAGAAATGCAAATAATTAGATGGATATTACATGTTAACAAAAGAGATAAAATGCACAATACAACTATTAAGGGAAGCATTGGAGTGACTTCTATTTTTGATAAGCTATAGAAATGATGTCGTAGATGCTTTGCACACATGTGAAAAAGATAAGACACTAAGCATATATAAAAGGTTGCTACATCACTATTATAACAAAGCTACCAAAAGGAAGATTATAAAAGACATGAGAAAAATAATTAAAGATGATTTGAAGAAATTGTGTATAAACAAGGATCTAACACTTTATAGAGGAGAATGGGGAAAATGAACTCATGTAGGACATCCTATTTTGTTGAGACAATGCTAGGATGATGATGATGATAAATTGTAGATTTAAAATGTTTAATTGAAATTGAATTTTTTATATGACCATTGAGATCCTCTTGGACCCATTGGAGAGAGCAAATTTACAATTCATTTTACGAAATTCTTTCTTAATGCATAACTTCATGTTACTTGGGGTTTCATAGGTTATGCTTTAAGCACTAAAGACCATTGTTGATCAAGTTGAAGGCACAGTGGCTAGCCCATCATAGGAACAAGTAGTTGTTGAGAAACCAAGATTAATAGGACAAACCCTTGAACATAGATCTAGGTCTTGTATATTCCAACCATAGCCCATCATAGGAACAAGTAGTTGTTGAGAAACCAAGATTAATAGGACAAACCCTTGAACATAGATCTAGGTCTTGTATATTCCAACCATCAGGATAGGATAAAATACAGTAGCAAGGAATGTGTGGAATGAGGTAGAAAGCAAGTAGCTTCCAATAGTGAATAAGAGAAAAGAGGAATCATGGAAGTAAATATTGTTCGTAGAAGGTTGATCTACAAAGAGAACTTTGATATTTTCTTTGAAGAAAGTCTCTTCCTCAACCTAAGGAACAATTGCAAAGATCGGGCTTCTACAAATATCTCACCTAACTTGTAGAGTAGTTCTATAAAAACATGAGCCATGGTGGGACCATGATAAATTTTAAAGGCATGTCCATGCTAATCTTGACATGGATCATTGCTAAAGTCATAGATTTCCTAATGTGTGTGTTCCTACAAAATTGTTGTTTCTTAACTTTGCAAGAACACCTCTACCAATTAGATGTAAAATACCTAACTCGTAGTCATAAATGGTATTGTAATTAATATAACCCTTGATAAGTCAATGATTGTGTCATGAAGAAGCATGAACTTCCAATTGAATATGGACTTAGCCTACTACCCAGAAACTAGGAATGACAAGGAAAGTAATAGAAATCAATAATTCTTAGTAGAATCTATAATGTTTAAGTGATGTAAATAAAACTTAGGTTAGAAATTGTAGCAACCGAAAATGTTGGTGGTTGGAAAGAAACACTAAGAGGTTCGTGGGTGCATAGCTTTAACCCCATGTCTATGTGAGGGCTTGCTAGAGGCAGAGACAGGGTGCCAGAACGATCTTGTCAATTGAATGAGGACTTACCAAATGCAATGCCAAATGATGCTAAGTGTTCATGCAATGTTCGTGGTGTTAACGGGGGTGAGCATAGTCAAGGTTTTCAGTGCAAAATGTGGGTATCAATGTGCAGTAGTGCGTTAAAAAAACCAAAAATACAAGTAAAATAACAAAATGTGAGTAAAAATGCTAAAAAATGCACAAGGAAGAGAGCGAGAGAGAAAGCGGCACCACCCCAAACGAGGTTGAGCATAGTTAATCTCAGAAGGCATGAGAAGGTACGTGGTGTACAACAGGCACAATGGATAACATAGTCACAATCTTAGGAGTGTCTAGCTGCAAAGACTGATGTTCTGCCGTGGTGTCTATGCCTGCAGGGTTGGTTGTCGTAGTGTGTAGTGGACTACGGTGGTCTACAGTGTCCTAAGGTGAGCTACGATGGTGTGCGAATATCTTGCCTTGCTAAAGTGCCAAATGCACTTCCAAAATGCCAAATGCCAAGAATGCCAACTTTCAAATTTGCCAACCCCTATAATGTCGAGGGTTGGGGTATTTATAGGGGTAGGTTTCCTATGAAATGTGGATCGATTACCATGTGGTAGTGGGACGGTTGGGACTACACTACACCCAACTACGCTCTCCATTGAGGCAAGGGGTCTTATGCTCTACTCTAGTTTGACGAACTCTGTAAGATTGTGAAACTGTGACTACGTTGCCAACTACATGTTCATGTGCCCAAAAGACCCACAATGTATTTGAAAAAATGTGAAAAAATGCAACTTTGCAAACTATGCTCCAGCACTATGTTATCCATTATCTTGAGTGGGGTCGAGCATAGCTACAATTTTGGGAACAAAAAGGGGTATAACAAAGATGCATTTTTGTTAACTATGCTTGTTGGAGGTGTGTTGAAGCTAAGGTGAATGCCGGTGCTGCATTTTGAAGGCCTTTGGAGGCTTTTCTGGTTGACTACGCTTGACTTTGCTCTAGAATAGGGGAGAATGGTCCAACACTTAGAAAAATGTTGTAGAAAATGGTTGTGTGCTAACTACACTCTCCATGGGAGGCTAACTATGCTTCCAACTGGGGTTGAGCGTAGGCATAGCACTTGGAAAAATTTTATAAACTCTGGCTTCCAGTTAACTATGCTTAACTACACTCTAGTCTGGTGGGGAGCATAGTTTCAACACTTAGAAAAACTTTTGTCAAACTGGGTCTTCCATGTTAACTACTCTTGACTATGCTCTGGTGTAGTGGAGAGTGTAGTCTTGGCACTTGAAAAAATCTATAGCTACTGGCTTGACACTTAGAAAAATTTGTAAACTAGCCTTTGGTGTTGACTATGCTCTCTATTGAGTTGACTATGCTCCAGTGCAGTGGAGAGTGTAGTCCCAACACTTAAAAAATTTGCAGCTTCTTACTCTGCGATGACACTTAGGAAAATTGCAAAAGATCAATCTTTGGAGTTGACTACGCTATCCACTGGCTAACTATGCTCTGGGGCAGTGGAGAGTGTAGTCCTAGGACTTAGAAAAAATTTGCCTTATGTTGACACTTAGACAAATTTGCAATTGAGAAGCTGTCGCCCAAATTCGGTGGTGTTTCATTGGCCCCTCTTTTTTGACGTTTGGAGGAGTGGCTCGAGAGACATTGACAAAGAACTACAAAACACCATAGCAGGCTTAGCACCAACATCACTCTTCCCTACATGGTCAGATGTCATTATGCCGTGCTCAAGAGTGTTGTGGATAACAGTATGCTAGGAGTAATAGGTGTAGGTAATGTGCTAGGGGATAACAGGGAAGATGAAATGGAAACAGAGTGTCATGATGCAAGATGCAGAGTTAGCATGACTGATGGTGACCATGGCACCAAGGTGGCTTGCGTTTGAAAAACATTGACCTCTCGTCAAAGTGCTCATAAGAGAGTTAAGGTGGATTCAGGACCTAACCAGTTGTGAAATTACAACTCTACTAATTTGCTTAGGAACATGCTTTTTCTGCTCTTTTTAGTTTTCTTTTTGCTTTTTTGCTTTTTTTTTGCTTCTTGCAACAAGGTGAACCTTCTTTGGATTCTGTGCTTTGCTAAATGCTAATTGTAGGATGCTTTTCACCAAGTGGACTACGTGCCACCGGATGGGCTTTGCTCTGATGCTTGCGAAACCACCTCACATCTATGGCATAGGTGTTTCCTCCCTGGGATGACTTGTGTTACATCTACTTGGGCTTTGACTAGCCAATAAAGGCTTCCCATAGGACAACTTATGTTATGTCTGCCTTGGGTTCTATAGTTTGGCCTGTGAGAGGGTGCCATGTGGTTGCAAGGGTTTGCAATCTTGACTATGTAGAGGAATGCAAGGCTATGGGGACATAGGGATGGATGTAGGTAGGCTATAGTGGGCTAACAAGGATGTGCACTCTTGAGAGGCTTAGCTAGTTTAATCATGCACATCGAAGCAATGTGGCAACTTGCTGCTACGATGAGATGCACCTTTGCACGATTGCCTTTGGGCTTCGTCCTACAAACATAACTCCAAGAGGATAAGAAAATCACAAAACATGAAATGTAAATAAAATGTTAGGGGCTATGATGTTGTGAGTGCTTCAAAGGCTGAATCGATGGTAAGGGCTCAAAAAATTAGCAAAATGGCAAGGGGCCATGATGCTATGACTGATCCAAAGGTTGTGCCAATTGTAGGTGTTCAGAAAGCTAGAAAAGTGTCTGAGGACGGTGATGCTGCAAATGCTCCAAAGGTCGAGGTGGTGGCAAGTGCCCAAAAAACCAGCAAAATGGTAGGGGGCCATAATGCTGCAAGTGCTCCCAAGGCCGGACCAATGACAAGAACTAAAAAAATCAGCAAAATAGTAGGGGGTCATAATGCTACAAGTGCTCCAAAGGTCGGAGTGATGAAAAGAGCTCAAAAAATCAGAAAAATGGTGGGGGTCCATAATGCTGCAAGTACTTCAAAGGCCAGAGCGATGAAAAGAGCTTGAAAAATTAGCAACATGGTAGGGGGCCATAATGCTGTAAATGCTCCAAATGCCAGAGTAATGACAAGAGCTTGAAAAATCAACAAAATGGTGGGGGGCCATAATGTTGCAAGTCCTCCAAAGGCTAGAGTAATGACAAGAGTTCGAAAAATCAACAAAATGGTGGGGGGGCCATAATACTGCAAGTGCTCCAAAGGTCGAAGCCATGATAAGAGCTCAATTTTGGGACTATAGTCTCCCCACCCATGTGATGTAGAGAAGTTGGGGGGGGGGGGGGGGGGGGGGGGGGAAGGTGAAGTGGGGAGTTAAAATTATTCTCACTCGCTTGCTTGTGAAACTATGCATGACTAATGATGAACCCAGTTTAAGATGGGTAAATTATGGTATGATAGTTTATAGTCCTAATAGACTATTATGCCAATTTGCCATCACAGAGGATGAGCTATGCCAACTTATAGTCATAGTAGACTGTTGCACCAGAATAACATTGTAGCGGATGAGCTATGCCAATTTATAGTCATAGCAGATTGCTGCACCAATTTACTATCATAGCAGACGAGCTGTGATAGTTTATAGTCATAGTGGGCTACTATGCTAGTTTACCATTGTAGCAGAAATGCTATTGTGCTAATTTAGAGTTGTGACCCAAGGACGAATGTTCTGCCAGTTTAATGTCATAGTGAACGAATGCGATGGATGCCAATTTAACATTGTAGTGGATGAGTTGTGCTAGTTTATAGTCATAGCTGATTGGTGTTTTGCTAGTTTAACATTGTAGCAGATGTGTTGTTGTGCTAATTTAGCATTGTGACCCAAGGACGAATGTTGTGCTAGTTTAACATCATAGCAGATGAATGTGGTGGATGCTATTTTAACATCGTAGTGAACAAGTTGTGCTAGTTTATAGTCATAGCAGATTGGTGTTTTGCCAATTTAACATCGTAGTGAACAAGTTGTGCTAGTTTATAGTCATAGCAGATTGGTGTTTTGCCAATTTAACATCATAGTGGACATATTGGGTCTATGCTAGTTTAACATCATAACAGACGAACTATGCTAGTTTATAGTCATAGCAGACTGGTGTGCTTACCTTGCTTTGTTGAGATGTAGCACCACATGTTAGGCATAGTAGGGCTTCAGGTACAAATGGTTCACTAGATTGGCAAACTCACTGCCATCTTGATTAGCAAGCTTGAATGCTCTATTGTCCTAGGCCTTAGTGACTAAGAAGGGCCCTTTCCAATTGGCTAAGAATCTGTTCACAATTTCACGAATGGCCTTGAGAACTAGTTCCCCTTTCTTGATCGAGCATTGATGCTAGTTGTGATGGTGCTTTTGCCTTTGCTTTTCTTGGTACCATTCGATGCGATCAAGCATGCGCATGCGCTCCTCCTCTATTGAGTTGAGGTCTACAGTCCTCAACTCATTATTCTGAGCTTCATTAATGAAGTTTGAGAGGATCACTCGAAGAAATGGAACTTGTAGTTCAAGGGAAAAATTACTTTAGACCCATAGACAAGATTGTAAGGAGTCGTACCTATTGCCGTTCGGTGTGTTGTGCAATAGGCCTAGAGTGCATAAACTAATTGCTCATTCCATCGTCATTTGTTGTTGCTTAGCATCTTCTTCAGCAGTTTGATGATGACTTTGTTAGTGGCCTCTTCTTGGCCATTCACCTGAGGGTAATATGGTGATGAGAAGGAATGTTTGATACCAAAGTGCTCACAAAAGGCTTTAGTTTTAGCACTGCTAAACTATGGCTTGTTTTTTGTTACTATGTTCATGGGTAAGCCAAAATGGGTCACTATGTTATTGAGCAAAAATTTACAAACCTCTTACGATGTTGTCTTCCTAAGGGAAATAGCTTCAACCCACTTGGTGAAATATTTAGTTGTGGTTATGATGAAGCTATGCCTTGCAGAGGACTTAGGAGTTATTGGTCCAATGATGTCCAAGCTCCAACGTTGGAACAGCCACGTGATTTGTGTTGTGTGCAATTTAGTCTGTGGCACGTGCATTAGGTTGCCATGCCATTGATACATGTCACACGTTTTGACCTTGGAGACGCAATCACGCTCCATGTAAGGCCAATAATACCCTAATCATCTAATTTTCACTACCATCACCCTAGGTGCAATGTGACCTCTACACAGTCCCTCATGGACTTGCTCAATGATTATTTATACTTCACTATCACTTATGCAGGTTAACAGTATGCCATTGTAGGATCTGTGACATAACGTGTTATCACCCATGATGACATACTGCTATGATCATTTACGCACTACATCTTTTGGAGTGGTAGTTAAGTGTTGTGGAGGCTCACCCTATAGAAGGTACGCCTTAATGTTGTTGTTGTATTCCTTAATGTCGTTGTATCACTCTCTCGTGTGGGTTGTGCCAACTATGACTATGGATGCAACAAACATGATTTGCGTGATAGGCATAGTGCAATCTACCATAAAGGTGGGCAATGCATGGAACATGTCAAGTGATGCTTAAGGCTAATGTTGCTTATGCATTGGCTACAGCATTCTCATTTCTGGGAATGTATTGGACATATGCTATTGCAAACTATTGAAGTAAGTGCTTTGCTAGGTCATAGTAAGGCTATAAATGTTGGGCCTTGCAGGTGTAAACCTCTATCACCTAGCTGACCACTAATTGTGAGTAACCTCAAATTGCTAGGTGTTGAATTCCTAGGTCGCGTGTTGCAAGGATACCTTGGAGGAGACCTTTGTACTCTGCCACATTGTTAATGCAAGGAAACTCAAAATGATATGTGAAGGGTTTGATCTCCCCAAAGGGAAATGTGATAACGGAAATGGTGCTACCCCCTTGGGAGGTTGAAGCTTCTTCAAAATGTAGGAATGCCTCACAGTTATCAAGCACTTGACTAACACTACTAACATGCTCATCCAAGAATTCTAGGTCAATAGTTGCCTGATCATTCACAGGTGAAACCGTGAGTTGTGCGGCTATAGCTTGACCTTTTATCAAGGCTTGCGCAACATAATGTACTTCAAACTCTACTATTATTGCTTTCCATCATGTGATACCACTACTCTCGTAGATGTTCATTATGATTTCTTGGAGTATGTTATTTTTGCAAATGATGTTGACTTCACTACAGAAAAGGTAATGCCTTCACTTCTTGAGTGAGAAGACTAAGGCAAGGCAATACTATTTCACATCATTGTATTTTGCATCATGGGCTACTAATGTGTGGCTTAAGTAGTACACTGGGACCTCTATGCCATCATCTCACTTTTGGAAAAGTAGAGAAGTGATGGATGTGTTAGAAGTCGCAAGGTAGATGTAAAAGGGTTTGTCTCCTTGCAGAGGATGAACCATGGGAAGTTGCACTAGCTCTTGCTTAAGATCATCAAATTCTCGTTAGCATTGAGCTATCCACTTGAAGTGGGCTCCTTTCTTAAGTAGATGTTGCATTGGTTGTGACTTATCGGTTAACCGCACGATAAACCTACGTATGAACTACAATCTACCTTGTAACCCTTGTAGCTCCTTAAGGTTAGCTCAAGGTGCTAAGTTGGTTATAGCCTTAACCTTGTTAGGGTCTATGCATATTCCTACTTCGGATACTACAAAACTAAGCATCTGGCCTGTTCTGACGCTGAGAACACATTTCTTGGGGTTCAACCTAAGATCGTGCTTCAAACAACATTTAAGTACTAAGTCTAGATCATTTGCATGGTCATGAGCCACCTTGGACTTAACAACAATGTCATCAACATAGTCATTGAGCAAGCTTAACATGTAATCACTAAAGATGTATGTCATTGTGCGTTGATATGTTACTCCTATGTTCTTGAGTTCAAAGGGCATCATGATGTAACAAAACGTACCCCAAGGGGTCATAAAGGTTGTGTTGAGTTGGTGCCCAAGGTTGACCCTAGTATGGTTGTAGCCCAAGAACCCATCCATGAAGGATAACAAGGCATGACTAGCCATGGTATCGATCAGTTAATCAATACTAGGCAATGGAAAATTGTCTTTGATGGTCACCTTGTTCAAGTCCCAAAAGTCTATGCAAATGTGTATACTTCCATTTTTCTTAGGCACAATTATGATGTTAGAGACCCAATATGCATAGTCAATAGCCCAGATGAAACCAGCTTTGTAAGGCTTGGTGATTTCATCATGGACAGCCAATGCCACCTCAGGTCAAACCTTGCACACTTTTTATTTTACTAGCTTAATGGAGGGATTAAGAATGATATTGTGCTAGAATAGCCAAGGGTCTAGGCCCAACATGTCCTCATATGACCATGTGAATGCATTGATGTTATTGTTTAGCACCTTAGCGATGTCTTGGACATGTTGGGGATTTAGCAAGAAGCTTAGTTTTAGTGTTTTTGCCTCGCCATTGGGTGTTGTTACAAGGATCTCAACAAGGAAATCCTTTGTAACATCCCCTACCTCTAGATTAAGAGCCTTAACTAGATGGTTAGGCCAATCTAGTGGTGCCTCTATGGATGTTATGTATTCATTGTAGGCTGTAGGCTCAAGGTCTAGGTAATGTGGGTCGATGCATTGCTTGATGTCACCATGAGGCCTAGTGGGGACCAAAGCTAAGAGAAGTTGCTCATGCATAGCCATGTCATATTCCTGCAAAACAAATAAGTAAAACATTAAGCAACACTTATCTTAACCAAGTTAATGTGCACAAATGAATAAAAAGCAATGCAGTGAAAATTTGTCTAAGTATGCAATAGGGGCTATAAAGAGGGGTAAGCATGTGTGTGTTAGTTTTAGACCTCAGTATGCCGTGCACACTAGTTTTAGGTTTTGGTAGACCATGTGTGCCAATTTTAGGTCTTAGAAAAATGTGGATGCATCAGATGTACTATTCTAGGAAAATTTTGGCATGCTTTAGAAGTGTAATTAGCTCAGGTACTCACTGGGCAATGAAAAGTTGGAAATTTTGGCAAAGGCATTCACGAGGCGACAAAAAGTTGCAATGGGGGACAACCTTGGGATCAGCACTTCACAAAAGCATTTAGGTGTACCATTATTACACAAACTCAATGGAATGATAATTTTGACTAAGTGTGGATGACTATGCTCTCATCCAACTACGTTATCATCCAACTATGCTCTCCACCAAAAGTTGAGAATTTTGGCTAAGTGTGGAGTGTAGTCCCAAGTTGGTAAGGCATTAAATCACCCCAAGAGGGTATATAGGATTGTTTTACCATGGGTAACTTGTCATTTTCAAACTTTCCAATGCAAAGTTTAGACCATAGTCTTGCCATCATTGTTGTTTCATGCTACCAAAGTGTAGTTGGAGCCATGACGTGCCGAAGTGGACATTTGCACCTAGGACTGGCAAACATGGATGAGGGGAAATGGGAATTGGGCTGCCTGCTGAAGGCACACATGGAAGAGAGGAGGCTATCATCATTTGCTAGGTATCCCAACTACACTCTCCCCTTTTTCCATTTTTCACTTATTTATTCTACACTTTGAGGGTTTGGGGCATAGACATTATTGGTGCCCTACCATGGCAAGGGTCGCCACCACTATGGGTCATTTCAACTACCATGACTAGGCCTGGGGGGGGGGGGGGGGGGGGGGGGGGGGGGGGTGTGGGGCATGCATATTTGAGAGGGTTTTGTGCAATGAGGGTTTCCATGTGTTGCACACATGGGTTTTTACTAGGTCATGGTAGGGGGATTCGTGGTGGGTGTGCACAGGGGGCATGAGGTTTCTGGCATGATTTGGTTCTCGTGAGGGTTTTGAGAGGTTGTGACTATGATAGCTACCAATGTAATTGTAGGTGGGAGAGGCCACAAGCTACCACAAGGGTTGCACATGGGGTTGCAAGGCCGGGCAGGGTTTGATTATTATGAGGGCTTTTAAGGCATGCAGGGTTCATTCTGTGATTCTTTCTTTTTAGAAAAATTTCTCATTTTTTCATGGCATGAGCTGGGGTGGAGCAAGGATCAAGGTTTTGGTGGTGGCCAAGGGGGGTTGGCTGTGGTAGAGGGTGCTGCAGAGTTCCAATTTTTTTTTTGTTTCTTTGAAAAAACATTGAGAAGGGGATAGGGCCAAGCACATCAGAGGCTAGAGGGGCTATGGGGTGATTGAACCCCATAGCACAACAAGGGCTATGGGGGTGTTATGCCCCACAATGTAGTTGCACAACCACAAGGCCCATGAAGGGAGCTCAATGCCAAGGGCACATTTTTTGTACTTTTTCTTTTTTTATGCTTTTGTTGTTTTTTGAGGTCAGTGTAGGGATGCAAGGTGCTACGTGCCACAAGGGTCGCGATGGTCATAGTGCCCTATAGCATGTAGTAGGGGTAGTGATGGGGTAGGGTATAGGCATGAGCGCAAGGTGTGGTAAGTGTGGCAAGCGTGGCAGGAGTGGTGGGAGAGGCAACATGGAGAGGGTGGTGGGGTAGTGCACGGCATCGTAGCAAGGCAAAATGCATGGAGAGAGCATTGGGGTGGTGGCCAAAACTTCATTCCCTACAGGCCACAGCTAGGACTACACTTCTAATGCCTTGGAGATGCAATTGACGTTTTCTCCAAAAGTTAGTTTTTTCAGGACTACATTCTACAAGGAGTGTAGTCAAGGAGTTAGCAAAAAAAAAAAAATTCAGTTTGACTATGCTCTCCACATTTCAAAGCATAGTTGGGGTGCTCCTAGAGTTAGAAAAAATTTCACCCTCTTCCTAGACTATGCTCTCCATGGAGGTAGCCTAGAGTTAGAATCTATTTTGAAAATTTTGGACTATGCTTTCTACTATGATAGTTTAGAGTTAGAAAAATTTTGCGACTTTCTAGACTATGCTCTCTACTAAGGTGTTCTAGAGTTAGAAAATCTTTTGCGACTTTCTGGACTATGCTCTCCACTAAGGTAGTCTGGATTAGAAAAAATTTTGCAAATTTTTTTTTGTAAATTGTGCATAATGTGAAACTTGTGAAATGTGAGGATGCTAATCATGCAAACTGCAATGATGCTAAACTTGTGAAAACATGCTAATGCTAAATTTGTAAAAGTTGTAAAACAAAATGCTAATCCTATGCAAACATGTTGTATCCCAATGAGTACCAAGCGTGTCAAATAAGTTGGTTGACATCCTATACCCGTAGGGTCCTAGAGGGCATTGCCAAGATCAAAAAATTTTGTTAGTCTATGTTATATTATGTTAACTTTTCTGAACTTAATTTAATGGTTTTATGTCAAAATTTGTATCCATGGACACATACTAATGCTTCGTTCATTGCTTGGTGGTTGTAAGGTGCTACTAAAGCTTATCTTGGTCATCGTCGAGCTCGTGGGCATCTTGTGCTACATGAGCAAGCTTGTTCCTAACACGCTTGCACCAGATATGTGGGTGGGTGTTCAAGTGGTGTGGTTCCAACCAGGGGATCATGAGTTCCTAAAGTACCTGCTGCAACAATTTAGTATGATCATGTAGTCACACTTAATAGTGGAGGATGCTAGTGCCATCATCGAGATGTTGCTGCCTAGGGCTAACCGGGACATCTTGAGGTTCATCTCAAATGATCCTACTGCTAACAGTGATGGAACAGGTGATTTAGGTAGAGTTCCTAGGAGCACTTGGTGCCTATCCAAGATATGGTGCATGATAGGGTTCAGCTGCTATAACAAGAGCAACATCCTTTTTGTCGCACTGTGACTGCACACCCTGTTCTAAAACCCACTTGGAACTATCTATTATGCTAGAGAATCAGTGCTCTTATGGCTTTCATAATGTGTCTTTTGCTATTTTTTCATGCTATCTTGCTAATGGCTCATGCTTAATGCCAGATTCAGCATTGATGAGGAGGGCCTACATGATGAGGCAGATGCTTTAGCCTTGACCTACACCACCCTGGAGGTATTCTCTTCTAGCTCAAACATTCAAGAAGTTGTGCTTGAGCAGGTGGGATCTAATTTGGAGGTCTACCCCACCTACTACCCAAGGGCATATGAGTGGTGCAAGACCCATGACTAGTTGGATGAGGAGTGGGCCACCAATGTGATTAACACTGAGGACATGCTTGTAGCACCACCTCCATTTCACACCCCATTTATGCCACGTATGTGTCTAAGATTTAACTCATGTACTTGCTCATGTGTGCCTATCAGTTTACCTCTTACATGACACTAACATTGTTTTTCCTTTATTGCAGTGGTAGTTACTTTAGGCAAGGTGATGGTAGTCACCATGGCGCACACAGAAGCCACCCTCATCATGAAATATGACAATGTCAAGGGTGCACAACACTGGCTATGCCATAAGGACTCAGAGGCATTGATAGTTAGGCTCATGCATGCAGGGTTGATGGACCTCTTTTTGGCCCTTAGCTTAAGTATTTCGATGGTCGAAATGGTCACCATCATTGACTCATTCAGCAGTGACATCAAGCAATTCATCATCCAATTGCATGGTGTGAGGGTAGTGCTTGACCTCAGTGAGGCCTTCTTTGTTGACTTCTTTGGCCTTCCCACTAATGGCCTATTGATTGTTGATAAGGCCAATAGGAAGGTGGATTGCAGAGGGGAAATCGAGGACTAGTTGGAGGCCACCCAATCTCACAAGGGCATACCAATCAAGAATGTGCTTATGCCTAAGGTACGAGAGCTTTACCCTCTTTTCTTAACATGTGCCTTCCCGAAGTTACTCTTCCAAGGAAAGATCCTTGAGGTGGAGCAGCCACAAGTGATGAAAGACTTGCTATAGAAGGGAACAAGGTTCAACTGGGCTACCTACATTGCTACTGACTTACATGCGGTGATCTCTAGGCTACAATTTAACATCCAGGTGCAGTCCCATGTTCACTTCACATTCTTCGTAGGGTACCTACGAAGGTTCATGGAGCTTCTGGTAGGTGGGCGTTGGGTGGTGTAGGACTGCGAGTAGTTGTTCAAACCATGGATCAAGCACCTTTTTATGACCACAAGATCATAGGACCCCCTAGAGGAGGTAGATGATTCATTATTTGTAATGACTAAAGGTCCCGTGGGGTAGTCACATTACTTGCGAGATAGCGCGGGGGAGGGTCCTCCAGTTGGCACCGAGGACATGAACAAGATAGATCGTTATATGTAGAGATGGTGGGACCATCTATAGAAAAGATTAAGAGGCCATGTCCCATAGAGGAGACTACCCTTGAGGTTGGAAGATGGAGTAGCAAGAAGATCCATATCAAGTTCCAAAGATTGAGCATAGAGTTTGTAGGTTAGTATGCAAAACTTGTTAGATGCATTTATTGTATTAATGTTTGTTTATATTTTTATGTTTTTACTTATGCTATGTTATTAACTAGTACTAATGTGCTATGCATATGTGTTAATTGTAGAGACCAAAGAGAGGATTGCTAGAGCAGCAACCAAAGCAGTAGCAAAAGAAGCAGCTCCTCAAGCTGAGGGGGAGGCTCATGAAGATGAGCTGCCTAAGGCAAGAGAGACCCTCTAGTAGTTGGAGGAGGGGTTGCTCCACCCTGATGGGGGTAAATTTGATTTCCTATTTAATGGTGTACAGTTGTGTAACCCCCTTGCACTCATGCCCGAGGGCTTGCTAGGTGACTACTTTGCATTACCATTTGTTATTACTTTTTACTCTATCATCTTTGGCTATTCGGTTGTATGCTAACTGCATCATTATGTTACAACCTCAAATGTGCCCACTAGTGGTCCCACATCTACCTACTGCATGAAGCCATGGGTAGACATGCCTGATAAATTTGCCTTCATGGAAGGCATCGTGGAGGACATGGTGGATTGTTTATAATAAGCAAATCCTAAACTTGATATGTTTGCTATAATGTTTCTTTACCAATTAAATGCTTAGCTTGTGGCTAAGATTAATTGGTTGTTGCATGCTTACAGGATCTAAGCTTCAATGAGATTCGAGCAAGGTGGCAAAGGTGGATGCCCTCCTTGAACTCCCTCTTGAGGTTGATTAGGTGTCTCATTGCATGTACGAGATAGCGATCAAGTACACACGTTTTTGTGCTTAGGCATTATGGGTCTGTAGGCACTCAAATGAGCATTTGTGGAAATGCATGCACGAGCTACAGGAGAGAGTGACTAGCTAGGATATGAAGATCAAAGATCTTCAATCCCTATATGACTTTCTAGTAGGTCACAGGGAGATAGCACCTAGCGAACCTTTGAGATAGAGTATTCTTGTTATTAGTTAGCTCTTAGAGGCACAAATGAGGCCACTTCGAAAGTGATAGAGTAGAGATTGCAGATGGACTTGCTCACCTAGAACAATCAAGACTGGAAGAATTACAACACTAAGGTGTACTGGTGGGGGTAGACTTAGAAGAATCATAAGTACCAATATAAACACAAGCACGATGCGTACCTTTGATGGTACAAGGAGAAGTCTATTGAATGCTACTACCTTGAGATGTTTCTTAAGACAATCAGTAGGAAGCAGAACTATGAGTTGTTCACTCAGAATACAGTGGTAAGTGACTCTCTCAAGTCGAAAATTGTCACCCCTTCAGGAGAGGCTTCTTCTGCTACATTTTCCATGGAGCCACCCACATGGACCTCTGTGGACAAAGGCAATACCCTTGCAAGAATTAAATTTGGCCAAGAGGATTGGACGTATCTTTTGAGGCTAAGATCCTTCGACGGTTGAAGGTTGGATTTGAAAAGTTACCTTTAGAAGATACCGATGCGAGACCCTCTCAGGTTAGTTGTTGATTTTTATGCTTTTTCATGTTTAGGATTAGCTTATGTATTACAAATTTGCTTACTAAATACTCATTTTTTTGTGGTTGTGGCAGCAGGTACTAGGAGATGCTGTGGGCTCTAGCAATGTAGTGGAGGAAGAAAGACCTTCACCTCCACCTAGTGCCACCGATTGAGCATGTCTTGATGTGGCCCTACTACTCGGCATTTTTGCTATCTTTTATGTTATGTATTTTGCTACTCATGTTATGTACTACTATTCATGTGATATGTAATACATGTGTTTGCTATATGTGTAATATGTAATGTGCAAACCTTTTTTTCTTTTATTTATTTTGCACTTACTATGCTTGTAATGTGATGGATTAATGCGGTAAGTTGGGATTATGTGATGATAATGTAACTAGGCCACTGCAAGCCCCATGCTAGTTTAAGGCCATAGCAGAAGGGCCGATGCTAGTTTAAGGTCATTTCAGGCTATAGGGGCAAAATTACAAGTGGTAGTTTAAGGCCATTCTGGTCCATGTGTTGCTAGTTTAGGGCCATGGTAGGCTGTGCATTGGCAATTTAAGGCCATGGCAGGCTACACTATGCTATTCCTCTTTTTGTGATTTTGGCTTTTCTAATTTTTATGCATTTTTGTGTTCTTCATTGCATAAGCTAATAACTGCTAAAGGGTAAACTAAACAAGCAAACTTGTAAACTAAGCAAAATGCATAAACAAAGAAAATAAATGCGTAAATAGAGCAGAAAAATGTGTAATCTACGTAATAAAACTAAATGTAAATGTGTAGACAAATGAAATGTAAGAAAAAGGTGAAATGCATGGCTAAATGTAAAAGCAAAGGGCAAGCGGGCACCTAGCACGTGTTGGACTAAGGAGATGATTGAGTCATGCAGTCACTTCCTAACCCAATGTGGGTTAGGAGGCACATAGGGCCTAGATGGTACTATGCGGTATTCCCATTGACCTTCATCTGCTATGTCAAAGGGCAATTCTACCCATAAAGAATCCTCCAAGAGGCTGTTGGCTTCTTCTACTTGTTCGGGTGGGTTTGCCTCATGCATTTCATCCTCATCCTTTACTATGGACACATCATTAAGGAACTTCACCTCTGACCCTTGCTTTGTGTCAATGTTATTAGTGGCTAGAGGGGCTACATTGTCACCATAAATAATGACCTCATCAACTTTAAGGTGGATTTCCTTGTGAATGGGAGAGGAGACGACTCATAATTGGGTCAACCATGGCCTGTCTAATATCAAGTTGAAGCTTGGCATTTCCTCTACAATGATTAATTCAATAGTAGTGGATAATTCTTCCCTTTCCATGAAGGCTATCATGACAGTTCCCCTAATGATGATGCGTGACCCGTTGAAGGACTTTAGGCACGTTGTCTTTGTAGGTTTTATCTACCCAGTGAGGCCTAATTTGTCAACAACAGTGTATGGGATGACATTTGTTGCCACACCGTCGTCAACGTGCACCCTCTTGATCTTACACTACCCAACACATATTATGATGAACATGGGCACTATGATGACCTAACCTTTCTTTGGATCAACCTTGATCACCTTGTCGTGAAATGCTAGGGGTGTTGAACTTGATTCTTGTGGTGTAGGAGGTAGCATCACAGCATGGATGGAATGCTCTTCTATTGGGATGTTCTCAGTGATAAGTATGGAGGTCAAAATCCAAGCTAGCATCTCATGATGGGAAAATGAGGTCATAATCAAGTGATACAAGATCAACATTATGTTCTTTTGCTTTAACACCTGCTTGACCTAGGCCAATGCATCTAGAAAATCCTTGCCAATGTCTGCCATTTTGTTGACCTTGACCTCCTCCATGCAACCTAAGAGATGGATCTCTCATAGAGGAGACTTGGACTTAGCTTGTTTGGCCTATTTAGGGGCCTCAGTGCTTGGTTGTGGCTTGCTAGTGGTGGCCTTTTTAGTTGTTTCAACCATGGGGACTACGAAAAGAGAGACTAGTTTGGGTGGGCCTAGCATTCTCTACTCTTGATGTTGTCTAATCATCTTATCAATGAGACACTCATTAGGCTTCCTTGGCTACCACCTAGATGGTCTGTTGATGTGGCCAGTAGGATTGGCTCTTGGGCGAGAAGGGGCTAACGCATTACCTACCACTAGACTTTAGGTAGGTGAGGGGTTAACATGTTGTGGCACCCTTACAACAAAGGGTGGCTAAGTTGTTGTTGTTGCAACATGCTGGGGAACCTTGACCATGAAGGGTGTTGTGGGTGCCCGAGGTGGCACTCTAACAATGAAAGGGGACCTCAAACTCATGGAGGCCGACAAGGCCCCTATGTTGCTAGAGGGCACACAAACCACAAATGGTTGTTGTGCCAATTCTAGTTTATCATTAATTGATGGCATTGATGATGTACCCTGCATTAGCTATGTTTAGAGGATTCTTATATACCCTCATGCATTGATTTTGAGGCCTTACTAGGTTGGTAGCATCAAGCACCAACTCACCTCTATTAATCATTTGTTGTAGATCATCTTGCAGGGCCATGCAAAAGTCAGTGTTATGCTAGGGCAATTAGTGATAATGAAAAAACCTATCTAGCCTAGAGTGCTTCAAGATGGGAGGCTCATTCGAGGTTGTAGATGCAAAGGTTTCTCAAGAGCTCACAATATCTATCATGTCTTTTGTGAACATCCTCAAACATCTGCTTGTACTGGATGCATCTAGCCTTGAGCAGTTGATCCAAGAGTTTCAAAGGTTTAAGGGGTAGTAGGGTATACTTTGAGTGATCCTTGCATTCAAAGTGCCTCGGAGCTACTTACGTTGTTGCTATCAATGATGTAGGCTGGTTGGTTGTTGTGCTAGAGCTAGAAGTCTTGTTGTTGGCTAGGGCCTTGGATGACATGGCTGTTGGCTTTGGATTAGTAGTTTTGGCCTCATTGGCCACAATTGCCATGGTTTTGGTTTGCTTGCCCTTATCCTTGTCCTTCTTGTTGTGTAAGTTCTTATAGGCCACATAGGTTGGGTTCTTGCTAGTTTTCACCGTGTCCTATATGCTTTTAGTTTTGGCAAAAGCTTGGCTTAGGGACTACAGAGCTAAATAGTATAGTTTTGACTTGATAAAGTCATTAATTGTACCCTTGAAGATGGCCAACAGGTGAGATTCAGCAATTGGCTCGCAGATTTCATTCAATGAAGCACTCCATCATTGAATAAATTTTTGCATGAGCTCTAAATGGCCTTGCTTGATTTGCATGAGCTAGTCAAGGATGGTTTTGGGCTTCAAGTGGTACTTGAAGTGTGTTACAAAGTGACTTAGTAGATCCTCCAAAGAGGAGATTGAGGCCCTAGGCAACGCCTAGTACTAGTTGAGTGCCTTGCCAGTGAGTGACATGGTGAAGACATGTATGGTGGCATGTGGCCATGCTTGCAGTAATAAGCACTCAAACCATAAGGTCATCAAGTGAATGTTAGGATCCCCTTCACTATTGTACTTGGTGAAGTGAGGAAGTGGGATCCTAGTCAAGAGCGTCAATGGTGGGATAGTAGGACTTATGGAATCATCCTAGTAAAAGTCCAAGACATGAATTATTTTGGAGGAGGTGGCCTTGAGCCACTTAACCTCTTCTATTAAGGTTTCGATCAGCTAGAATGCCTAATCCAAGAGTTGGGATGTAGCAACGGGCTACATTAGTTGTGTTTCTTGCTATGATATTTGCATGGTCCACAACCTAGTTGCAAGTTGTGGGGCCACACAAGATGCTTGCTACATTGGTTGTGCCATAGGCATAGTGGCTAGAGCCAACCACCATGTGTGGGTTGGACCACTGTGGAGGGTACCAATGATATAGGCAAGGCATAAGATGCCTGAGTCGTTTGTAGCTAAGGGATATGTACAGCGTGCATGTAGGGCTATGTAGACATGATGGTTGTTGGCAGGGAACACTGGGTGGGTTGCGATGATACCATAAAGGGTGAGTTGACTGGAGGTATTGCATGTTAGTGTGTGTATTGAATTTGGTGGGTCACCACCATAGGCACTGACTTGGGAGGTGACACTGGGGTTATAATTGTCTCCAAGAAGATAAGTGGATGGGATTGTGGGAGGACTAGACCAAGGGTTGTCTGTAGGAAGGAGGTATGAAAAGAGTCTTCATGCACGAAACAAGCTTCGAACTCATCCTTCTCTTCTTATAGGGGCTCCTTGTAATTTTTCCCCACCTCACGCTTACTCATTTGGATGAGCTAGGCTAGGATCCACCAATAAGATTTGGTAAGCGAGATGAAGTCAATGAATGAAGGGATATATTCTCGCCCATTTCAATGGATGAGTTCGTAGCCCCACTTGGCTTCCATGTTCTTGCAGTCTATAAATAGGCCCACTTGGAGCTTTGTGCATATGAAGTTGTACTACTCATCATTAAGTGTCATGTACTCAGAATCCTAGTTGCATAACCTGAGGGATTGCCTTGGCTCTACCATGGTAGGATTGGTAGGATGGTCAATCCTGTTTTCTTATTGAGTAAGTAGGACATCAAGTGTGTTCAAAATGGATGCCAAAGGTTGCTCAGAGTTCATGGTGATAATTGAAAATTATGAAAAAAAGTAGCTAAGTTTGGAAACTCCAAAAAAATGACTAAGTTTGAAAGCTGCAAAAAATTTACTAACTTTGGAGGAAATAGCTAAATTCAAAGATTGCTGAAAAATTGCTAACTCTGGAGACTACGCTCTCTACACTAAGAGCTAACTACACTTCCTATTGAGAGCCCATAATTTAGCTAAGTGTAGGAATTTGTGTTTTGGGGTTGCTACATGGGGTTTTAGGGGAATCGACAACGGGGTCCAGTCTACACTAATTGATTGGTAAACACCTACGCTGGCCTAAGATCTAGCTACTATCGCATGTGGTAGGTCCACAGGGGTGTTGGATCTATGCTAGCTCAAAGCTAGCAATGGTGATATAGAGAGCACACGAGACAATGACCAACAAAGTATAATACAGGGAAATAGATCAACCCTCCTTCGAGCACTAGAAAATTATAGCAACCAAAAACGTCGATGGCTAGAATGGAACACCAAGAGGTTCACAAGTGCACAACTTTAACCTTGCATCCACATGATGGCCTGCTGGAGGCAGAGATAGGGTGCCTAGAACAGTCTTATCGATCAAATGAGGACTTATCAAATGTAATGTTAAATGATGCTACGTGTTCACGTGATGTTCACAGTGTTAACAAGGGTGAGCATAGTCAAGGTTTTCAGTGCAAAACATGGATATCAATGCATGGTGGTGCATTAAAATAATTGAAAATACAAGTCAAATGCCAAAATGCAAATAAAAATGTTGAAAAATGCACAAGGGAGAGAGCGAGAGAGAAAGCAACACCACCCTAAATGAGGTTGAGCGTAGTTAACCTTAGAAGGGGTGAGAAGGTACGCAGTGTATAGCAAGCATAGTGGACAATGTAGTCACAATCTTGGGAGTGTCTAGACATGAAGACTGACATTCTATCATGGTGTCTATGCCTACCAAGTTGGTCATCATGGTGTGCAGTGGATTGCGGTGGTCTATAGTGGCCTATGATGAGCTACAGTGGTGTGTGAATGTCTTGCCTTGCCAAAATGCCAAATGTGCTTCCAAAATTCCAAATGCCAAGAATGCCAAATTTCAAATTTTCCAACCTCAAAATTTTTTCCAACCCCTAAAATGTCGAGGGCTAGGGTATTTATAGGCCTAGGTTTCCCATGAAATGCAAATCGGTTACCATGTGGTAGTGGGATAGTTGGGACTACACTATACCCAACTACGCTCTCCACTGAGGCAAGGGGTGTTATGCTTTGCTCTACTTTGATGAACTCTGTGAGACTACGAAACTGTGACTATGTTGCCAATTGCATGTTCATGTGCCGAAAAGATTGCAATGTACCTGAAAAAATGCAATTTTGAAGACTACGCTCTAGGACTACGTTGTCCACTATCTCAAGTTAGGTCAAGCATAGTTACAATTTTGGGAACAAAAAGGGATACAACAAAGATGCATGTTTGCTAGTTACGCTTGCTAGAGGTGTGTTGGAGCTGAGGTGAATACTGTTGCTACATTGTGGAGGCCTACACTCTAGACTAGGTGAGTGTAGTTCAACACTTAGAAAAATGTTGCAAAAAATGGCTATGTGCTGACTACACTCTCCATGGGAGGTTGACTATGCTCCCAACCAGGGTTGAGGGTAGGCACAGCACTTGGAAAATTTTTGCAAACTCTGGCTTCTAGTTGACTATGCTTGACTACGCTCCAGTTTGGTGGAGAGCGTAGTCTGAACACTTAGAAAAATTTCTACCAAACTGGGTCTTCCATGCTAACTACACTCTAGCGCGATGGAGAGTGTAGTCTTGACACTTTGAAAAATCTATAGTTGTTGGCTTGACACTTAGAAAAATTTGTAAACTAGCCTTTGGCATTGACTATGCTCTCTACTAAGTTGACTATGCTCCAGTGTAGTGGAGAGCGTAGTCCCAACACTTGGAAAATTTGCAGCTTCTTACTCCACGATGACACTTAGGAAATTGCAAAAAATCAATCTTTGGCGCCGACTACACTCTCCACTGGCTAACTATGCTTTGGGGCAATGGAGAGCATAGTCCCAGCACTTAGAAAAAATTTGTCTCATGTTGATAAATTTGCAATTGAGAAGCTATCACCCAAATTTAGTGGTGTTTCAGAAATGAACTACTAGTGTTGTAAAATAAAATCTAAGTTTGGGAAAATGAATAAAAACATAAAAGTGATAAGAAATGAGAAACTTGATATGTAGAAAAGGGTTTAGGATTCCCTTCCCAATAATTAAAATTACTTTATCACTAATATTTGAAGTTTTCCTCTAATGGAGGGCCCAAAACTATAAGGGAATGTTGAAAGACATATAAGAGATAAAATTGATTATAGAAACTTGGTTTGTAAGTAAAATGGAGGGTTTAGTAATGAAACTAAACCTTTGGGAGGTGAGAATGTCAATAGGAAAGATTTAGGCATGGTCTAGAATTGATTTGGAGCCAAAATAGGGTTGTTTTGACTAATTATCTAGCAAGTGACACTTGAGCTGAAAAAATTTCAACTTTGGAACTAGGGACGTTGATGTTGAAAAATTCTAATGCTAGATAGGTGACATGGAGAAGGCCAAAGTGACAATAATGTTGATGTTAGTGTTAGCATGCAAGTTGTTGTGGACTTAGGTGTTGGATCGAGCTTGCATACTACTAGGAGGAGTTGTGATAGTTGTGGAGCATGTAGAGATAGGAAGGTAGATGCTCATGCTCTTGGTTTGTTGAAATTTAAAAAATTACTCTAGATCTCATGAAACTAGTCCCAAATTTAAGTTTTGGTCTTATATTAATAGGTCTAGGATTTCAAAATTTGACTCTTATGTCAAGTGGAGTTAACTTAGAGTTCCTCTTTGGAAATTTGACTTGGACAAGTTGGATGATGTATGTCAAGTGATGATGTTGATGTTGGCATCAACCTTAGAATTACTAGGGAGCTAAAAACATTTCTCTTCATTTTCTAGATTGTAATTCCAAGCCTTAGGAACCCTCTTTAGCATCCAAACTAATGCCAAATTATGCCATGATAATGCTTACATAACGTTGAGGAGCTCATGGACTTGGGAGAATGATGTCAAATGCTGAATTTAGTGACCTTGCTTGATGTTGATGCTATGTCACTTGGAAATACTTGACCTCCCAAACTATCTTCAAACCTATCAAATTTGACATTTGATACCTTGGTAATGATGTCAACTAGTTGTTAGAGAGATCATGAGGCCAAAACTAGAGTCAAAACACTAGTTTTTACAAGTGGAAAGTGTTGTTGCTTAAGCTCGTTTGATGATGTTAGTGGTGACATTCATGTTAACATCAATGTCACCTAGAGTTTGAAAAACTTTTTCTTCTTGGGGTCTTAGGATGAACTTGTCAAAATGCTAGAAATTGATGTCTGCCATGTTGAGATTGTTATAGATGAGTAATTTAGATGCTTGTGGAGTTGAAATTGAGGCCAGTAAGTGGTGTTGGAGATGATGATGTAGGGATGGTGTTGATGCTATGTCAAAGTCACCTATGGAACTTAGAGAAATTATAGATAGAATTGGAAACAACTAATGTAGATAGAACCCACTACTTTAGAGAGCTAAGACAAAGCAATGAAGAAGTCTAGTAGTTGTAGATATCATTCATTATGAAAATTTGTTGTAATGGGGGAAGGGGATGTTGGAACCTAAAATAATTTGACAATAGGTATATCCCAAGACATATCGTCAACATGATACATTAAAATAATTATAGAAGAATATAAAAATATGAGCTAATCACTTTCATATGTCATCACATCCCACATGTTTGGATTGAAGTGTCACTATAGAGTCCTTTGAGATTTGATAATTAAGTTCATATAGATGTAATGTTGATACATCAAGGGATCAATACTTGTGAATTCATCATGGGATAGGCAAAAGTAGAGTTTCACTTCATCATTACTACCTTCAATTATGCCTTTTGTTAGACTATCAATGCAACATTGATGATCACAGGTTTGTCTTCATTGAAGATCATGTACTCCAAGCCTTCTGGTAATGTATTGAGTTTCAACAATAGTGTAGGAACATTTTGGAAGAGATCTAAGACCCTCCAAAATTCTGAAATGTACCAGACAATTGCTAAAACTATGGGTATTTTCTCAGCATCATCATCTAACTAACTAGAGGATGTCATTGATAAAGCTAAGAGTTCTAATATCTGCTTACCAAAGGACTAATGTCTAGGAAAACATCCCTAAACCTCTTCTGTTTATTCTAATGAAACTTTCAAAATCTTCATGGTAGGGTCATATCACAAAATAGGATGCATGGGAAGTATTCTAAACATTAATTATCTTTTTAAAACTAAAGATGAAATCTTAGGAAGATTTTTTTGATAACTTTCCAACAAAAATATTTTAAAAATGATGAATAGATAATGATGAATGTGATACAGTTGAATGTAATTGACTATGTTAAATAATGAAGTTGAATGGATGAAAGAATGATAATTGATAAAGATAATTGAAGGAGTTGTTGAATGACAAGAAATGAAGAATAGAAAATTCAAGTTTGAGAAGAATTTGAACTACCATCTTTATTGTTGAAAATTTTTAATCTTTTACATGAAACAAGCCCTTGAATATATAGAGAATTTATGGGGCCAAGCTATGGTTCCAAAGAAAAATCTTTTTCAGTAGTCAAAAGGGTAAAATGTGAAAAGATAGTTTAAATTGGCTCCATTATTAATTATACCCTTGTATCAATTCAATATTAATTAAAAAATTCTAAAGTGACCTTATTCTTCTAATAAAATAAAAGACACATTACATGGCTTTCATCCTAAGTTACATGACAAAATAATGAAATTGTCTTCAAAACATATTAGAGTCTTGAATCATGAGATATTCTTGCATTTCACACTATCTTCAACAATGGCAACATTTATGAAGTTTAGTGGCCATCATGTTGAACTCCTTCCTAATTTGATGGATTGTGGATGGAAGCATTTATGAATCAACAAAAGAAGTTTTCACAATGTTGTGCTCCAAGGATTTGATGCTTGCCACTGTCGGTATTGCTACCAAGGCTAAAGATAAGCACTATTGGGATAGTAAGTTCTAGTAGGGTAAGGCATTCTCTATTTACTTCATCATAAACTCAGGAACCTCAACTCATCCCATCTCATGTGTGTCATGAATAAACATCATTGAGAATCATGAGAATTTGAATAATAATCACATGAGCCTTCTTTATTGTTAGAGGATGACTCCTCATGTTCAAATACTTATTTAGATGAAGAGGAGATATGTGTCTTACCCTTATCATGATCATTCTTCTTCTTACCCAATAATGCTATAGCTTTCATTACCACCTTAATAACTTTACCATCAATGTCCTTGAGGCTTCTTGTCATTTTTTCATTCATTGCTTCCCAAACTTGGTTTACTTTGTGGGCCAGGTTAGTGAAAGCCTTCTTGATTCTAACTTCATCTTTTGCTAGGACTCAACTACATCAAAGGGTTCTACTTGTCTTTAACATTCTTAGTAGTCCTCCAACATTAGGATTTACAATTGTGTTCCTTTATAAGGTTTTGCTTCCTTTATTCACTTTCCATAGCAATTATAATATCCAACAATGGTTTAATTTGGGCCATAGAATTTTGGTGAATTTGGCCAATCATGAACATATCAACTTATTCTCTAGTTTCTTGCCTTAGCCCCTTCATGATGTGCATGTGTTGTTTACATTTTAAGAATTTGTGATATGAACATTGATGCAAGCCTCGTTCAAAAGTCCATTAGGTCCCTTACATGGATTTATGTTTCCAATCTTTGAAATATAGATAGAGGTTTAAAATTTGTCATAGAAGACCTTTTCAATGTCCACCCATGATTGGAAGAATTGCTACAACTTCAAAGGATAGAACATGATTAGTGAAGGCACTGGGAACAACCACTACTCCTTCAACATAGTTACAATCTCCTTTGATGGTGCAATGTGCCCTAGATATAAATTTTTAAAAATATTAAGATGGCCCACATGACATTTGAGGACATTATGGACTACTCAAAATTCTTTGATGGTGTAGTGTACCTTAGATATAATTTTTTAAAAAAATTCTATAAAAAGAATTCTAAAACTAGTCCAATAGATCCAAGGGGTTTTAGTGGATGCAAGTAAAAAATTTCAATTTTAGATATAAGGTCATTTATACATAAATATTCAATGTTGATCATTTGTAAGTGGAATCCAAATTTTTAATATCAAATCTAAAGAATATTCTAAAATTTCATGTTTTGTCAAGCTATATAATATTCTGTTGATTTTTTAGAAAGTTGAACATCAATTTGTTAGTCTTCTTGGTCTTGCTACGCATATGAAATTAATTGTAAGATTGTACACTTGAGGAGACATCCCTAAAATTTAAAAGTTTTTGCTTTCTATGTTTTGATATTTTCTACTTAGTGTAAGCATGTTATGTACTTTGAATTTTTTTGCTTACATGTTTTGTAATCTCTTATGAGATAAGTGCAACGCAACACACATGAAAACAAAATTAAAATATCTTTTTGAACTATGTCCTTGATGGTCCAACATCCTACTTGATAGACGTGGCTTCCTTAGGCAAGGTAGAATTATTGTAAGCTCCACATCTACACACTAGTACAAATTAGTTAAATTGGTATTAATTAATTAAATTATTAAAAAATAAATAATTTAGCAAGAAAGGTATCATCCTTATGTCCAAGTCAATAGGTATGATTCTTGAGTTTATGCTTTAATATCTTAATACAAATAAGAAAATCAAATTTGAGCTTTATTCACCAAGTAAGCATAAAACTCCATGTTGACCAAATGGTCTTTAACTATGAAAGCAAGACAACACTATGATAGAGTCTTATTGCATGATGAATGATGACTCTAAAACATGCAAAAATGAAATAAACATTTACCCAAGGAATGAAGGAGAAGCATACCAACTTTACACAAAAGAGAAAAACAAGGGAAGCAAAAAATATGAAAGTTGGGAAATGAAAATTTTCTCTAATATTTATAGTGTTTGGAATAGATATAAGGTAGATGTATTGGCTACTAAGTGTTGGTGCCCTTGTGTTGGCATATGGAACCTTTTTAAAATCAATTTAACATTTTATGGGAAATACAACACTAGTGAGTGCATTGGCACAAGGGATGCATTGGCTTGGATTCCTTCGTTGAAATTCCTTTGATGCATACCCTAGTAAATTTACAATGTCCCCTAAAGGTCATGATGCATGAAGAATGCAGAGACATGAACCAATGAAAAATAATGTGTTAGGAATAAGAGTCATAAAACTAAGTGCATACAAAGCAACTTCTAAGATGTCTCTTGCACTAAAATATTCAAACTACAAATATAGTGTATATATATAGACTAAATGCATAAGTATGGGACTTACAATATTATACAAATTTGGCATTAGATACCTTATCGTTCTCCCATAAATAATCTTTTACTCTAGGTCATCTTCCATGAACATGACCTCACCTTCACTCTTCGGTTGTAAATGAATCAACTTCCTAACTTTTGAATTGTTACTCAATGTGTGATAGCAAAAGAACAGGTAGCAACGATCTATTGTTTTCTAACTACATTTGCCACCACTAGACTTCTTCATAACTAATCTTAGCTCTTTGAATTAGTTTTATCCACATCAACTATTTCCAATTCTTCCCATAACATCATCAACTCAATCTCCATTGTAGTTCTTGGCCACTCGACATTGCATCTATGTCTACATAATGCTTAACATCTCTTCAATCTATTTACTTCATCTAAGTTGATCATTTTATATCTAGAACACATCCATAATGTGTTGGACATTATGCATGCCATGTCATGAGGAAACAACATGTCATCTAAGTTGATGATTTTATATCTATTTAACATCCATGATGTGTTGGACATCATGCATGCTCCTTGATGAGGAAACATCATGAACTAAGGTTTAAGATGGAGATCGTTGGGTTCTTGGTGTGGTGGAGAAAATGCCAAGAGATTCTCTTGAATGGCATCACTACTAAGAACAACTATTCTAAAACAAAAACTAACATATCAAGCAAATATTTGCCAAGTTCTTGAAATCCTTCAATAGAAATGGTAGTAGCTTGGCCTTCTTATTCCACTCTCAGGAATAGGTTTAGGTTCATGTTCTTGATGCTAAACCCATGTGAATGACACATGAAGATACTTGATCTACTAGCACTTTCTTTAACACCCCAGGATCAAATGAAACCATTACAATTTGATTGTAAAGTTGGTTCCTGCCTACATGATATACCTTGATATGTTTGTTCTAACGAGGCCTGAAAAAGCATTCGCCTCTTCACTCTTCTCCTTGACATCATTTATTCTTCTCAAGAGGAATATTGATGATGCACTACCCCTGCATCATGACCACAACCTTAGTCGCCAACGTGGAAATCAAAAATGATATTTTGATCAATATGATGTTGCAAACACAATCTTGTGCATTGCCTTCTATGAAGACTAGCGACTCCCACAGTTCCTTCTCTCTCTTGTTCACCAATGTGAGCTGCTTGCTACCTACCTAATTCTGCACTTGTCCCTGGACACTGCTACATTATGTCATGATGATTAGGATCTACCGAACCCAGATCTACATTATGTTATGACGATTAGGATCTACAGAACCAGATCTACGTTCAACGGTTTATCTAAGTTTTGGTTCCTCAACGATTGCACAGTCCTGAACCAGTCAGTAAGCCTTCAAAATTGACTTATTAAACATTCTAAATTTGCAAGTGTGATAAAAAATTGTGTGAATGCCTCTGAAATTACACATCTATCGTAAAAATTTTCAGCAAAAATGATAGATTATGAACTTTCAAAAACCAATACATGTAGAGCACAACTACAAACACAATCCAACAGATCTGTACGGAAACATCAAAATTTTGAGCATGACAAATCAAATTTCTATATCACAAAAGAGCTGTCTCCTTTAAAATAAGGTTCAAGACTCTTCTTGAAACAGGGAAATTCAATTAAATCGAACCAAAAACTAGGTCACAACAGCTATACAGTACTGGACTTCCCTTCCAATGTTTTCAATTTTTATAAAGAAAAATCAACCCCTTTTAAAAATAACTTTGTGTTTTGAATCTCCCTGAAACCAAAAATTAAAATCCGAATTCAAACGAAAACACCAGCAGGCATTCCAACGAGGAAATTTAGAGAGGTACAACTAGGGAACAAAGATGTTTATAATAAGCCCTAAAATCAATTGTAAATACCTAATTCAGGAAAGAGTAAATCTAAAGCACATTAATTATCCTATTCAAATTCTTATCTTCCCCTTTGCTCAAATAATCCTTGAGAAGACTAGGCTTCACAGTAGCAAATGTTGCCAAGACAACCTATGTTGTCGCAACACTAGGAATCTAAATCTAGGTAAATTATTTCCTAGGATTCAACCATGCAAAGTAATATTCTAGAATGCTGTTCTCTGATTTGATGTCGGAAAGACCGGTCATAACAAGTATGTATCCAGAAAAATTAACTTTTATCTAAAGATACAATTAATTTTAACTTCCATAAGATTTGTGTGTACACAAAGCTTTACATATTTACAACTGTATAAATTACAAAGACTCTTCTGAATCATCACTCTCTGTTCTTTCTTGATCATTTCCCTCAGCATCGTCATTCAATTCAGTTTCTTGGACGTCAGATTTCCCAGGAGGCTGTGTTAGTTTTTCACCACCTTCATCTATGTCTTCCTCCTGCTCAACAACTTCCACATGTGCTATAGATGGTCAAGGATTACTTTTTTAAAAAAAGAAAAACACCAAGGCTTTTGCATAGCAAAAGAATTTATTTGCCTTCAGAATTATCAAAAATTAAGATAAAAACATAAACCAGACGTTGCATCTTTGCTTAAAGCATCGGGGTTTGGTAGCAAATCTCTAACATCTAAAAGGATATCTACATTGTGTGCTGTCCCTCCAGCCATTATGCTCACAAGATCCTTCTCCACTCTTTGAACAATTTCAGGCTGACAAAAAAATAGGAAATAATGTTAACTAGTAGATGAAAATACCGCATCAGCCCAACAAATACAAGAAATAAAAGCATACATTCAAGTCAGGCTCCCTACGAAATCTTCTTCTACGAGCATCTCTCATTGGTGGAGTAAGACCATGTCGATGTTCAGGACCTTCAAGAGCAGGTTCACTTTCTTCTCTCACCATTATCATCTTCAAGATTGCTTATAAAATTAATTACATGAAACAAAGGAAACACAAATGACAAATCAGCTTTATGCAGTTTAATTAAGAGGAAGTTTCCAACCTGTCCTACATCGGCTGTTTTAATGAGCATACTATCATCGTAAGATTTATAGGATTCAACAATACAAGGAAGGTCCAATAGCGATACAGGAAAGCGGTTGTTGCCAATGATGAATGTCCCGGTCCTTCCATCCTCTACATTAAAAAAATGAACAAAATATCACATATCATCAATTATAAATGGTAATCATAACAGTCACGCCTAGTTATGTTATATTTTGATTGACATCAACATTGTTAATCCAGATTGAAAGAAAGCAGAACCAGAAGTTTTGAAACTGAACCTGGAGATTTTATTACGTTTGTAGATCCAAGGATCTAAAAGACAGCCAATACATTCAAGTTACTGGAGCTAGATGACTATGTGTACCCACGACACATATCGGCAATAGAAAACTTTCATAGAACTTAAGTAAAATAAAAGCATTTTAAGACTGATTTTTTAATAAGAAAGTTTGCACACCATACAAAGAATGCTTCATTTTATTGAAACATACTTCGGAATGTAATCCAAATTTCAGCTTTTTCGAAAGAAAAAATGGCAGGATAACACTAAAATTTACAAATGCACAATGGAGCATTGTAGTAGCTAAAAGAGAATGCAAGAGCATTGATTTAAAGATGTTGCATTATCATAAAAGAGGAAAGGCATGAATGTATAATGGTATACATACAGAGCTGTGGCCATTTCTCCTTTCCATTGTTATCCTGCTCGTCTGATGATTACAGATTTGAACAATATAAAATAACCTTTCAACATTTGAATTGGGCTTCACTAGCAAAAATATGACCGATCTCCTTTTGTCCTTTTCTTTTCCTTTGGGATATCCTTATCTGAGATCCGTGTATCCTTGTATGATATCATACAATTTTCCTGAAACATGGGAAGCAAATGAACACCCTCATAACAAATATTTCTATGGGGCAATTCCTTGATTTTCCCTACTTTTGTCAGCGAGGCATTGCTCACTTGGTTTAAGCATATGGGTTGTGGTTGTACAAGTCACACTTCAATCCCAAAGGGTATACTGATGAGACATTGTTATGTTCTCTTTAAGTGCTAACAAAGTATTGTGCTCTCTGTATAGCTTGGGGTTACATATAGTCATAGTTCCAGTTCCAACAACCTCCAGTTTTCCCAAAATTTTGAGTCAAACAATCAAGATTACTTTGAACATTTTAGAACTGGCTTAAGAGAAGCAACATTTATTTGAGACAAGTAACAATGATTTAAGCCACACTTTCTCATTTTGCACTAACATAATTGCATAGAAGTTGTTCCAAGTAGTGGAAAAAAGTGACTCTGCATTCACAATGCTAAGACTCAACAAGAGGAAAAGTCAGTGCAGGATGGCACTGGTTTTTCACAAGAATAGCGAGGGTAAAGTTGCACTTGCAGGATTTTAAACTCATAACAAATACGCCTCCTATCATGTTCAATGGTTGTTATCTTTACTGCGGTTATATATGAAAATAAGTCATTATGCTTGAGCTGACCGCAGTATGAACTATCAATTTAACAAACTCAAATTCTACTCTTGTTCTTGGGAGTTGCATACAGGTTTGCTATTTTGAATGTAGATTGTCACCCATGTTACCAATCTTTAAGACTTACATGTTGCCAGTGTTGCCAATCTGTTCGTCTGTTCTGACTCTCAATACTGGATTCATTTGTGTACTTTTCAAGCAATATAACAATAGTGCAGTCATTGCAGTGAAACATGCATAGTTGAAGACAAGGAGCACTCATTAGCAGGGAAAACTACATTTGTGGTTTATAAGCTCTCGGCAATCTTCTTGTGGTCCACAAGTTTCATGCCTCTCCTACTCAAAACTTGTTAGGGAGGAAGACCAGTCTCCCTCATCAAAATGCCTAACTGATTAGCACAATGAAATCCTCAGTTGCATAAAATGATATACATACTCTCGAGTCTACCACTTCTTTCAGAGTTTCAATAGCTTTCTTCAGTGAATTCACATCTCTGAAGGGGCTGAATGAGAAATGCTTATGAGCACTGAATATTAACTTTTATCACAATAATTTTCTAACCAGGGCACTTAGCTTTTCAAATAACTAAATTTTCACTTTCCTGGAAATCCTATACCGCATCAAATCAATGTTTGAAAAATCAATATTTTTACCATAGTGAAAAAATGGTGACTAGAACTACCAAAGATGTGTCATGCTTGCTTCCCTGCTCAATCAGAGGATGCTGGCAACATGCAGCAGCCTGATGTGACTCATTTTTTAGGACATTCTCTCAAGCAAGGAGGCCATGCATTACTTCTGGAAAAATGCCATTGACATGCTTAAAGACCATGATGCTTGCTCATATCAAGTGCTTCAGACTTATCATTGGCCCAGTGGGATAAAGTCATCATGGCGGCTAGATGCACCAAAATCTACTTACACTTTGAGGATGTGATCCCAACATGTTTAATCTTATTGCCATTGTTGTACAGGTCCTCCTCTATGAAGACAGTTGGGATAAAATGCTCATGAGGCACAATGAGCACTTCAAGAATTGCTTGAAACTCTAGGTGATCATGAAATGATTGAGTTTGGTTGGATCATCCTAGCCCTTTGAAGGCCCACCACCAGCTAGAACCAACAGGCTCAGTCAGCAGCTTTCACATCATATTGACCTGCAAAACAAAGGACCTTGCACAGGGCTTCCTCCTCAATGGGGAAGTGCTCTTCGCTTCCACTGGCCCATCGCAAACTGCTTTCCCCTGCCTGCAAATGCCCTGATTGACAAATAAGGAGACAGGACTGGTCATATGAATAAGGCCAGGTATATAACCAGGAAAATGTTTTATAACAGGAAAATTTCCCCTTCCGCGTGCTTGAGTTGCCTCACTTGGAGCGAATAGAACACATTGTCAAACAGTGAGGAAACTCAGGTTAACGACATACCCAATAAAGGGGTATATGAAGAAAGATTCAAACTTTTGCAGAACTCGCTGGAAGCTTGAGAAGATGAGGACAGCAGACATAAGCTATTATAGAATCACAATGCAGAATAAAAAAAGTGTTTCAAACTCTCGTCTGCCCCTAATGTTATGTACACACCTAATGGAGAATTCCCAAGAGGGGAATAAACTATGACGGTCACCTGTGGTTGCTGGTGTTCTTGTACTGTTTCTGTCTTGTGTCTCTGTTGATGCTGTTTGGAAGCCGAACAGCTATGTTTAATATGCAAACCTTTTCTCTCAAAAAAGATATCCTATTCTTTTAGCAATGATTCCCCAATACATTCCAGAGTAGAAACTGGTTCTGTAATCATAGAATCTCAATCAGATTTTAATAAAAATTAAACAAAAAACTAGTGAAACCTGGAATTTCAGATGGAGTAGAATGTTAGAAACTTACAGAAGAAAGGAATAATTGCTACTTAGATACAATTAGAACTGGGCGAGGAGAAGTTTATGAATCATGCCCATACAAGAGAATATATGTGAGTTAATATGGTGAAACTGGCCAAAATTAACATAGATAAAAAATTGGCTCTTTTGACCTAGGTGTGGGATTCGAAATGGGCAGAGGCATGGGGGTAGAGGGTGCTGGCTGGGAACAGACAGGAGGCAACGGGCTCAGTGGCAGGTGTGGAGTGGGAGCTTGGGGCAGGACCAGGGAGGTGGGCGAGCAAGCAGGGGATTTGGGTGGTGGCGGGGCAGCTGGAGAGGAGGCAGTTTCTGGGGGTGCCATTTCAGGAGGGGCAGCTGGGGGCATGTCAGGCAGTCTGAACATGGTGTCAGAGGCAGATGCATCGATGAGGGGGGAACAAACGGCTGCAAGGGATGAGACAGGGGCGTGAGGAGACAAACCTCTAAGTCTACAAATTAAGGCACGGCTCCAAATGTTGGAGTGTAGCCTAATTGGGAGGTTCGTGTCTACAGATCTGTCTCCTAAGCTAGAGGCAATGAGAAAGTGGGCGGTGGCCCAATGGAATTTTTGTTCAGTGGGAGTGTGGAGTCTCCCTAGACAGCTCCTGCTGTTCATCTTCCGAACAGTCAATGATAGGGACCGTGTTTTGATTGGAGGCCCTTGGTTCTTCGGGGCAAGGGGTTTGGCTTTGACGAAGTGGAGGCCAAGGGCCCATTGGGACCCAAAGCTGTTCTCTCGTGCGCTGGTTTGGATCTGTGTTTCCAGGATTCCTTGCGAAATGTGGACATTGGATTTCCTTCATGTTTTGACAGGGAGTTTTGGTGAGTTTATATCCCTTGATGAGACCACAGCTTAGATAGATTGCATGGGATATGTGTGGTTCTATGTGTCGCAATCTTTGGTGCCCAAGGCTTTGATTCAAGAGGTTATCCTAGAGATGCCTTTGGGTGAAGAGAGGGTTCAAGTTGAATATGAGAATATTGTGCTTGGTGAACCAGTGGGACAGCCATTGTTGCAGGCCCCTTGTATTTGTGGTAAGGGGGTGGGGGGTGCATGTTGTTGCTACCTATCAAGTGGGATGCTAGACATAAGGCTCGAAGTAGGCAGAGCGGGGTTGGACGACGGTCACCAAGCAGGCAGGAAAGAATCCTGCTAAGGATCAGCCTTGGCCCAGGAGAAGGTGCCAAGGAACCCCTACCAAGAAAGGGAATGCAGGAGAAGGGGTTGGCCCAATTGCTGGCATGCAGAAGGAGGGGCCAATTTCCCCCATTCATGGTGATATGGGGCTTGACACAGGTAATGTTTGTGGTCCTGCATCGGGGGTGGAATGTGCCATCCTAGGTCTAGCCTCCCTGAGGTCACTTGGTGGTGAGGCCGCTGTGAATCTACAAAATGTCAATGGTTTAGGGGGTGGAGGAGATCCTGGGTGGGGGTTTCTCAACAAGGATGGAGGGGTTTCCTCTCTCCTCAGAGTCTAAAAAAGTCAATCGACCAATGGGCTTTGAGGCCCATGCTAAGCAAGCACAACATGATATTGATCTGGGGGTCCAGCAGACCATCTAGGATGTGTATAAGCATTGTTCTTTTAGTAAGCTATGAGAATTCTCTCATTGAACTGCAGGGGACAAGCTATCCTCTTCAAGCGTCATACCATTTTGGACATTGTGGCTAAGGAGCACTGTGAAGTGGTGTGTTTGCAAGAGACTAAAGTTCAACAACAAGAATTTCATTGGTTGCGCTAGCCAGGTTGGCATTCCCATTGTGTGTCATGTCAAGGGAGGGCTAGAGGCCTGGCAATCTTGTCCAAATGGCCTTTCAGGGTGGTGGATGAATCCCGGTGGAGTATCAGTATCTGGCTCCAACAGTAAGGTTTGTGGATTACAAACTTCTATGGGGCTCAATAGTGGGAGGAATGCCTACAGTAGCTGAAGCAAATTGCACCCTTGATTGCAAATTGGAGACAGTGGATCTTGGTGGGGGGTTTCAACCAACATCTTCATTCATGGGAAAAGTTTGATGGGGACATGTCGGACCCCTAGGGGGTCAGCAATTTTTGGATTTTTTTAACAGCTAATGGGCTGGTGGATGTGGAGATCAAGGGGGTGTCAATTCACATGGTGCAATCAAAGAAAGGGACATGACAGGCTCATGACCAGGATTGATCGCGTATGGGTGGACTTGGGTGTGCTAATTAATAAAGGAGTGATTGTCATCAAAAAAGAAAGAGTTGTGGTAGATCATCAGCCTCTTGTTTGTATGACTGGGCCTCCAAAAGACAAAGAGCCTCGACCATTTAGATTTGAACAGTCATGGTTGACAAAGCCATGGTTGAGGCCATTGGTGGAGGATATTTTGGGGACCTACTGTCAAAGATTTCCTGAAACAATGGTTGACCTTGCTCAAACACCACATTTGTGGGATCAGATTTGAGGACAACTTCTCCTTTTGGTACAGTAAGGGAGAGCTCTTGCGACGTCTGGAGCAGATCTAGAGGGCCCAAAAGCTGAAGCAACTTCAAGAAGATGATGAGGGGGGCATGCTGGGGAAGCTCCAAATGCTTGAGAAAGAGGAAGAGAGAGGAAGAGACTTATTGGAGACAGAGGGGACGAGTAAGATGGCTACAAGAAGGGGATAGGACTATGCGTTTCTTTTTTGCAGCAACTCATTTGGCTCACTTGGCTAAGGTGATACTGTCTATCCAAGGCGGAGGGAACATTGTTCAGAGGAAACAAGCAGTTGCTCAAGCTCTGTTGAGGTACTGGTATGATATTTGGCAGCATCGGGAGATGATGCCAATCTCCATCAAAATTCCATGGGTGCTTGGGGAGGAGGACAATCATAGGTTGTTGGCACCCTATAATAGGGGGTGTTGGAGGGGGCATTCGCATCCATGAAGGGGGGAAGGTTGCCAAGCCTTGATGGATGGCCAGTCGAGTTCTTTTGGATGTTTTACAAAGAGATGGGGGAAAATATCCTAGATGTGTTCAACGAGATGTTACTGTGGGGGCAGGTGAGATGGGAGATTAATTGCCCACAGTTGGTGTTGATCCTGAAATCGCCAAACCCATCAAGCCAGCACAATTTGTCCTATTGGGGTGTGCAACATTAATGTGGCTCTTTTCGAAAATGTTGCTGGTGAGACTAGGGCCCATGATGCAGTGCCTAGTTGGAGAACAACAGGTTGGCTTTGTTAAAGGTAGATATTTACAGGACCAAATTCTTCTAGTATAGGAGGTGATGCACTCACTTCGATTAACGAGATTTCCAAGCATGTGTTTGAAATTAGACATAACTAAGGTGTATGACATGATATCCCAGAGTGTGCTATGACATGATATCCCAGAGTGTGCTAAGGCAGATCATGTTACATAAGGAATTTCACCCACATTTTGTGCAACTATGCCTGCACATACAATGGTCGGGTGTGTTCTCATTAGATTTTTTTTTTTTTTTTTTTTTTTTGGGGGGGGGGGGGGGGGGGGGGGGGGGGGCAACAAGGGGCAGTGTTATGGGGGTTTGCATCCCCCAGAAGGGGGTTAAGATAGGGGGACCCCCTATTGCCATATTTGTTCATTCTTGTGATGGATGCCATGAGCACATATTGCAAGTCAGAAGGGGTGAGAGGGTGGACGATGTGTTGGAAAAATGAAGACAAATGCATTAATTGTTGTATTTCCTTTTATGTTGCATTTGATGTGGGGATGTGTTTTATCCCACATGTATTAAGATTGGGGTTTGGTCCTCATGTTTCCTCATAAATACAAGGCTTGGTGTTTTATCCCACATGTATTAGAATTGGGGTTTGGTCCTCATGTTTCTTCATAAATAGAAGGCTTGGGGTAGCCTTTAGTGTGTGCTTTGAAGTGAAAGCATTGTATCAAGGTTTTACCTTGGAGACGTGAGTCGTGTTGGTGTTGATCTGAGATCTGTTGGAATAACAGATTGGGTGTTTGGAAAAGTTACAAAGACGGCTTGTGTCTTGAAGATTTGAGAAGAATAGAAGGCAGATCAGCATTGTTGTGGAAGTAGGGTAAAAAGGGCCCGAACCACATAACTCTCTGTGTTCTTATGCTATTTTTACTGTTTTCATTTTGCTTTTATTTTGTTATCACAGCAAATGTTTTCTAGAGTTTAGAACATTTTGAGAGTGATTTATAGTGTTTCTTGACCTGCTATGGCGCAATATTTTGCCTCTAATGATTTATTCAGATCTGTAGGGTTCTAATACTTTCTCTAGAGCATTTGTAGTGTGTTTTCAGATCTAATTGTTTTCAGATCTGATTATAACAACTGGTATCAGAGCTAGATCTAAAGAGATGGAGAGGCTGCAAACAACAGAAAGATTGGTAGAAAGGAACTGGAACGTTTGGAACATTTTGATAAAGGCTGTTTTAGCACAAAAGGAGTGCCAAGAGGCCCTAGAACCCTCTCAACCAGCAGGAATGTCAAATGCTGATTGGAGGAAAATTAAGACTAAGCCATTATCTTTCATTCATCCAACCCTAAGCAATGGGATTTTGGCCTCAATCAAACCTGATATGGATCCACATGATCTATGGCAAACGCTGAAGAATAGGTTTGACAAAGTATCAGGTTTGAATACCTTTCACATTTATCAGAAAGTTTTTAGATGTAAGAAGAGATCTGATGTGTCTTTTCAAGATCATTTGGATGAGATGATGGGAAATCTGAATAAGTTGGAGGAATATAAAATTGTTATTCCAGATTTAATTAAATCATATGCTTTGTTAGACTCCTTATCTGATCCCTGGTCTACAATTGTGACATCTATTACTACTTCTATGAGTGTTTCATCTATGACATTTGAACAGGTCGTGTCTACCCTTCAGGATTCAGAAGGAAGAGTAGATGAGTCTTCTAGATCTGGAAATGTTCATGTAGCAGAGGAAAGAGGTAGAAGTAGGAGATGTTTCCCAAGTAGGGGGAGAAGCACGGACAGAGGAGTATCACATGGCAGAACTCAAACTCAAGAGTGCTGGTACTGCAAAAAGAAAGGTCATTTGAAGAAGGATTGCTTTGCATGGAAAGCACAAAAACATAAAGGAAAGGAGAAGAAGTTAGAAGAAGGAACATTAGAGGTACATGTAGTTGATGAAAACGTTAGTTTTCTAATTCAAGAACAGTGTACAACGGTAGCATATGGATGTAGCAGTGACATCTGGTTGATTGACAGGTGCCTCCTTTCATATTTGTCCAGATAAGTCTTGTTTTGCATCTTATCATAAAGTTGAATCTAGTTTTGTATATATTGCTAATGGAAAAGCTTTAAAAGTTCTTGGAATTGGAAGTATAAGTCTGCAACAAGTAGAGATGTCAACGGTGACAATAGATAACATTAGACATGTTCCTGAAGTTACAAAGAAGTTGATTTCAATTCCACAGCTGGATGATTCAGGTCTGAATTTTAATAGTGGAGGTGGACATTGGAGGATTTCCAAGGGAATCATGACCATTCTGAAAAGAAAGAAGGAGGGCAGCTTATATACATTGATGACAGATTCATGCAACTCTATTGCAACAGTTTCTGATACAGAAAATTCTGAAGTGTGGCATAGATGTTTTGGACACATTGGCTGGGCAAGCTTAAAGGGATTTCAAAATCAAACTCTCATTCTTGTATTTTCTTATGCTCAAACTAATTGCAAAGACTCTTTGGTTGAAAAATCTAGGAGAGTAAACTTTCATAGGGATTTGGACAGCAGAAAGAAAAATAAGTTAGAATTGGTTTATTCTGATGTTTGTGGTCTTGTGACTCCCATTTCTCTTGGTGGATATATTTATTTTGTGACTTTCATAGATGATTGTACAAGGAAGGTTTGGGTTTATATGCTAAAATCAAAAGATGAAGTGTTTTCAGTTTTCAAAACATTTGTTGCAAGAGTAGAAAATGAAACAGGCCTAAAAATAAAATGTTTGCAAATTGATAATGGTGGGGAGTACACTGCTAAAGTATTTGCTGATTTTTGCAACATCAAAGGAATTAGGCACATTCATACCCCTCCTAGTACACCACAGGAAAATGGAGTTGCTGAAAGATGCAACAGAACATTGTTGGATCGTGCTAGAACAATGGTTTCAGGTGCAGGCCTACCTAAGACATTTTCGGGAGAGGCAGTTATGACTATTGCATATTTGGTGAATAGGTCTCCACATTCTTCAATTGATAATGCTGTTCCAGAAGTTGTTTGGAAAAGTAAAACCGTTTCATACAGTCATTTAAGAGTTTTTGGATGTGAGGCATTTATGCATATTCCAAAGGAAAACAAAACTAAGTTGGAGGATAGGGCTAAAAGTTGCATATTTGTTGCATATGAAGAAGATGAGTTAGGATTCATACTTTGGGATCCTGAATTGAAACATGTAGTGAGATCAAGGGACGTTAAATTCAGAGAAAATGTGATGTTTAGTGAGCTGCAAAAGAAAGATAAGGACAGAAATGGCTTAGAAAGCATAAGGACTCCTTTTAGCGTGACTAAAGAAATTGAAAATGATGAAATTCATGGATTTTCCAAATCTGGAAACTTTGGACAACATGCTGAAAGTACATGGCAGCAAGCTAAAAACTTAGAATAGCAAGGAGAAAATGCAGGACAACAAGAAAATGAGGTAGAAGATGATGAACAACAAGCTACAGATGTGTCTCATTGGGTTAGAAGGTCAACCAGAACTACCAGACCTCCTGACAGGTACTCTCCCTCATTGAATTATGTACTTTACAGCGATAGTGGTGAACCAGAAACAGTGAAGGAAGCCATGACATGTGTTGATGCCACAAAGTGGAAGGCAGCTATGAATGATGAATGGGAATCACTTCAACAGAACAAAACCGGGGAGCTAGTTCAATTGCCAAAAGGGAGAAAACCCTTGGAGTGCAGGTGTCTATACAGAATTAAATCAGAGGCAAATGGGGAAAAACGTTTCAAGGCTAGGTTGGTGGTGAAAGGCTATGCACAGAAACTAGGTATTGACTTTCAAGAAATTTTTTCTCCAGTAGTAAAACACTCTTCTATACGTTTAGTGCTATCATTGGTGGCCTGCATGGACTTAAAGTTGGAACAACTTGATATAAAAACAACATTCCTCCATGGAGATTTGGAGGAGGAAATTTACATGAAACAGCAGGAAGGGTATGAAGAACAACAAGGTTTAGGTCTGGTTTGTAAACTGAAAAAGAGTTTATATGGTTTGAAACAAGCCCCTAGGCAGTGGTATAAAAGGTTTGATACTTTCATGAAGAAGCTATCTTATCAGAAAAACAACCTAGACCACTGTGTGTATTTTTCGGGAGATGTTTCAGGTAAATTTACTATGTTGTTGTTGTATGTTGATGATATGCTAATTGCTGGAGATAATATAGCAGAGATAAAACATTTAAAATTGGAAATGGGCAAAGAATTTGCTATGAAGGATTTGGGACAGGCAAAGAAAATTCTTGGTATGAATATTTACAGGGACAGAAAAAGGAAGAAGTTGTGGTTGAGTCAGGAAGATTACATTGGAAAGGTTCTAAAGCGTTTCAACATGGAGGATGCAAAACCTATAAGTACACCTTTTTCAGCACGATTTAATTTATCAAAGGACTGTCCAAAGTCAAAAGAGGATTTTGAAAAGGTTAAAAATATCCCATATACTTCTGCTGTTGGGTCATTGATGTATGCCATGGTTTGTACACGTCCTGATATTGCTTATGCCGTTGGAGTAGTTAGTAGATTTATGACCAACTATGGGTGGAATCACTGGTTAGCTGTCAAATGGATTTTAAAATATTTAAAGGGCACAAAAGCGCATTGCTTATGTTTTGGAGATGCTAATCTGCACATTGAAGGTTTTGTAGATGCAAACTTTGCTGCTGATCATGATACAAGACGATCTTCTACAGGGTACACATTTATTTTTGGTGGTGCAGCAGTGAGTTGGTTGTCACGTCTACAACCACTAGTAACTTTATCTACAACTGAATCAGAGTACGTAGCCCTCACAGAAGCATGCAAGGAGATGTTATGGATGAAGAGATTTTTGCAGTCTCTTGGATTAAAACAACAAAGGTATGCAGTGTTTTGTGATAGTTTGAGTGCAATCCATCTTGCAAAGAATTCTACCTTTCATGCCAGGACAAAACATATAGATGTCTGATTCCACTTCATAAGAGAAATCATAGAGGATGGCTTGGTGCATGTTCAAAAGGTCCATAGAAAGCTCAACGTTGCTGATGCTTTAACAAAACCAGCGATAGCTGAAAAACACATTTTATGTAGGAAGAAGCTTGGGATAACTGAAGCTTAATCAGAAGTGCACATCTCTTAAAGGCTGGTTGGATTTGTCTTCAAGGGGGAGTTTGTTGGAAAAATGAAGACACATACATTAATTGTTGTATTTCCTTTTATGTTGCATTTGATGTGGAGATGTGTTTTATCCCACATGTATTAGGATTGGGGTTTGGTCCTCATGTTTCCTCATAAATACAAGGCTTGGTGTTTTATCCCACATGTATTAGAATTGGGGTTTTGGTCTTCATGTTTTTTCATAAATAGAAGGCTTGGGGTAGCTTTTAGTGTGTGCTTTGAAGTGAAAGCATTGTATCAAGGTTTTACCTTGGAGACATGAGTCTTGTTGGTGTTGATATAAGATCTATTGGAATAACAGATTGGGTGTTTGGAAAAGTTACAAGGACAGCTTGTGTTCTGAAGATTTGAGAAGAATAGAAGGTATATCAGCATTGTTGTGGAAGTAGGGTAAAAAGGGCCCGAACCACATAACACATAACTCTCTATGTTCTTGTGCTATTTTTACTGTTTTCATTCTGCTTTCATTTTGTTATCACAGCAAATGTTTGCTAGAGTTTAGAACATTTTGAGAGTGATTTTTCTTGACCTGCTACAACGCAATATTTTGCCTCTAATGATTTATTCAAATCTGTAGGGTTCTAATAATTTCTCTAGAGCATTTGTAGTGTGTTTTCAGATCTAATTGTTTTCAAATCTGATTATAACACGATGGGGGGTGTGTAGTGCCTAGTTGAACACTATGCTGATGACACATTCCTGTTTACTAGGACAGTAGTTCCCCAAGTGCGTGCTATTAACAGGGCTCTCTTTCGAATGGCTAATGAGGTTGGGTTGGAGGTCAATAGTGGTAAGTCCTTGGTGCATCTACTCAATGTTGAGCAAATGGTAAGGGGGAGAATTGTCCAATTGCTGGGAGTTTTACCTGGGTCTAGGGAGGATACTTACCTAGGGTTACCTCTTTACAGTTGGCACAAAAAATGAGTTTGGTGATCCCTGATCAAATGAATGCAGGAAAGGATGGGTCATTGGATGAATCAATTTCTATCCAAGGTGGGGAAGTTGGTGCTAGCTTCATTGGTTTTGCAAGCTATGGCTAGATTCATTGTGTCTGCTGCCTCCCCTCCGACTAAGGTGACTAAACAAATCGACCGCATTGTGTGGGACTTTGCGTGATTGGGGGGTAAGGGGGGTGATAGGATGCATCTGGTGGCATGGGGTACTGTGGCTAGGCCAAAACTAGTGGGGGGTTTGGGATTGTTGAGTTTTGCTAATGTCTAGGCCATGGGTTGCTGTGATAGTTTTGTGCTCCAAATTGTTACATGGTGCAATGGGTGCAAATTATGCGTTAGAAGTACTAGCAATGGGAGGCTGCGAGCAGCAATTCAAATTTTTGGCACTTATTAGTGACACACGTGCAAAGGATTTTACTATTGGAATTGATAAATGCATAGCCAGTGCAGCTAATCAAGCATAAATACCCTTCTATTAGGGGGTGGCGACAATTATGGCACAACAAGCTCCCCTAAAAAATTAAATTCTTTCTTTGGTTGATGGGACATGGTGCTATCCCCGTGCAGCACGTGCTTTGGAGGAGGGGATTATGGATGAACGCCACATGTCCACTCTGCATGGCAAGGAAGGAAACAGTGGAACACTTTGCATGGAAATGCAGTTATTCAGTGAGGGTGTGGCAAGCTATGTGAGATTTGCTGCCAATAGCATTGGATGGGGACTCACTTGCTGCGACCATCCTTTGGCAACTATGACGGACTAGAAACTTCTAGGTTTTTAGGGTCATTGATTTGTCATTACTGGCGTAGGTGGTAGTTGCTAGTTTTTGGGCATGGAAGGAAGCACGATTGGCCATGGGGGTAACCCTGACATACGAGCCATCATGTGAGGAACACTGATCTAATCTAGTTTTGTGGTAGTTGGTAGACAAGGAGGGTTGGGCCTCGGTGCTGGAAAAGCTTTGGGGCAGACCCTAACCTAGAGGATGAGCTATTTTATAATAATTGGCTTGGGGATATCACCTTGTTTAGGGGGGTGAAATTACGCTCATCGAGGCGGCCATCGCCGGGTACTTGCAGGTACCAACGGAAAGGGAGGAGATGGGGTTACACGGGAGAGGGCTGCAAGATGCGTAGGAGTTTTTCCTAGGAATGGTGCCAAAGATAACTAGTGGGCAAGTCCCTAAGTCCGCTTTGGAGCCTATGTGGCAAGATGTCGCGATGCTCGAAAATCAATTTTTTGTCCACTCGGGCAATGCATGGAAGCTTCTGGGGGTGCATTTTGGCTTCCTGCAGTGCCTTCAGAGGAGAATTGTGGTGAACCTACCTCGCTACTTAGGGGTGCTACATCGAAGGAGGCAAGGGATGCACTAAGGGCTCATCCTCATGCTTTGGCAAGCGGCAAGGGGCCAAGTGTTGCCAAGGGGGGCCCAAGGCCACTTGGGGCCTCGATGGTGAGGGCGGTGTATGAGCAAAGATGAAGGCAGTGTATTCCACCATCGATGGTGGACATCTCTACTAGTTTGGGAGAGTCAAAAGAGGAGGCTTCCAAGGGGAGCGCGGACCAAAGGGGGGTTGGGGAGGCTGAGGTGGGGGAGATGTCGCGGCCCTGGAAGAGGTTGGTAGGGCCCTGGGGGGATGGATCTCTGATTGCACAAGGGAGGGAGGAGGAAGAAGGGGGGCTATTGGGCACAAGGAGGCTACTAGGGGAGTTGGACATAGTGGAGTAGGTGTAGGAGGACAAGCAAGCATGTTGGGCAAAGCAACTATGGCGATGGGAGGACGAATTCCAGTTGGAGATAGAAAGGTTGAGGCGGAGGGACGAGGAGTTCCAACAGGAACTCAAACGACTGAGGGAAGCAGCTAGGGTAGAAAGGATGCAACATGATTTCATAGAGGCAACGGTCAAGCAGGAGATGGAAGCAGAGTTGCAACAACAAATTAGAGAAGAGCTCTAGGAGAAGCCTAGGGTCCTAGAGGAGCAGGAGAGGAAGGTGCAATGACGATGCAAGGAGAAGGAACAGGAGGATACGAAGATCCAGGCATGCCTGGATTGAGCCCATGAGGATCATTTGCATAAATGGCTGCAAAAGGGGAAATGCCCCTACGTGATCTTAGACATTCAATGTACTGCACCATGGGCAACACTTTGGCAGCATATCTGATACGAGAGTCAAAAGCTACATTCAGACAAGGAGGGGAATGTTGAGGAGCAAGCGAGAGCAAACTTCAAAGAATTTCAACAGGTGGCGGCCTTCGTGGCCACAAAATGCTATAAGGCTGTATTGGATACCATCCATAGCCAGGAGAGGTGCTGCTGTAGGTGCTTGACGCTCTCTTTGCATCTTTAGGCTGATTGTTGGTGAGGCAGTGTGTGTTTGGTGTGGCCTGCATGCGGGCTTTTTGGGATGGTTCTAGTTTTGTCGTTTCCTGTTACTGTTGTTTTGTTGTTTTGGCCTGAATTCTCAGAGAGAATTCTAGTGAGTTGGGCTTTTTTTTGTTGGGGGTGGGGGCATTTTTGGGATGAGGGGAGATGCTCTCTTCCTCTTTTACTGATCATATGGTGTACATATTTCATTTTATTTAATTCTACGCCAGAGGTTTTTCAAAAAAAAAAAAAAAAGGCTCTTTTCCAAAGGAGTTAAACCAAATTCGAAGTAAAAGGAATAAGGGTAGACTTGAGAAGACAGAAAATAAAATAATTAAAAAAGAACATGATAGATTATTTGTAACTAAATATTAAACCTCTGATCAACAAACATGGAAAGAGAACACATAAAACTGATCCCAACTTGATGGGATATTGCTGTGATGATAATGTCAATAATGATCAGAAATCAAATCTCTGAAGACATTGCTTTTAAAGAAGAAATTTAAGGAAAATTTTCTCCTAATTGACAGTAATGAGAATGACACAAATAAATGCATTTCAAACATTGATATGATATGACCTTTTTATTGACATTGTTTATAACTCGGTATGATATTTGTATAGAAAATATTACCCTATGTATGTACCATAATACAACTTTTATGCCATTAACTAGAAAAAAATGCAGGTATTTAAAAACATTCCATACCGGAGAATGACAGATCAATAGAATTATCCTCTGCATTTTCTGGATTTTCACCCAACACACGATTAATTCGTTCAGCTACAGATGGAGGCACTCTTAGGATAAACTGTTCTTCCATGGTTGAACATTCAAGATATACCTACTTACATGAAAACATAAGCACACACAACTAACTAGCAGACACTTCAAAATGTAATCCATTAATCGTATTCTCCGTGTTATTATTTATGCTGAAATGCCAGTTTATGTAAAAACAGTAAAAATACGAAACAAGAGAATTATAACGACCGCATTCGTCATGTTCAGGAAACCAAATTATTTTGTAATTTAACTTTTCCAGTCTATTTATTTTTTAAGAAGTTACCAGATCTATTCATCTAGCCAAACCTAATCCGCAAACAAAAATCCATACATCATTGTCAAATATCAACAAGTTGCCATCCGTGGGGAAGTATCCAAAAGGAGGTGATGATACCTAGAACCGTGTGACTAAAACCACAGGATTTCGACCTAAAAACATCGTACTGAAACAATCTCACACGATGCAAAAGTTTGTTTGCTCACAACTCAAGCAGAAAGATACACATCAGACTCAATTTCACCACTGCCTGTGAAATATCTAAACTCCCCTGATGGGGACAACTAATATGTATCCGATTTGGGCAAAGCCCATAGCACGTGGATTGAATGTCATCTAAAGAATGGTATGTAACACCCCGGTTTGGACAATGATGTACCAAAGACCATGATCCAATGTTTAACACCCTAGCAAGGTGAAACATTTAGCTACCATTTAAATCGGGCCAGGAAGTGTATTGGCCCGGATGTTCGAATGCAATGAAAAAGAGTAAGTCACATTTATGGTGAATTAAACTCTCACTTTATTTGAGAAATTATTGATTGATTATCAGTAATTCAGTAAATATTATTACTTTTGTAATTCATTAACTTATTTAATAACTATATTTTCATCTTTTGTAACCACCAAAAAGCCGCAATGAAATATAAGCACATTCAGGAAAACAGAACAGCTAACTGGGAAAGCAAAAAAGGAGATTTCGCCCGGGAACTATGTTACTCTTTTCAGGACGAAACTGATTATCGCCATCCATAACTGTGGAAAATCTGAAACAGATGCTAATCTGGGAAATTAAATTTAAAAACATAGTCGTGCGGATTACTATATTGATATTTTCAGCTAACTGTTTATCCAAGTAAGATCCATGTAGCTGAAAATTAATTTGCGGCTGGCTTAACAGTAATCAGAAATTTCAGAAAAACAGGCACAGTCGACAGATGACGTTTGAGCAAAAATGGAAAAACCTGAAAGCGCAAGCTCCAGAGGGCCTCTGTAAATCCTCTGGTTACCTGTGAGACACACCTGCGGCCGGCGGCTCTGTGCCAACGGCGATAAGCAATCCAAACTATGATTTCTGTTTTTCTCTAATATGGGATCATATTCTTCTACCATTCGAAGGTTTGCTGGGTCGAGACAACCCTTCGTCGTGGGAAAAATGGGTCGGTATTTTTTGGGAAAGTCTATATATACTTAGAATATATGCCTCCACGTTAGGGTGCTGCTACCAAGCTGAGGTACAATCGCTACTTTAGAAATAGGTTGGCATTGGAAATGTTATTGGAAATGTTGTATGCTTGTAATTTCATTCTTTCTTAAGAAACTCGAAAGCCCTTCTTTAATAAGGGTTAGCATATTAGGGTGTAGATCCAAAATAATAATAATAAGCATAGACAAAAAATTCAGATCATCATAGACGAGAAAACATCAAATCACATGATGATGGTTAAAATGGATTAAAAATTTAGTTTTACACTTATTGACTTATAATTAAATTAAAAAATTAGATACGACAATGTTTTTTTTTTTTTTTTTTGAGGTGGGGATGCTACTAGCATAATCCATTCACCATAGCATGGTAGATGGGACCCACTAAACAAGAATATCCCACCACAAAGTTACTCTATTGTTACCACACCTGTAAGTGAAGCACGAATTGAACCCACAACCTTCCAACTAATAGGTGACTATAATCTAGTTTAATTGGATTTCCATTTTTATTAAATTAATTTATTGATTATATTAATGTACTTGTTTGGAAAAAAAATAATTTGACTTTAATTTCAAGTTAATGAATTGAAGATTGTCAAAACTCACCTAAGAAGTCCATTACTTAATATAGGCATGTGGCTTGCATTTTTAAAAGTCACAAGTTCTCATTGGAAAAGACTATTGAGAGTGAATTGGTCCAATAGATCCATAGGGTCTATCTCTAATGAAAACTAATTTTACCTTCATGATAGGTGCAAGTTGAAGTTGTGTTTAAGGCACCATTATGTTTTACTTAAGCTACACTAAAGTGCTATGTTGGTTATATAGCCTAGGGACACATATAGTCAATGTTTAGGTTTCAACTCCTAGCCAACAACCTTATAAGAATAAAAAATTACAAACTCTGATAATTTTCTTCTTTACTTCCTAGTTAACTAGAAAAAAAGGGTTGGGCTTTATTTAGGATCTTTCAAGTCCCTTATTTAGGGGAGACATCTATGTTAATGAGTATGAACAAGTTTATACAAATTGGAATCTTCCTTTAAATACATTTAATAATAAGTTTAAACCATTTAACTTTTGAGAAGTACGTTACCAATCTACATGGTAATAACTTTGTTAAACTTAAGATAGTATAGTATAAAATAGTTTAAGAATGTAATGGCATAAAGAACCTAACACTTTTTGTAGGTTCATAATATGATAAGAATTTCATAATTAATAATTCTTCTTTGGGCAATTCTTCTGAACAACTTAACTTGGACTTTTTGGTCATAAAAGTTTGTTCCTTTTGGACAGCTATGATTCTTATACTTGTACACTTGAAAACTTCTACAACTTAACTTTTTTATAAACTTAGAACTAGCCAAACTTTTAACTTAATGAAGAGTAATGACTCACTTAGATGACATAACTTAATATATTCATTACAAATTCATAAGACCATTTTACTTAGTCTTTATGAATTGTTTTGTTTCATAATATACAAACTTATGAATGATTTTATTGTGTTACAAATTGATACTAGGAGTAACAAATTAACTCACTGTACATAAGAGTATTGACTTGACTCAATATGACACTTTATAAATCAAGATAATGTATGAATTCCTATCTAACACTTTTCCTTATTTCATACTTTGTCTTTATCTTGATTCTTTATATTTTTTGTGAGCAATGTAAAGTGAAAGTAATTATAATGAAGATGTTAGAGGGTGGCTACTTTGAACATAATATCAAACTTCTTTCATAATCTTCACAATTTTTAGATATCACTTCTCCTCACTTTAAATTGCAAGAAAGTGGAAATAGAGAGATATTTTTGAGGCATCAAATGATCATTGATGAGTGGTGAGGTACCCCTACACTCAACCATACGAATACGAGCGTCTCACACACAATCCGGTCGAACTCCAAGGACTAAGTGCTTACGCGCCTTATGGAACACTTAAGGTTAATCAATCGTTGTCTTCCCAAACTTACTTGTATTGTCACGGTTGTATGGTTAGGTAAGTTTGAGGTATTTGATTTTTATATATTTTCTCTTTTTAATGCCTATGCTAATGAGGAAGGGTGAAGAGACTAAGTGACTAACTTATATTATCTATTCGCTAACTAAGTTCTAATTGTCCTAGCACCAGTATTTGTTCCCACTTGCCACACACACCCTGAACCAGTGCAACACTGTTGGGATTACTAAACGCTACTCGTTACTGGGTTACCAAGCATTACACACGTGCTCGAAGCGGTCATACTGAATGCACTTAACTAGGAGAGTTGAGGGTTGAGAGAGATTTAATTATCTAGGAAAACGATTAAACATTTAATAGTAATTAAATCCTATTTAGCTTAGTCCATATGCTGCAAGGTTTATCAAAAATTTCGTCTTTATTTCTGTACACAAATGTGTGCTCAGGTACAATTTGCTCGAATAAAGATCCATTTACTTTGAGACTCCTACTGTGGGCACATGGAAATTATTCTATTACCAGAGTTTAGCTAAGGGTCTAGATCTAGATGGAGAAACAAGGGAAATCCGCCTCTTATTTATAGAATTGGCGACAGGCTACGATATTGTGTACGCGATATCGCAGGTGTCGACGCGATATCGCGGCTCATCATACCCCCATGACTGAATGAAAACTCATCCTCGAGTTCCTTACAAAATATTGGGAAGGTATGGGATTATTGAATGAAATGAGACTAGTGGTGAATGGGATGACATGTGAATAGATCATCATTACAACAAGAGTGAACACTAAACACATTTGACATCCAGCCTTATTTGGCAGTTGAGAGGAGAGAGAAGAGAGAGAGAAAAGAAGAAGTTTGTTGCTGCCGATGCCAAGATTGCACCTTTCGTTGTCTATCCATAAGCACGCCATCAGTCTCGTTCCTTGCATAACTGCTCCAACACCAGTCCATTCCAAGTGTTCCCTCCAGATCCAATCCGTTGTTGTATGATTGCCATCTGCACACACAACACAGTCTTATATTAGCAAGGGTAAATGAATCACAATGCAGTTAATACCTTGCCTCAGTGTAAGGTCCATTGGCTAAGTTGTGATATGGCTAATGCGGATTTGGAGATATAACATTGGTGACTACCCGAGGTGTAGGGGTTAAGTGAAAATTGAAAAAATTGGACCAGGACCCCCATGACTGAGAGCGAACCTCCGATAGCGATAGAATAGAAAAAGAATAAGAAATAAGAAAGATGAAGAAAAAGAAACAACTGTAATGTCGATGAAATGGATGTCAAAGATGGAAATGAACAAAATAGATGGTGGTTGCAAAAATGTTTAAGGGAAAGAAATTAACTGATGCACCAAATAGGAATGCCAGTGGGTCCTCCCCAAAGCAGGCTCATGCCCTTAATGCCCTGACATTCCCACATTCAAAGAGTCCGTAGGCCCTAGAAATGTCATTTGGAAGCAAGAGTTAAATTCTTAACCACAAGAGTTTACCAAAAAGAAAACAATGCATCAACCAAAATACGGACTATTGATACAACTGGCAATGAGGTGAAAAGTGGAGGAAGAAGGATGGAGAGAAGAGAATGGAATGGAGTCTCAAGAACAAGGTGGTGTACAGCCCCTTGTGTATTTCATGGTTAATGTGACTGAGTAGATCTCATTCCAAATCTGGCCTCAAAAAATCCACGTTTAGTGACTTTGCATTAATACATTTGGCCAATCCATCCACTTGAAGTAACAAGAATGCCTCTACCAAAAAGTCACCACCATTCCGATGAAATGAGAAAGGCGAAAGTAGGAAACGAGAAAGGGCCTTAGTTAGAGGGAATATGTTTATTTAGTTCCATAACCAGTGCTTGTAGTCCAAATGATTATTTTATCTAAGGGGTGTGCTTTGAATTCTCATTGTTTTTTTTTGTGAGAACCATACCATGCAAAGACTTTGTTATTTTTATAAGCTTAGCTCCCCGATAATGGAGCAACGTGGGAATGATAAGGAAAACCCAAGAAGAAAACATCCAAGCACCTAAGAGAATGGCCAACACAAATGCATCAATTTCCCTTGAAGTCATACCCTTTTCAATCCTTGAATCCTTCCTTAGTTTGAGAAATGCCCAGTCACTGATTCGTTGATAGTTCTTATTATTAAGAAAGGAACTGTACATTTCCAAGCTAAGAGAGACCATACAAATTCATGGATGCATGGATGACGTGGACTCATTGCCTGTTATATCAAAAGAACCATACCTTAGTATCAACATTATAACTCAAAGGTAAAAACCAAACATTAATAATCAATGGAATATAGTTCATACCATCTTTAGGAGCACTTATTAGGTGAAAAACTTAAAAAAATAGATAAACACACAAATAAACGAAGAAGTATGAACGGTGTTGTAAAAAAAAACAAGAAAAGTTAAAGAAATTTATAAAACAAAAAATGTGTAAAACAAAAACTTAAAAAGGAACTAAGGGCCTTAATTGATCAGCATATGTGGCCATCTTCCCCATGACTGAATTGAAAGGGAGAGATTTGAAATAATGAGCACTTGTTTAAATTTTTAAGAAGTGTCCAACTTCTCCCAATTGATGTTTTTAGGTTAAGGGTTGGAAGTTGCAACGCTCTTACTCCAGTGTATCTATGCTTTCGATGTGAGCGCAAGTTGTTTCCCCAGTTAGTTCCATGCATGTTGGTAAGTTGCTCTTTGGATCATCTATCAACCACGAGATGTCTGCTTGTTGTGTGGTTGCTACATACAGGCACTTTTGTATGTTAATTTCTTGGGCACACCGGTTGCACGCTGGCAATGTTGAACATTCCTGTATGCCATCACACCCTGTATCACTATATGTGATGCATGAAACTTTCTTCCTCTCGATCTTCCCAAAAGTGTTTTCCTTAGAGTTTTCCAGGGAAAGATCACAAATTCCTAAGCATGCATTTATGGTACTTAGCCATGCCCTTCCCATTATTATTGGTAAGTCCCCTTTATCATTGTTTACTTTTATCACTAGGAAATCAGCTGGCTATGACCACCTACACACGGTGGTAATAATGTCCTCAACTTGTCCCAAGGGAACATTGATGGATTGGTCAGCCAACTCTAAGCGAATATTACTCTTCTTTAGTGGAGGCAGGTTCCAGGCTTTATACATCTCTTGTGATATTAAGTTGACTTTGAAACCTGAGTCTAGAAGAGCTATACATGGTTTGTTCCTAGCCACTTGTAGATAAATTAGGGGGCTTCCAGGATCAAAGAATTTCCTGGGAAGGTGGCCCACCTTAATCTATTTAGTGACGGTATCTGTTAACATAACCGTGTGTGTTGAGCTCTATTTTTGGTTTGAAGGGAGCTCCAAAGCCTTATTTGATGGAGAAGCGTTTGGAGGCTCAACCACTTGTGGTTGTGAGAGCTTGTTTGGACTATTGGTTCTGAAAAAAGGTCTTCTCTTTGTACGGTTGTTAGAACCAGCAGTGGGTTGAAGGTTTACAGCTCTGGTCACATTGCGTTGCTATGATTGAGTGGGGAGTTTCCCTTGCATTGCTGGAGCAGGTGGTAATGGAGTTATCAGTGTGAGAGTGGCGGATGGATTCGGAGGATGGTATGTATGTGGTGTGTCTCTCCTAGGAGAAGGAGTCTTATAATACTCCCGAGCTTGGTAGTGACGTCGTGGTGTCACATGACTGACAGAGTCAAGTAGAGAGATTGGCTATTGCACGTAGTAGCCATATGGATCAGGTTGCTGGTAAGGGTATTGTTGCCTTGGCGGTGGCATTCCCCATGACTGTGGGTATTGCCACTGCTGGTGTTGCTCAATAGGTTGTGGTGGAGTTCCACTTGGATAATATGGAACTGACTCGGGTTACCTTGGGAATAAGGTAATTGATGGGGTGCTTGCCGTTTGTTAAGTCTTGGGTTGAGTGCATACACCCTAGACTCTTATAGGTGTGAGATTATTGGGCAACATCCCTTAGGATGGTCATATTGGCATATCTCACATCCACCGTCATTGTCTGTACCTGAATCCACAACCTCTTCAGTGATAGCCATTTTACCCTTACCTTTGCTATGTGCATTGACCACTTCTCTCCTCTTCTTTTTATCATAGTCACTACCTCACTCCTTAGACTCCTCTATGATTTTAAGAACGATTTTGAATCTACTGTCTAAGGAGTCCCACATTTGGTCTACCTTTGTTAACACTTCTGTTGTCAATTTTTGCAGTGGCAAGGTTTTCCTATGCACCAGCTCTTCAAGTGGTGACTCTTCCTCCTCCTCACAGAATCTCACTCCCCTTTTTCAGAGGGAAGGATCACGGTTGTACTCTTCCACACTTTCTCTCTTGTGTAGCTCTCCTTCTTCCTTAGCTACTTGTTCCAACAATCTATGAATCTAATGGGACCTAAGCTTTGATAATCTCCCTTGGGCATACATTCCAAGGGTTCTCCTGGTTTCATGCCTAAGCCCATCTACGAGATGGCGTAGTTGATCCTACTGCAAGTAGCCATGGCTTGGGCAACGATGTAACAATGCATAATAATAGCCCATGGCAGCATCCATGGACTCATGATTTCCCTGCTTCCATCCTTGGATTTGCTTTCTCAGGCTGGACACTTGAGAGTACATTTGATATTTATCGTTAAACAATTCTAGCATCGTACTCCACCTCCTAATGGTTTCCGGTTCTAAGGACCGGTACCAGCTTTCTGCTTTTTTTACCAGTGTCCTTAGGAAAAAATTTAGCTTTTGCCACTCATTTTCAATGTTCTGTAAGGCAAATGCATCATGAAATGCTTGTAAGTGGTTCTGAGGATCAGCATTGTATCCCCCCTCAAATCGTGGAATATTATTCATGTCTAATCTCTTGATCTTGCTATCCTTCTGGTGCCTTGTAGAAATTCTCATAGCCTCCGTGATGTCTAACATGCTTCGATTTGCAAGTAGGGGTTCTTCATTATCATTTCTCTCATAGCGTCTGTGATGTCTATGCAGTTCCCTACTTTCCATTCTTTCATGCCTTGATTCTTTCAAGTGCCCTCATCCTCTTTCTTGATTCTCTTGTTGAGGTTTCTCACTATGTTTACCCTTATCCTCATGGTTAGGCTCCTTATGACTATGTCCTGATACTGAAGGAGAGGGTGAATGCCTTGATGAAGGGGGAGAAGAAGGAGAACCATCTCCATGACGATGTTCCCTACCTTCTCTTCTGTGGTTCCGACCCCAATCGTGATGACGATCAGAATGCCCATCCTTGTCATGTGTTTGTGTTCCCTCGTTGAACACTTGGTGTTCGTGGGGATCAGAACCAAGGTTGTGAATCGTGGAGCGCAGGTTCTAATACACCACCTCTTGACCATCGTTAGGAGGGGGAACATCATTTCGTGGAGAACCTATGAAAACAGGTTCACTGCCCTTAATTTTGTTAAGACAGGTGAAGCATTACAGGGGCCTTTGCCCTTCAATAATATGTGGTATCTCTCCTGCTGCAAATCTCGTTGACGTTACGCTTTTGTGGGATGGTAGTCCCTTACGTTGTAATCGCATGCAACGTACTCAGCGTATAATTGTGACATGCCTATTCGTGCAAGGACATGAAGGAGCATGTTGGGGGCTACTTTGTTTGGAGGCAACACTATGTTACCCTCCAAGTCTCTCCAACGCAGTTGTTCATCTTGATGGAAGACAAAGGTAAAGTTGGGTATATATTCATCATGATGAATATATACCTCATTGAATTGTTGAGGAACTGGTGGTTCTTGGTTATGTGTGTTGTGCCGCCGACTGTCTCTAGTGTTGTTCCTAGGTGGTGAAATGCTTTTGTGTGAAGAAGAAGACATGTTTGTCTTATTCGGTGTGTTGTTTACCATTATCTTATTTTTCTTTTGATCAACCCTAAGGGTTCGTTTAAGCTTCCCAATGATGTGGATGATTTCCTATGTTCTACGTAGCACACAAACAACGAAGTCCCCGGCAACGATGCCAATGATGAGTGGCGAGGTATCCCTACACTCAACCATACGAATACGAGCGTCTCACACACGATCCGGTCGAACTCTAAGGACTAAGTGCTTACACGCCTTATGGAACACTTAAGGTTAATCAATCGCTATCTTCCCAAACTTACCTATATTGTCATGGTTGTATGGTTAGGTAAGTTTGAGGTATGTGGTTTTTATATCTTTTCTCTTTTTAATGCCTATGCTAATGAGGAAGGGTGAAGAGACTAAGTGACTAACTTATATTATCTATTCGCTAACTAAGTTCTAATTGTCCTAGCACCAGTATCTGTTCCCACTTGCTGCACACACCCTGAACTAGTGCAACGTTGCTGGGATTACCAAACACTACTCATTACTGGGTTACCAAGCGTTACACACGTGCTCGAAGTGGTCGTACTGAATGCACTTAACTAGGAGAGTTGAGGGTTGAGAGAGATTTAATTATCTAGGAAAGCGATTAAACATTTAACAGTAATTAAATCCTATTTAGCTTAGTCCATATGTTGCAAGGTTTATCAGAAAGTTCGTCTTTATTTCTGTACACAAATGTGTGCTTCGGTACAATTTGCTCGAATAAAGATCCGTTCACTTTGAGACTCCTACTGCGGGCACATGGAAATTATTCTATCTCTGAAATGTTAAAACTTCCAGAGTTTAGCTAAGCGTCTAGATCTAGATGGAGAAACAAGGGAAAGCTGCCTCTTATTTATAGAATTGGCGATGGGCTGCGATATCGCGTACGCGATATCGCGGCTCATCAATCATTTAGCAAAGGCCTTTGTAAATCCATTAGCTTTTTTGAGACTTGGTAGAGATATATTATACATCAACATTTCCAAATATTTTTGCTAGATAAAGTGAATGCTACTTTCAATATGTTTACTTTTCTCATGATATATGGTGTTCTCATGATATATGGTATTCTAAATAGTCTTGATTGTCACTCGATTGTCATAATGAATTGTAATGGGCTTGGGAACTTCAATACTGACTTTTGTAGGAAGCTACTCAATCCATATAACATCTTGAACAATTTCTTGTAAGGCATGGTATTCAACCTCCCTAGATGAAAGAGACACCATTTGTTGCTTATTGCTTTTCCAAATGACAAGGTTTTGATGAATTTGAATAAGAAATCCAATACAATATTCTCTATGAATGGTATCACCTTCCCAATTTGTATTTGTATACACTTGCATAACTTTTATTGATGTAGCCTTGAGTATTAGTCCATAGAATATCATAATTTAATCTATCGTAAGATTTAAGGGGCTATTTAAGTATGATGATAATTTGGTTTTTGCATTATCATTGCCAATTGGTTAACAACATATTGAATATTTGGTCTTGTGTTCATAAGATACATAAGGGCACTAATGATTTGTTAATAGTGGGTAGGATTGATAATATCTCCTTCAATGATGATTTTGAATCCAAGGAACATAGGAATATAGGATTCTTTGCACTCCACCATATTATATTTCTCTAGTAAATCAACTATATACTTTGTCTCAAATAGAGTTACTTCATCTTTACTCTATCTTAGATCCATTGCCAGATAATAATGTGCTAGGCCAAGATTTGCAATATCAAATTGTGAGGATAATTGTTGCTTAAACTTCTTTATGATCCTAGTTTCAATTGTTGCCATAAGTATATCACCTAAATGGAAGGCTAAGAGCATCTAAATCTTTCCATTTTCCTTGAGTATATATAGATTACTTTCTTTTTGAGGCTTCATGAATCCATAATTAATTAGAAATTGATCAATCTTTTGAGACCATACTCTTAGTGCTTGTTTAAGACCATATATTGTTTTTTGTAACTTACATACTAACTTTTCATACTTGACAAATCTTTTTGGTTGTTCCATGTAGATCTTTGATCATAAATCTATATAAAGAAAAGTTAATTTAACATTTATTTTCAACTTGGCAAATAGGGAGATCATTATTCATAATGTTACCATTCTTGCTATAGGAGCGAATGCTTCTTCATAATCAATACCTTTAATTTGTGAGAATCCTTTTACAACCAATCTTATCTTATATTTATCTAATATTCTATCTTCTTTTAGCTTAGTCATAAAAACCTATCAATTCTTAATGGGTTATCATTCTCTTAGACATGAAACTAATTCTCATACTCCATGTTTTTCCATCATTGCAATTTCTGCTCACATTGTACTTTTCTAGTGATCCATCATAAAGGCTTGTGCAATTGTCTTAGCAATTTATTTATTAGGTATCATAATGTTATCAATAATATCATTATGACATAGTTCATTAGATTAAGTTCTCATAAATCTTGATTTAGTAATATCCAAGTTTTGCCAATCTCCTACACTTCTAATTGTTCACTTTTATTCTCTAGACTTATTTAGCTTAGTAGCATTAATATTTTTAGTGTTACAAGAATTATTATCTACAAATGAAACATCAAGGGAGGTGCTTTCTATGTTTTAATTACCTTGTTAATTACGAGAAACACATTCATCTATGCATACTTCCAAATTATAATTGATACTATTTTTAGTATCATCTTCGTCAATATTATTCTTAGAAGGTTCATTGCTAGATATATCTTCTAATAGTTATTCTTCATTAAATACCACATCTTTCATAATTACTAATTTTTATAATTCAGATTCCTATATATGATATTCTTTTATATATATACCATACCCTACTAATGAGCAGTAAGTGTCCCCTATGCCCAACCATACAAATACAAGCATATATGCATGATCTAGTCAAACTTTGTGGAACCTATTAGCTAAAAGTACCCTAGATACTTAGTGTAACATTACTAGTTGTTGTCTTCCTAATCATCACTTGTGCTAGCATAATCAATATGTTTAAGTATGATTGAGGCATAATATATATTCATTTTTATTATTATTTTCAAAATATTAAAATAACAAAGTATTTGAGATATTAAGATAAATAAATATTAACTAACTATGAAATTGTGGGTAATCTAAGCTATCCTAAGCATAGAGCATCCATTTCCACTTTCTGTACCCATCTTGAGCCTATATTAATGTTGCTAGGTTACCAAGTATCTACTATTGGCGTACCAAGTATCCACTACTGGAATTACCAAATGTCAATATATTATGCTTGAAGTGATCATACTCATGCTATTATGGAATAAAATATTAAATCATTAAATTCTAGAAAGTAACATGCATTAAGAGTAAAATGTTGAAAATAAAATTAGTGTTAGTCCAAGTGCTATAATGGAAGGAATCAATCTCGATTTTATTATTGTCATGCAAAAGTGTGTAGGTACATCATGTACTCAAATACAACTCTGTTTAATTAACTCAATCCATGCTTTGGACACTCATAGGAAAATTTGGCTAAGTCCTATAGAAGAAAATCGTAAGACTCCAACTACTAGAATGACCAAAGGTATCATAAGTGTAGATGGTGTGTGATGAGACATGATATACACAAGCAGCGATATCGCGTCGTCCCCTACGATATCGCATACACGATATCACGGTCCGCTGCCAAATCTATAAATAAGAGGCGGCACTCCCCTCATTTCCCATCCTGGCTAGAAGTAGCGAAGCTCCGGCAGTTTGATCACTCCAGAGTTAGATTAATTTCCCATGTGCCCATAGTAGGAGTCCTAGAGTGAACGGCTCTTTATTCGAGCAACATTGTACCTGAACACAAGCTGTGTACGACAATAAAGACAAACTTGATTAGATAAACCTTGCAGTGCATGGATAGGATTTTATTTATTGTTATTTATTACTTTCCTAGAATGCGGTACGAGTACGACTTGATTACGAGCATCTAAGGATGTGTACGGCTAGTCAAGGAATCGGCTGCTCGTCGCATGCGGTATGAGTACGACTTGATTACGAGCATTGTGACT
>MNCI01004050.1:341743-441970 GCA_015680685.1 Gnetum montanum | reverse complement strand
GGCGCGGGGGGCGGCTTGGTTGAGAAGGGTGAAGGACTTGGCTACCAAAGTGCTCTATGCTAGGAGTTGAGGATCCGAGGAGTGTAGCGTGGATACCAAAAACTCACAAATCTTAGGGGAATAATGGGTGTTAAAGGGCCACATAGGATTCTATGGTGAGGGGGGCCTGAGAAGTTACATTTCTGCAAGTATGCAAGGTCTCTCAGATGTTGCAAATGCCAAAGCATGTGAATGCAAAAATTGTGGAACCTCAAAATGGTGTTTGGAGTTTATTTTTATAGGTTTTGGGCCATGATTGGGGCTACAAATGATTGATAGATTAGCTAAAAACTATTGCAAATTTCTACCATGTAAAGGTAAGATGGATGCGCAAATTGTAAGGGGAGGGGTGGCCCTTGGGTTACTTTGTATGGAAAGTGCCAAACCCCCATGGTCATTTTGTTTACTATAAATAGTAATGAAGGCACACCATCTATGCTAGCTTTGTTCTTCTACGCTTGGTCTTCTACCATCCTTGTTGGAGTGCATGGTCAATGATAAAGTCAATGGAGTGCTGAAATCTAGTCCATGTTGTTTATACACTGTGGGCATGTAGTTTCCACATTGGGCATGAATTTTCCATGCTAAGCATGAAGTTTCTACACTGGGGGATTAGGATTACACCTCCCATGCTAGGCATAAATGATGCTAGAATTCTCCACGTTGAGCATAGAAGCCACCATACCCTTCCATGTTGAGGTTTGTCCTTCCACATTGGGAGTAGGTGACCCACACCCCTCCATGCTGGGGGTAGGTGAGATCTACCCCTTGTAGGTGTTTCTAGTGTAGACAAGTGTATACCCCCCATAAAATCCATAACATTGTCATTTTTGGCATCCTAAAAGGCATTTTGATCCCCTAAGCCCAAATATAGATAGTACATGACATTTTCCACTTGGGGGATGAGGCTTGAACCACTTATGAGGTATTTTTTAGCCTCAAAAGTATGAGATATGCAAGATTGCTTCTCATGGGTTACAATCTCCATGTTTACAATGAATTTTTACCTCAGATTTCATGGGGTGGAGGTTACATGATGAAAAATAGTTACAACATGCAAAGTTTGGTGGTGTTTCATCAATGTATGTCTATCAATGTAGTTGACTTAATGACTCTTCATCATACCTCGATGACTGACTAAAAACTCATCCCTAAGTGAACAAAAATGGTACCAAGTTATTTACAAAATTTTGGGGAATATGGAACTAACTATTAACTGACTAATAACTAACAACTCTGAATGTTACGTTATAAAATATTCAAGCATTTACAATGAGGTTTACCAAAATTAGACATAATATAAAAAATTAATAGATTATTATTGCACAAAGTTAACTAGGAGAGAATCTTTACACCATGCCCTAAGGTGGAGGCTCATGTGACTCAAATCGTTCTTCCTCTCATTCTATTGTAGTTGCTGGATTGGGTTGCCTTGCTGCTATTGCTACAATGTTTGAAAACTTGAATACATCCAATAATGCCTTCATTTTTTCTTCTTTTCTTTGTGGGTTATTAATGGTTTAGGCAACATCACCTAGACTAGCTGATATTAGTATGTCTTATGGACAAGGCAATGTTAGGAAAATATTGAAGAATAAGGTTGCAAACTACTTATGCTTGATGTTGAACATTTGTACAAGGTTTTGCAACTCTGGTGGTTATTCATTCTTTTGGTTAGACTCTTAGAAACTAATTGCTAATCCTTGAATTTTCTTTTGAAAACCTAATGCTCCATTTTAGCTACTTCTAGCTATGATTCATCTCCTTGTGGAGCTTAAACTCTACCTCATAAAGGAGGCAAGAGATGGCCACCTACTTCTCTAACTTTGACCTTGGTTTTCCTGTAGTTAGCATCATCAAATTGCATATCGGAGGTTAGCTAACTACATGTATTTGGTTATCTCTTCGATTTGCAACTTCTTTAGGCAAATTTATTCTTAATTATATGCATTTAGTCCATCAAATATGGCTTAGCATGCCTCATCTCTTTAGTGGAGTTGTTAGAGGGCTTCATTTACCTTGGCCTTTGCCAACCTAATTTCCTTGTTCACTTTCTTAAGCATTCCCACCTAGTTCTTGTAATTATTCTTTACTTTTTCATATTTCAAAGCTTCATTTTTCTAGGCAATAATCTTAGTGGCAATCTTCTCACAAATGGCTTGAATCCCCTCCATTGAAAGATTTCTATTTATAGTATCCAACCTTCTAACATCATGATTTAACTTGGTGAGCTATTTTTATTACTTGTGGATGTATTCTAGTAGTTGCTCCTTCTATGCTTCAACCTTTTGCAGATGTTAATTTTCCTTGGTCAAATTTTTATTCTTCTTGTATATGCCCATGAGGTCATTATTTGTAGTGTTTAGCATGGTATTCGATAATGACACATCCTAGATTACTCGCTCTTTGGCATTCTTAGCCTCTTTTAATTTTTATTGAAGCTATTTGATGAGTGTCAAAGTGTCATGTTGATGGATCCCCATTGACATGGCCTCATCAATGTAGCCTCTTCTATGTGGTGTTGCCTTGTCGATGTAGCATTTGTTGCATTTATGACGCCTCATCAATGTAGCTCCATAGTAAAGTCTATAAATACACACTTACTAGTTTTTTTTATTGGAGGTCAAGTCATAGTTGTAGCAAAGCTCTTGTAGTTTTGTCATTTGAGCATTAGAATATTTCTTTGAGTGCCCACAACAGGAGTTAGAAAGTGTATAGATCTTTATTTGAGCATTGATGTACTTGAGCACACTAGTGCAAACAACAAGAAAGATGAGCCTTTTGATTAAACCTTTCAGCACTTAGAATAGATTAATGATTTATTTTTGCATTTACTGTTTTCATTAATTATGTAGTTAATTAAGCTAAACTAGACTTCAATTGATTAATTAAGTAATTAAGCTAAATAGATTAAACACACAAGTACAACTACTTCGAGCATAACATATAGCACTTGGTAATCCCAACAACACTTAACGCTTGGTAGCCTAGCAATATTGTATGTGTTTAGGATGTGTACAGAAAGTGGGACTAGATACTTATGTTAGGATCAGTTAGAGATTCCTTAATTAGTAAATTAAATTAGCTATTAAATTACTTCATTTCTCTATTTTAAACCACCAGGAGCATAAAACATAAAATAATAAAAATCATATGCCTTGATCACACTTAATCATACCTTTGTACGTCGCAAGTGTAATTGGAAAGATAATGAATGACTGTTAGGACAAGTTCACTTCCTAGAGGCTAGTGCATCAAAAGACATAAAGTCCATAGAATTTGATTAAATCGCACGTGAATGCTTAGTGATTCATATGGTTGGGTGTAGGGGTACTCATTGCTCATCATTGGTGCTATTGCTAAGGACTCTTTTTGTTTGAAACATGTGCTATTTAGGTTTAGTGAACATCATTAACATCATTGGATGAACCTTAAGGTCAAAATTATTCTCACGATAAATATAATCACATAAGCACACTGATATTTTATTTGTATTACAAAATATCTTCTTCTAATAAGCATAATGATACTAAACTACCGATCCCTCAAGAATGCAAGGTGGTGTATACTCATCCAGATGCGTATGTGCCTGACTTCACCTTCATCCTACATTAGGGTGAACAACTACGATGGCGAGATATGGAAGGCAACATTGTAATGCCTCTTGATCGATCTATGCTTGAGATGCTACTTCAAACTCTTAGGAGGTTGGGCATCCAAGATCTTCAAGAGGAGTATGTTGTGCATGATTATGACTATTGGGACTACCGACCCACTAAAACAAAACATAGGAGAGATCGACACTAGGAGAAGCACCATGAGATTATGAAGGGAAAATAGTTTACCAATCCCTTGTTCTTGCTTAATCAAAATGAAAATGAGGATCCTCCCTTTGGGGGTTCTCAACATGAAGATTATCCACCCCTTGTTATTGGTGATGGGGGTGTGGTCCTAAATCTACAGTCCACTATTAACAATCCAAGTTTAGGTAAAAATGGAAGTCAAGGTATAGGCTCGGACAAGCATTAAGATGAAAAGAAAACTAACGAATGTGGCTGTGAAAATTGTAGAGGAGTTGGTAGACATCATTATGGTGGTAGTCCTCCTCCCTCTTCATCCTCTTCATCTACATCTTTTTCTTCCTCTTCTAGTTTTAACAAATCTCGTAGAAAGAACAATCATAATGAAGGGAAACAACCACAATTAATAATGATGATCATCAAGCCCATCATAAATGAAGGGATAACAGAGGATGTCATTGACATCATTGACATAATGATGATGATGAGCCTTTTCTAGCAACTTAGAGCATGCTAAATATTGTAGAGGTCGTAAAAATTCCAACCATGCAACTGAAAGATAGTCAGATCAAACGACTTGATATGAGCAATATTCCTAGATTTGAGGGGGATATAACTCTGATACATAAATACATCTTCAAGATTTTTAGGATGCCTATGTGTTACAAGATATTAAAAATGATTGGCAAAAATTAAAGCTATTTCCTAGGATACTCATCAAGGAAGCAAAAAGTTGATACTGATCCTTGGAGTAGAAATCCATCCATAGGTGGAGTACGATGCTAGAGTTATTTAATGATAAGTATCAGACATACTCCAGAGTGTCTAATTTGAGAAGGAAGATCTAAGGATGGAAGTAAGAAAATCATAAACTCTTAGATGCCACCATGGGAAGATACTATTCTCTCATCCACTAATGCCCTGACCATGGTTATTCTCAGTGGAAAAAAATCCACCATATCATAGATGGACTTAGATTGAAAATGAAAAGAACTATTGGGGTCTATGCCTAAGGGAGACTATTAGAACTTAGGGTTCATTAGATTCAAAGGCTAATTGAGTAGGTAGCAGAAGAAGAAGGAGAGTTAAGGAAATAAGAAAGTGTTGAAGAATATAATAAGGATCCTTCCATTAGAAAGAGGGAGGTTTGATTTTGTGACAGTGAGTCACCTCTTGATGAGGTGGTAAACAGAAAGACTTTGTCGATTCAAAAATCTATGTCTAAAATTTTGACCAAGGTAGATAAAATGTGAGATTTGTTAGATGAAAAATTCCAAACTACTCTAAAAATCATCAAAGAATCAAGAGAGCACAGTAGTGATCATGACCGTAGGAGGCAGAAAGTTGAATGTGCCTACCAAAGAGGTAAGGGAAAGATAACGTTAGTAGAAGACATTGCAAAAATTGAATCAGATGATGATGGTGGGTGTGACATCTACCAATATGAAAATCCAAATGGATGTTGCCTCATCATGTCACACTTACAAGAGTTTGGGATGTATGCTTTGAATCCACGACTAGTAAAGAGGCAAACACCTAGAAGATTACTTATCCTCAAGGCAATCCCATGTAGTTCCATTAGCAATAATAGTATTATCCAAGTGGAATTCCACTGCAACCATACAAGCAATATCAATAGTGGTACCAACCATAGTCATGGGGGATGCCACCACCAAGGTAGTAGTACCCTTATAGGCAACCAAATCCATATGGGTATTACGCTCAATAACCCTTTTCTCCACGTGACTCTTCCAGTCATGTTTCTCCTTTCCAACATCACTACTAGCCTCTAGAATATTACAGAGTTCATTCTCCACATTTCAGGAGGGATACCATATTTTATCCTTATCCTCCTCCTATTCCTACACCTGTTCCTCCATCCTTAACATAGCTATTGCCGACTCCATCCATGTACAGTGAACTTCTAGCATAGCCATAGCAACGCAATGCTACTAGCGCTGTAAATCTACAACTAGTTCATCAACTGAGGGGTTTAAAACCTCATTCCCATAAAAGATCATTCTTCCCAACCAACAGCCCTACTAAGCCCTTATAAACTTAGGTAGTTGGTCACCCTACTCCTACTTCATCCTCTACAAACCACTCCATCGGGTCCCCTTTAAACCAAATGCTATCCAAAATCCATATTGTTATTCTTACTTATGCCATATGTGATTGGATCTAGGCTGGAAACCTTCCCAGGAAATTAGCTAATTCTAGGAGTACTCTTATATATTTACAAATTGATGGGAATAAACCATGTAAAGTTCTTCTTGATTCAGGTTCTAGTGTGAACTTGATTTCTCATGAGATGTATACTGTTTGGAACCTATCACCTCTTAAGAAGAGCAATATCATATTGGAATTGGCAAACCAGTCTATCACTATTCCACTAGGATTGGTCGAAGACATTATGACCACTGTTTGTGGGTGATCTTATCTTGTCAATTTCCTAGTAATCAAGGTTGAGAACTGTAAGGGGGACTTTTCAATTATTATGGGAAGGGCATGGGTAAGCAATGTTGATGCAAGAATAGGCATCAAAGATATTTCCTTGGATATATCTAAGGAAAATGCATTTGGAAAGATCAAGAAGAGATGAGTTCCATGCATCATGTATAGCGATACTAGGTGCAATTATGTGCAGAAACTCTAGTTATTAAAATGAGCATCTATTTCTACATGCAAGCACTGTGCACATGAAACACATATTCAAAGGTGTCTATATGCATTAACCATAAAGTAAGAGGGCACCCAATGGCTGACCACTGATTCTAATAGCAACACAATGTGCATGGAACCTACTGAGAGCCTAATAGGCACTTATGTCATAGGCATGGATGAACTAGAACTAGTTCCTCAACAACTCTTTGATAATGAAACTGATGATACCAATTTGGGAGAGTTGGAGATCCCTAAGAATTTCAAACAAGAGCCCTTAGAGTTGAAAACTCTACCTATTAGCTTGGAATATGCATTCTTAAAAAATAACAAGTTGATTATACTTAATGTCAAACTTGCTCTCAAACAGAAAGCAAAATTGTTGGAAGTGGTCAATAGATGGCCAACAACCTTTGCTTGGTCATATCTTGAACTCACTAGTATTGATCCATGGATATGCTAGCATTGCATTTACATGGATCCATCCATGAAGCCAAGGAGGCAACCACAATGGCAGTTGAACCCAAAATTGAAGAAAATCATCAAAGAGGAGATTGAGCAACTCCTTAAGGCAGGGTTCATATACCCCATTACAAATAGCGAGTGGGTCAGTCCACTCATGATAGTGCCAAAGAGAGATGGTAAATGATGGGTTTGTATCAACTTTAGGCTATTAAACATGGCAACATTCAAAGATAATTTTTCATTGCCATTTGTTGATTAGGTATTGGACGTCATATCTAGGCATTGCTATTATAGTTTTCTGGATGGTTATAGTGGCTATAACCAAATCTAGATTACACTAGAAGACCAAGCCAAAACAACATTCATGAGTTCCTGGGGAACCTTTGCATATCACAAGATGCCTTTTGATCTAAGCAATACTCTTGCCACTTTTCAAAACCTAGTCTTAAGCATCTTTCAATAGCAAATCAATAGTAGAGTGGAAGTCTTTATTGATGACTTCTACACTTATGGTGCTACATTCGAGAAAGCCTTGGACCACCTTGAGCAAGTTCTAAAAATATGTGTGGAAACAAATTTGTGTCTTAATTGAAAAATGAGCCATCTCATGGTCTAAGAAGGCATTGTATTGGGGCATAGAATTTCATAAGAAGGGATTGAGGTAGACCCTAAAAAGATAAGGGTCATCTAAGGAATCACTTGTCAAAAGATGTTTGGTCATTCCTTAGACACACTGGCTACTACCGATAATTTATAGAAAATTTCTATAAGATTGCGAAACCATTGGTTGAGCTAACAAAGAAAGATGCTCTCTTTTTTTGGACCAAGGAATAAGAAAATGCATTCCAGAGCCTCAAGCATAACCTTGTAGAGACTTCAATTCTATGAGCACCTGACTAGTCTAGACCATTCCATATCATGATGGATGCATCTAACCATGCCTTGGGAGCTATGCTTATGTAGTTGGATGATAAGAAACATTCATATTACATCCACTGCACAAGTCAAAGCATTGTGGGTACACAACTAAACTACACCACCATAGAAAATGAATTGATGGTAGTGGTGTTTACCTTAGAGAAGTTCAAGTACTATATGCTTGGATATAAAGTGTTTGTGCACATTGATCATAGTGCCATTTGCTTCCTCATGAATAAGCCAATAATGAGCCCCCATGTTATACAGTGGCTAGTGATATTGTAGGAATTCAATCTTATAATGGTAGATTAAAAGGGAATTGAGAATGTGATCACTGATCACTTATCCTAGTTATGATGGAATAGCAAAGAGGAGGAGAGCCTGCTCTCTAACCAATTTCATAATGAACTCCTCTTTGCTGATGTAATAAATGAAAAAATGCCTATAGAACCAAAATGGTATGATGGCATCCTCAGTTATCTTCTCACTTAGGAGATGCCACAAGATCTAGACCACAAGAATAAACAATAATTTCTTCATTGGCCTAAGCACTTCATGGAAATCAATGAACACCTTTACAAGGTATGCGCTAATGGCCTAATTCGTTAGTGTGTATCTAATGTAGATTAATTGCATGTTTTTCAAGATGCTCATGAGGGTCATTGTGGGGGCCACTATGCTAGGAGACACACAACCATAAAAATCCTAATTGTAGGATACTATTGGTCCACAATCTTCAGGGATGCTCATTAATTTATCTGATCTTGTGAGTGCTATCAATGAGATGATGGGATGACCACACATTTGGAGGGTCCTCAATAGTTTAACCATTGGAACCCTTTGACATATGGAGCATAGATTTCATGGGTCCCATCACACCGATGTTAATAGGAAGGCATATATAATCATCACCATTGACTATTGTACCAAATTGGTAGAAGCAGCAACCGTCATTGACTATACATCATCCACTGCTACTTGTTTTGTACAAAAAAATGTTGTGAATAGGTTTGGGGTGCCATGTGCACTAATTTTTAATAATGGAACCCATTTTACAAGTGCTACTTTTTGAAAACTCATGCAATGCTTGGGGGTTAAACATAAATTAATAACACCCTATCACCCCCAAGCCAATTACTAATAGGGAGATCACAAAGATTCTAACAAGAATTATTAGCAAGTATAGGAGAGACTAGAGTACAAAAATTAATGATGCCCATTGGGCCTATTTCTCAACATGGAAACTCCCTATTGGCTACTCTCCCTACAAGTTGATGTATAGAAAACTTCCAACACTCCCAATTCAATTCGAGCTCCGTACACTCTCAACAGCCCATGACTTGGATCTTGACCTAAGTCTGGCACAAAAAGAAAGATTAATCAAATTAAATGTGCTGGAAAAAAATTGATTAGTGGCCCTATCCTTAAATGAAGTGCATAAGACATTCAACAAATAACATCATGACCTTAGGATATAGAAAGAGAAATTTGAACCAGGAGATAAGTTTCTCAATTGGAACCCCACACATGTTCCTCAAAAAACAAAATTCCAAACATTGTGGGATGGGCCTTATATAATTGATGAAACCTTTCCTTATGGGGCCATGATCATATACAAACCTGAAAGCTTGAATAAGAAGCAGTTGGTCAACATCCAAGAGATAAAGCCTTTCCACAAGCCTAAGCAAGCCATTGCAACAAATACCTTAATGAATGAACAACCACACTAAATTTTTTAGATCTTCTCCTTCCAACTCAATCATGGGAAAGGTGGCCATTTGTGCTAATCATATACGTCACTCCTCAGTTTTTTTATTTTTTGTTTTACACATTTTTTTTATTTTAAAACTTTTTCCTATTTTACACCATTGTTAGTACATTTAAATTTTTCTTGAATATTTTACACTTTCATATATATCTTAATTTATTTTAGTGTGATTTTATAATTTTCGTTAATAAACGTGCTTTTTGCCAATAGGACATAGTGATGCTATAGTTGTTGCTAATGGTGGTTTGTGCTTAATGTTTTGTTTTCTAATGTTTGGTTTCTATTTTTGAATTTTTGTACCAATGGTTAAGACATGATTTCCTTTTCATGAAACAGGTAGTGAGTCCATGACATCTTCCCATTCAAAAACTCTATGGTTTTTCTCGTTTTGGAAGTATGATGTTCCTTTTATTAAATAAACTTTTACTAAATTTATGATCTTTGTAGTTTCGAGAATCAAGAAGGATTCAAAGGTTTGCATAGGGTGTGACTTTAAGGGAGCTCAATAATCTTTGTACTCTTCTACTTATTTGGGTGCATGAGTGTTTTCATAGACTTTTTACCATTCTATGTCTACCAATAATAGGAAGTTGAATAAGTCTTTGCATGGTGTGGTTTCCATCCAAAAAGAAAAAAAGAAGAAGAAGAGAGAGAAAACAAAATAAAACAAAAAAAAAATAATAGAAAACAAAACATGATGGGAATTCAAAGCGCACCCCTTAGACAAATAAATGGGCTACAAGAACTCATTATGGGACTAGAAAGACATGTTACCCATGCTTGAAGGTCCCCTCTAACTAAGGCCTTCTCTCAGGTCTTGCTTCTCTTTTCTTCTTCTTAAGGAATGGTGATTATTTTGTGGGAGCACTCTTGTGTCTTGAGGAGGTGGATCAGTCTTAGAGTGGTGATGTGAAGTCACTGAAAGTGGCTGGTTTTTGTCTAGACTAAGGATGGATTTTATTAGGTTATTTAAACATAAATCCATAAGGGACTTCTTATGATCTCAATTTAGAATTCTATTTCATCATCTTCATCATCCATCCATGCTACTTGTAACTCACCTCACTACCAATGTCCATGTTCTTATTTGGTGTCTTTGTCTAACATACTTAAATTGTTTGGTAGAATCTTTAGGGTTTTGGTCCTTAACTTCCATCAACCATGAATCACCTATAGGACCCATGGACTCCTTAGGTTGAGGTTATGTAAAGGTAAATGAGGCATGTGCCTACTATGGGGAGGATCCACTTGCATATCTCTTGGTTGGACTCATTAAGCACCTTATCCTTAGACATTCTTATAATCAAAATCTTTCATACATTCATCTTTTGCATCTGACCATGTGCTCTTTTACATATTTTCTTTAATTCACACATTCTCCATCAAATTTTTGAATTTTTGAGTTTTCAAAGATCCTCTTCAATGATTTCGTCATATTCTTGACTTTTCTAGGACTCCATGGACCCCACATTCACTTAAAAATTCATTGTATTTTTCAAAATATTCAAAATTGAAAATTTTGTTTACAGACCCCGTAAACTAGGCCTCGTTGATAGAGCCCATGCTTATACAAGGCCCCATATATGTAGCCCCATCTATGTAGCACAAAAATACTATATGTAACGATCAAGAACATTAATGGCTAGAACACTAAGGTCCACGAGCACATAACCTAATCCTAAATTTGCGTGAGGGCCTGTTGGAGGTGGAGATAGGGTGCCCTAAATGGTATTTTTGATCAAATAGGGACTTATCGGATGCAACTAGGATGTAGCGTGGTTAGTTGTAATGTTGATGCAAAACAATGCTAAGTATTCAAGCAGTGTTAACGGTGTCAATGGGGTCAATCGTAGTTAAGATTTTTGGCAAAAATAAGGGTGCCAATGTGCAGAGATTGTTGCCCAAGCATAGTTTTAGGGGTGGCTATGTGGTGAAATAGCGAAAAATGCAAATAAAATGCTAAAAATGCAAGGAGAAAGAGAGAGAGAAACAGAACACCACCCCAAATGGGATTGAGTGTAGTTAACACCAAAAGGGATTAGAAGGTACACGGTGTACAATAGGCATAGTGGATAATGTAGTCAGAGTCTTAGAGGTGTCTAGCTACAAAGAATGGCGTTTCACTGAGGTGTCTACATTTTTTGGGTTGGCTACCATGGTGTACCATTAGTTGCGGTGCTTTGGTGGACTATGGTGGTCTGCAACTTTGTCTTTCTCTGGTTCGCTGAAATGCCTTTGGTTCATTAACTCTTTGATTTGCCAACCCCAAATTTGCCAATTTTGAAAACATTGAGGGTGTGGGTATTTATAGGCCTAGGGTTAGCGGAAGATGCAAGATGGCTACCATGTGGTAGAGGGGACAGTTGGGACTACTCTCTCACTTAACTATGCTCTCCACTAGGCTGGTGGTGTTGTGCTCTGCTGTGCTCTACTAGACCCTGTGAGATTGTGACTATGGTACCAATTGCATGTGTGTGCCGAGAAGATTACAAGGTACCTAAAAAATGAAAGCCAGAGACTATGCTTTAGGACTATGCTCTCCACACTCTTGCATGGGGTCGAGCATAGTTACAATTTTGAGGCCAAAAAAGGGAATATAAAATGAAGAATTTTTCTAACTATGCTTGTCAAAGATGAGTTGGAGCTGAGCTAAGTGGTGTTGCTATGTTGTGGAGGTTGCTAGAGGTTGTTCTTGTTAACTACGCTTGACTATGCTTTAGACTAGGGGAGAGCATAGTCCCACACTTAGAGAAAATTACAAAAAATTAGTCTCCATGCTAACTACGCTCTTCACTAGAGGTTGACTATGCTCTGGGGTAGTGGAGAGTGTAGTCTCAACATTTAGAAAAATTTGCTGCAACTGGATTTATGCTGACACTTGGAGAAAATTGCAAAACTAGCCTTCGTGTTGACTATGCTCTTCACAAGAGGTTGACTACACTCTGGGGTAGTGGAGAGCGTAGTCCCAACACTTAGAAGAATCTATAAAAATTGGCTTTTGTGCTGACTATGCTCTCCACGAGAGGTTGACTATGCTCCCATCTAGGGTTGAGCATAGTCTCAACACTTAGCCAAAAGTATGAGAAAATAGCCTTTTGTGCTAACTATGCATTCTACAAGAGGTTGACTACACTCTGGGGCATTGGAGAGTGTAGTCTTAGCACTTAGAAAAATTTTTAGTCAGGATGTTATAGTCAGGATTTGGTGGTGTTTCATTGGCCCCTCTTTGTTGATGTTTGGAGGAGTCACTTGAGAAATGTTGACAAAGAACAATAAAACACCACAGAAAACTTGGCCTCAACATCACTCTTCCATGCATGGTTGGATGTCATTGCACTAGAGTGTTGTAGATAGTGGTATGCTAGAAGGGAGGTAACAGGTGGAAGTAAAAGGATGTAGGCAATTCGTTGAGGATAAAAGGGAAGATGAGGTGCAAATAGGATGTGATGATGTAGGGACTTCATAGCTGATGGTAACCATGGCATTGGAGTGACTTGCCCTTGAAAACTTTGAACTCTCATCAAAGTGCTTGTAAGAGAGTCAGTGTGGATTCATGGCTGAACTGATTGTGAAATTACAACACTATTGGGCTGCTTGGGGATGTGCTCTTTTCCTTTTGCTCTTTTTGTTTCTTTTCTCCTTTTTATTTTTACTCTTTGCTATTGGGCAAGCCTACGTTGGGCTCTACACATTGCTAAATGCTTGTTGCAAGGTGCTCTTCATCAAGTGAGTTGCATGTCACTAGATGGACTTTGCTTTGGTGTTTACGAAATCACATTGTGTCTATATGATAGGTGTTTCCTCCCTGGAATGACTTGTGTTACATCCACCTAGGCTTTGACTGGCCAACAAAGGCTTCCCATGGGACACTTTATGTTACGTCCACCTTGGATCCTATGGTTTGACTTGAAGAAGGTGCCATGTGGTCACAACACGTGAATGTCAAAGAGTTTTCAATCTTTGCTACACAAAGAATGGAAGGGTATCTAGATATAGGAGTAGGTGTGAGTGGGATATAATGGGTTGAGAAGGATGTGCACTCTTGAGAGGCTTAGCTAGTCAAATCATGCACATTGGAGTGATGTGGTGACTTGTTGCTATGATGAGAGGCACCTTTGTACAATGACTTAGGGCTTCATCCTCTAAACACAACTCTGAGAAAACAAGAAAACCACATTAAAAAATGGGGGCAAAGATGCTACAAGTGCTCTAAAGGTTGCACCCATTGCAGGTGCTTAAAAGCCAGTAAAATTATAGGGGGCTAAGATATTGTAAGTGCTCCAAAGGCTACCCTTGTTGCAAGTGCTCCATTCTAGGACTATAGCATGCTCACTTGCGTGGTGTAGAAGGGGGGTTATGCTCACTTGCTTGCTTTCATAGGAATGGAAGGAACTATTAGTGACTGATTATGAACCTAGTTTAAGGTCTTGGTAGACCATGGCCTTACTAGTTGAAGGTTTTAGTAGACTATGAACCTAGTTTAAGGTCTTGGCAGACTATGCTGTGTTAGTTTATAGTTCTAGCAAACACATTATGTGCTAGTTTAATGTTGTAGTAGATGTGCTATGACACTTTAAAGTCATGGTGGACTACTAGTTTATAATAATAGTGGATGCATTGTTCTAGTTTAATGTTGTGACCCAAGGATGAGCTATGCCAGTTTAGCATTGTAGTAGATAGATGCTGTGCTAGTTTAACATCATAGCTGATGGATTGTATGTGCACGCTAGTTTAACATCATAGTAGATGAATGCTTTGCCAATTTAACATTGTAGCAGACAAGCTATGCTAGTTTAGTATCATAGTAGATGAGCTGTGCCAGTTTAGCATTGTAGTGAATGAATGCTTACCTTGCTTCGTTGATATGTGATGCTGCATGTCAGATGTAATATGACTTCAAGTATGAATGGTTTACTAGATTGACAAACTTGTTTCCATCTTAATCAGCAAGCTTGAATGCTTCATTTTTGTAGACCTTAGTGACCAAGAAGGGCCCTTTCCAATTGGCTAAAAACTTATCTATGAATTCATGAGTAGCCTTGAAGACTAGGTCCCCTTTTTGGATTGGATGCTGATGTTGGTTATGAAAATGCTTTTGCTGTTTCTTTTCTCGGTACCACTTGATGCGATCAAGCATATGTGTGTGCTCCTCCTCTATTGAGTCAAGGTCTATGGTTCTCAACTCATTATTTTGACCTTTGTCAATGAAATTCAAGAGGATCACCCAGAGTGATGAAACTTGCAATCAAGTGAAAAAATTACTTTAGACTCATAAATCAGGATGTAAAACATCATAGTTATTGCTGTTCGGTGTGTTGTGCGGTAGGCCCTAAGTGCGTAGACTAGTTGCTCATGCCATCATCGTTTGCTATTGCTTAGAATTTTCTTGAGAAGGTTGACGATGATCTTGTTAGTGGCCTTCGCTTGGCCATTTACTTGAGGATAGTATGGTAATGAAAATGAATGTTTTATGCCAAAATGCTCACAAAAGGTTTTGGTTTTGGTGTTGCTAAATTGCAGCTCGTTGTCCATCACTATGGTCATGGGCAAATCGAAACATGTCACTATGTTATCCACCACGAACTTGCAAACTTGCTACAATGTTGTCTTCCGAAGGGGAATAGCTTCAATCCACTTGGTAAAGTATTCCGTTGTGGTTATTATGAAGCTATGCACTACAAAGGACTTGGGCATTATGGGTCTAATGATGTCCAAGCCCCAACGTTGGAATGGCCACATGATTTGCATTAGGTGCAATTCAGTTGGTGGCATGTGCATTAAGTTGCTATGTCATTGACAAGTTTCACATGTTTTAACATTTGAGACACAACTACTTTCCATGTAAGGCCAATAGTAGCCTAGCCATATGATTTTTGCTGCAATTGCCTTAGGTGCTACATGATCTCTGCATATTCCTTTGTGCACTTGCTCAATGATTGCATGTGCTTCGCTTTTGCTTACATAGGTTAGTAGTATGTCATCATAGGATTTGCAACATAATGTGTTATCACCTATGATGATGTATTGCCATGATCATTTGCATACTGCATCTTTTTGAGTAGTAGTTAAGTGTTGCGGAGGCTCACCTTGTAGAAGGTATGCCTTGATATTGTCGTACCACTCTTTTGTGTGAATGGTGTTAACTGTGGCTATGGATGTGTCTTTGATGATTTGCATGATAGATGCAGTGCAATTTGCCACTGAGGTGGGCAATGCATTGAACATGCTAGGCATGATGCTAAGGGCTAATGTTGCAAGTGTGTTGGCAATGGAATTTTCATTTTGGAAAATATGTTGGACATTGGTAGTTGCAAAGTGTTGAAGCAAGTGCTTTGCTAGGTCACAATAAGGTTGTAAATGTTGTGCCTTGTAGGCATAAACCTCTATCACCTATTTGACCACTAATTTTGAGTCACCTCAGATCACTATGCATTAGATCCCTAGGTCATGTGCTACAAGGATGCCTTGGAGGAGACCTTCGTACTTTACTACATTGTTGGTGCAAGGGAATCTGAAACAATATGTGAAGGGTTAGATCTCTCTAGAGGGAAATGTGAAAATAGCAGTGGTGTTACCTACTCGAGAGGTTGAAGCTCTGTCAAAATGTAGGAGTGCCTCATAGTTGTTAGGCACTTGGCTAATGCTACTAATGTGCTTGTTTGGGAATTCAGGATCTATGGTTGCTTGATCATTTATGGGTGAAGTCATGAGTTGTGTGGATATAGCTTGACCTTTTGTTGAGGCTTACACAATGTAAGAGGCTCAGAGTATGTTATTTTTGAAAATGATATTAACTTGATTGCAGAATAGGCAATTCCTCCACTTCTTTAGTGAGAAAACAAGGGTGAGGTAGTGCTTTTCCACATCATTGTATTTCATCTCATGGGCCACTAATGCATGGCTCAGGTAGTAAACTAGGACCTTTGCACCATCATCTTGCTTTTGGCAAAGTAGGGAAGAGATGGATGCATCAGAAGTGGCAAGGTAGATGTAAAAAGATTTATCTCCTCATGGAGGGTGAACCATAGGCAATTGTGCCAGCTCTTGCTTAAGGTTGTTAAATGCTTGTTAGCAGTAAGCAATCCACTCGAAGTGGAATCCTTTCTTGAGAAAATGTTGCATTGGTTGTAGCTTGTCGGTTAACTAGGCGATAAGCTTGCGTTTAAATTATAATCTACCTTGCAATCCTCATAACTCCTTAAGGTTGGTTGGTGGTGTCAAGTTGGTTATGGCCTTAACCTTGTTAGGGTCTACACATATTCCTACTTCAGATACTACAATGCCAAGCATCTAGCTTATTTTGATGCCAAAAACATACTTCTTGGTGTTTAACCTAAGCTCATGTTTTAGGCAATGTTTAAGCATTAAGTCTAAGTCATTTTCGTGGTTGTGGACCACTTTGGACTTAACGGCAATGTCATTGACATAGTTGTTGAGCAACCTTAGCATGTAGTCACTAAAGATGTATGTTATCACGCATTGATATGTTGCTTCTACATCATCCAAAAGGCATCATTGTAGCAAAACATACCCCAGGGGGTCATGAAGGTTGTACTAAGCTAGTGGTCAAGGTTGATCCTAATCTGGTTGTAGCCTGAGAACCTATCCATGAAGGACAACAAGGTGTGTCTAGCCATGGTATCAATCAATTGATCGATACTAGGTAATAGGAAGTCATCTTTGATGGTTGCCTTGTTTAGGTTCCAAAATTCTAAGCAAATGCATATACTTCTATTTTTCTTAGGCACAACTACAATGTTAGAGACCCAGTCTACATAGTCAACAACTAAGATGAAACTAGCTTTATAAAGCTTAGTGATCTCATCACACACTACCAACGCCACCTCAGGTCTAACCTTGCACGCTTTCTGCTTAACTGGTTTAATGCAGGGATCAATGATGATGTTGTGTTGGACTAGCCAAGGATCTAGGCCTGGCATGTCCTTGTATGATAATGCAAATGCTTTGATGTTATTGTTAAGCACTCTAACAATGTCTTGAGCATGCTGGGGCTCTAGTAAGGAGCTTAGTTTTAGTGTTCTTGCTTCACCATTAGGTGTAGCCACAAAGATCTTGACAAGGGGATCTTTTGTGACGTCCCTTGCCTCTAGATCAAGAGCCTTAACTAGATGGTTGGGCTAATCTAGTGGTGCTTCTATGGATGCTATGTACTCATTGTAGGCTGTAGGCTCAAGGTCTAGGCAATGAGGGCTAATGTATCATTGAATGTTGCCATGAGGCTCTATGAGAACCAAAGGTGAGAAGATTTGCTTGTACATGGCCATGTTGTCTCGTTGCAAAATAAACCAGAAAAATGTCAAGTGGCACCTATTTTAACAAAGTTAACATGCATAAATGAAAGAAAGAAATTGAGTAAAAATTTACCTATGTATCCACATGAATTGCAATGAGAGGTAATCATGTTAGTGCCAGTTTTAGGTCTTAGCAGACTGGGGATGTGCCAAACGTGAGGTCACGAGGAGGGCTAGCCATGCCTAGGAGTGGAATGAGCCTATGTGTCAAGAGGGCAGTGAAAAATTAATTTTTCGAGGCTTATATGTTTGACTACACTCTCACCTAACTACTTTCTCCACTACGCGCTTGGTGTGGAGCATAGTCCCAGATTGGTGGATCATCAAATGATCCCAAGAGGATATATAGGTGTGTTTTTACCATGGTAAGTTGTCATTTTGCTATTTTCTACTACAACATTGAGAGCATAGTCTACCATTGCTTCTTCCTTCACTGTTAGTGGAGAGCATAGTTGGGGAAAAGATGATGCATTGGAGTGGACACCTTCACCTAGGGTTGGTGAACGTTGTCAAGGGAGATGTAGCGACCGAAAACATCGGTGGCTGGAAAACACCGAGAGGTTGTTGGTCAAATAGTCTTAACCCTGGATCTGCACGAGGGCAGTGCTGGATAAAATGGAAATGGGGTGCCCTAAACGGTCTGGTTGATCAGACAGGGACTTAGTCGGTGTCACTAAACCTTTTGCAAACGTCGTTTTGAGAGACAATGCTTATAGCGTAAAATAAAAATTATTAAATGTGATGAACTGAAAAATAATGTAAAATGCAATGATAAATAGGAAAATAAAGTGAACTGGAGTTAAGAAATGCACTGCTTCAAGATTACGGCTTTACTTTATCAAGGTGGATACAATTGGTTACACAACACTGGGAAGCATAGAGATCCCAAAAGTAACTAGGGAGTTTAAAGCAAACCAACTATGCACTTGACCGGAGGCTCAAAAGCCAACAACACAAAATGCTAACAAGGCCAACTGGGAGAATTGCCAATTTGCCAAAAGGGAGGGTTCTTAATTTTTGTGAACAATGCTCAAAGCTACTCAAAATTGCCAACCGAAATTGCCAACTTGCCAACTGCATAAATTTTTGCCAAATATTGCTAAGAGGCAAAAAATTTTCCAACTTGCCAACAAATTTTTGCCAACCTACCAACAGATTTTTCAATCGATTTGCCAACCCTTGGAGCATTGCTCGTCGAGGTATTTGTAGGGCTAGGAGCACGTGAGAAATGTGGTTTGGATGCCATGTGTCCTGGACCACCCACAAGGTGTTGACATGTCTGTGCTACATGGACATGCAAAGCTGGTTGATGAGCCTGCTGCACTGCAATCACACTGTCGAAACTAGAGATGTTGGGATCAGGTGTGCCAACGATGTAGAAAAGGAGTGAAGTGCACTGATGTAGCATAGTTGTCTGCTATGCTATGGAGCGTAGCTACTTGCTACGCTGTGCTACACTATGTAGTGTAGCATAGCGTAGTCACCAATTCGAAGAAGAAATTTGCGTTGGAGTTAATTGCAGGTGCTGGAAGCCTTTGAAGTGTATTGGTTGGTTCTGCATGATTGCTACGCTATGCTACGCTACGTAGCATAGCAGTTGGCTTTAACTGTGATTTGCACTTAAGTTGTAAACTTTTGTTTGATGATCATGCTAATAATTTGCAACCTTTGTTCTCTGTGATGTGAAGCCTTTGAACTTGCTGATCCTAGCTTTCGAGAAGCCTTTTGTCATTCTTGCATCATCACTATGCTGTGCTACGCTGCATAGCGTAGCATAGTGTAGCAGCCAACATAGCTTGCTTTTTGCTTAATCTGCTACTTTTCTAGTAAGAGGAGCTTTGCTGAAGAACTTAAAGTTGAGTGAAGCAACTGGTTTTAAAGGGCAGAGGTGCTTATTGAGTGCAATTGAAATCACTAAGTAAGTTGGGCCTTTCTTTCTTGCTTTTGCTATGCTGCGTAGCATAGCATAGCGTAGCACTTTGTCTTGCAATAGTTCACAGTTGATTGCCTAAACAACTGTCTTCCGAGGCCTGCTACGCTACATAGTGTAGCAAACTTCTTGACTAGAAAACTTGCCAAACTATTTTGTGTATCCTGAGCACCATCGACAACTCTCAACATCATGCCAAACTATCATGAGGCTACACTTGTGGAAATGTGAGCCTCATGTCCAAGACGTTGGTGACCCTGGTGAAGCAAGAGTGCCTTGAAAATTTAGGGTGTTTCATTGGCCCCTCTTTGTTGACGTCTAGAGGATGGACCTGAGAGACGTCGACAAAGAATATGAAACACCACGGAAGACAAAATGCTAACATTGCTCTTCGGTAATCACCAAGATGTCGCTCAGCTATGCTTGAGAGTGCAGCATTGGTTATGCATGGAAAGGGGAAGGTTTAAGCAGGGGGAAGGAGGTTAAGCAAGGGGAGGGAGGTTTAGGGAAATGGTAAAGATGAAACTTAGCAGGATCCCTCGTCGGAATGCTTGTGAGGGAGTTGTTTGCATGGTCATCTTTTCTTTTATTGACCTTCAACCTCTCGTTGAAATGCTTAGAGAGGGTGATTGCAAAACAACTTATGTGCCATTTGGTTTTAGGAAAGATTTTTTTTTTGCATGTGAGCTTTTGCTCTCTTACATTTTTCTTTTGCTGTTTTGCCTTTTACATTTGTAAATAACCTTGTCGTAGGATAGGTGTTTCTTTTCCAGGATGAGTTGTGTTACATCCACATGGGGCTTTAACCTGCCTACAGATGCTTCCCATGTGGCGAGATGTGTTACGCGCATCATGGACTTTGCAGTTGGGCAAATGGGAGGGCTTAACAGGCATCGGGAAAAGCTTGTAAAAGAGGGGAAAGAGTGGATTGCGAGTGTAAGGAATGCGATAAGGTAGGTAAAGGGGAGGACAGGATGTGCACTTCGAAGTAGCCAAGCTAATCAGGATGATCACCTTGTAATGATGTAGTGTCCTGCCGCCGTGGCGCAAGGCACAGTTGACTAAGGCCCCTTTGGTATGCACCCTACAAACATAACAAAAAGAAAACCAGGAGAAACAACCATGATGCAAAATGAAGGTAAAGGTCTTGCTTGCTGTAGACGCTGCTGGAGCTTTGAACATTACTAAGGCATGTGATGTCCAAACCAGGAAGGCCGGCAGCGACCTTGGTAGCATCAGTGTGGAGGAGTTGGCACTGAGGAGGCTAGGAGTTGCTATGAATGCAGATGCTCAGGAATCCCTAACTAAGGCAAGCATTATCAGTTCAGCTATGAGATGGGCTACCCAGTAGCTGAATGTCTCTTGAGATTGGACGCTAGCAAGGGGCTGAGGATAACAATATTGTGGCTAGGCCATAATACTATTAGAACTTCAGCAACAGGTGCTGACCAGGGAAGCTACTACTAGGGCGATGAGACATGGCGGCAGTAGGTCTGGAGGGTCAGCAGGATGTCGTACGACATCTCCAGAGGATCAGCAAGATGCCAAGAGCAGTGGTGCTGCATATGTTCTAGAGGGTGTTTTCTTGGCGTTGTGAACTACATTTTGGAATTGCAACGTCCCACCCCATGTCGGCACTGTGCATGCTTGCTTGATGTGTATTGGCATAGATGCATGCTGGGGACATGCCGTGAACCCAGTTTAAGATCCTGGAAGACCATGGTGTGCTGGTTTAAGGTCTCAGCAGACTGTGCTGTACTAGTTTAAGGTCCTAGCAGACTGCTATGCTAGTTTAAGATCCTAGCAGACTGTATGTGCTAGTTTAACATCATAGCAGACGGTTGCTATGCTAGTTTAACATCCTAGTAGACCGCTGTGCTAGTTTTTCATCATAGCAGATGGTGGATGAACTAGTTTAAGGTCCTACCAAATCATGCTTTGCCAGTTTTATGTCATGGTAGATAGTCCGTGCCAATTTATAGTCATAGCGGACTATTTGTGCTAGTTTTACGTCGTAGCAGACGGTCTGTGCTAGTTTATAGTCATAGCGAAGTGTCTGTGCCAGTTTTACGTCATAGCAGACATTTGTTTGCCAGTTTAACATCGTAGCAGACAAGCTTTGCCAGTTTTACGTCATAGCAGACGATTGCTTACTGTGTTCATGCTTCAGATGTAGTACGACTTGAGGTATGAGTGATTCATTGGATTTGCAAACTTGTTGCCATCCATATCTGCCAGCTTGAAGGCCCTGTTCCCAAAGGCTTTTGTGACCATGTATGGACCTTCCCATTTTGCTGAGAATTTGTTCATATGCTCTCAGACAGCCTTGAGAACAAGGTCTCCCTTCTGTATTGGCTGTTGATGTGGATTTGCATGATGTTTTTGTCTTTGCTTATTCTAATAATGCTCTATACAACATTTGTGCACATCCTCCTTTATTAAGTCAAGGTCGATGATCCTTGACTCGTTGTTTTGGGCTTCGCTCATGACATTCGATAGGATCATCCAGAGTGATGACACCTGCAACTCAAGAAGTAACACCGCTTCAGATCCATAAATAAGACTATAAGGTGTCTTACCTGTCGCAGTCCTACATGTTGTCCTGTAAGCCCATAGCACATAGAGGATTTGCTCATGCCATCACCTCTTGCTGTTGTTAAGCATTTTCTTCAACAAGTTGATGATGGACTTATTTGTAGCCTCTGCTGTCTATTCACTTGCGGGTAATATGGCAAGGAGAATGATTTTCTGATGCCAAGATTGCTACAAAAGGTTTAGGTTTCCGCACTATTGAACTGTTGCCCGTTGTCGGTCACAATAGTCATAGAAGCCCAAACCTTGTCACGATGTTGTCCAAGATGAAGTGGCAAACCTACTGAGATGTAGTCTTCCTTAGGGGAATAGCCTCTACCCACTTAGGAAAATACTTAGTGGTAGTGATGATGAAGCTATGCCCTGCGGAGGACTTAGGCATGATAGGTCCTATGAGGTCTAGTCCCCATCGTTGGAAAGGCCACGTGATTTGTGTTAGATGTAATTCTGTGGGTGAAACGTGTATGAGATTTGCATATCGTTGGCATGTATCACATGTTTTGACTTTGGCCAGGCAATCACGCTCCATGTGAGGCCAGTAGTACCCTAGAAGTCTAATTTTTGCAGCCATAGCCCTAGGTGCTATGTGTCCACTGCACAGTCCCTCATGTACTTCATTAATCACCTTATGCGCTTACTCCTCATTTATGCATGCCAACAATATCCTGTCATAGGAGCGTTTTCATAGAGCATTGTCTCCCATGAGCACATATTGCCGAGCATGATTACGAATTGCATCTCTCTAGGAAGATGTCAATCCGCTTGGGGGCTCACCATGTTGCAGGTAGGCTTTAATGTTGGCATACCACTCCTGGGTATTCGTAGCACTGATAGAGGCTATGTGTACCACCTAAGTGATAGGCTCCATACACTCAGTAATCGAGGTTGGCAAACTTATGAACAAGTGTGGTGGAATATTTAATGCTAGGGTGGCAAAGGCGTCTGCTACGGTGTTTTCGTTGTGTGGCATGTGTTGCACATCTGTTGTTGCAAACTGTTTGAGTAGGCTTTTCACTAAGTCGCTGTAGGGTTGTAGGTGTGTAGCCTTGCAAGCATAGACCTCGATGATTTGATTCACAACTAGTTGTGAATCTCCACGAATCGCCAGGTGTTGTATGCTTAATGCTTGGGCTACTAAGAGGCCCTTGAGTAACCCCTCGTACTCTACCACATTATTTGTACAAAGGAATGCAAATCGATAAGCAAAAGGATGCATTTTCCCAGAGGGGAACGTAATGAAAGCAGCTACACTACCCCCTCACATGGTCGAGGCACCGTCAAAATGCAAAGTAGCTTCAAGATGTGGCGGGATGACGTTGATAGTGCTAACATGCTCGTCTGGGAATTCAAGATCTATGATCGCCTGGTCATTGACAGGTGAGGTCGTAGGTTGCGTTGGTATGGCTTGACCTTTCGTCGAAAATTGGCTCACATAATGCAAATTGAATTATGCTATTATTGCTTTCCATCGGGCTATCCTACTACTTTCATACAGATTGTTTGTGATAGCCTGGAGTATGTTGCTTTTGCAAATAATGTTAATCTTGCTACAAAATAGGTAGTGTCTCCACTTCTTCAATGCAAACACTAAGGCAAGGCAGTTTCTCTCCACCTCATTGTATTTCACTTCATACGCTATTAGTGCATGGCGTAGGTAGTACACTGGTATCTCAGAACCATCATCCTGTTTCTGACATAACAGTGCCGCAATAGACGTGTCTGAGGTGGCAAGGTAGATGAAGAAAGGCCTATCCCTCTATAGTGGGTAAATAGTTGGGAGGTGTAAAAGATCTTTCTTCAGATCATCAAAGGCTTGTTGGCACTGTGGTGTCCATTCGAAGTTAACCCCTTTCTTCAGTAGATGTTGCATGGGGTGTAACTTGTTAGTCAATTTTGCTATAAACCTTATGATGAACTGTACTCTACCTTGTAACCTGCGTAATTCCTTAAGATTTGTAGGTGGCGCCAAGTTAACGATGGCCTTGACTTTGTCAAGGTCCACTCGTATTCCAGCCTCTGATACTACAAACTCTGACATGCGTCCGGTTCTCACCCCAAAGACACACTTTTTACGATTGAGGCGTAAATCATGCATTTGGCAATATTTGAGAAGTACACCTAGATCGTTGGGATGATTGGAGGCTTCCTTGGATTTCACTGCTATGTCGTCCACGTAATTGTTCAGCGTTTCTAAGATGTAGTCACTAAAGATGTAAGTCATGGCTCGCTGGTAGGTTGCTCTGACGTTCTTGAGCCTAAAAGGCATCATAGTATAACAAAAGGTACCCCATGGGGTCATGAAGGTTGTTGTTAACTGATGCTTTGGGTTAATGCGAATTTGGTTGTAGTCGGAGAAATCATCCATGAAGGATAATAGAGCATGACTAGCCATAGTGTCAATGAGTTGATCGATACTTGGAAGTGGGAAATCATCTTTGATCGTTGCCTTGTTTAGATCCCAGAAGTCTATACAGATTCATTTTCCTCCCGTTTTCTTAGAAACTACAACGATGTTAGAAATCCATTCTAAGTAATCAACTGCTCGGATGAAACCAACCTGGTATAGCTTGGTGATTTCATCCCATACGGTTAGTGCAATCTCTGGTTTAACCTTGCAAGCCTTCTGCTTAACCGCTTTGATGCGCGTGTCTAAGATGATGTTGTGTTATATCAGCCTCGGATCTAAACCCGGCATGTCGTTGTATGACCATGCAAAGACTTCAATGTTATCTTGTAGAATTTTGGCTACATCTTTGTGCGTTTGTGAATCTAGGAGGGAACTAAGTGTCAATGTTTTTACCTTCCCCCTAGATGTGGTCACAGGCATTTCGATGAGAGGGTCCTTAGTGACATCCCCGACCTCTAAATCTAGGGCTTGGACTAGATGCTCAGGCCAGTTTGGGGATGCTTCTAAGGATGCTATGGTGCTAACTGCGGGTGATTCCTAGTCTATTAGCTATGGGTTCAGTTGTCTTATGAGTTTGCCATGTGGACTTGCTAAAGCTAAAGGTGAAGAGAGATCATGATGGATTTCCATTCTCGCTCAACTTGCCAAAATGAGATGAAAGTCTAGTCAAGAGGTACCTGTTCGTAGTAACTGTGCATAGTGAAAATTTGCAAAGTAGTAATGAAATGCGAGGAATGGAGATAAATGGAAAGTATGATAGAAAGCTTAAGATTTGCCATGTTTAAGGCCGTGGTGGACCTCCTGGAAGTAAAAATGTAAAACTGCTGGTGCAAAAATGCAAAACTATAAATGCAAAGCTGCTAGTTTAATGTCTTTGCGGACTGCTAATAGGTTAGATCATTAGTTTAAGGTCATTGTGAACTGCCAGAATGCGAAATTTGGAAGGTGCTAGTTTAAGGTCTTTGCGGATTGCCTAGACATAGAAATGCAAAACAACTAGTATAAAGAATAGAAAACTGCTATTGTAAAAATGCAAAACTGCTAGTTTAATGTCTTTGCAGACTTCTAACAAGTAAAAAGGTCGAAGTTGTTAGTTTAAGGTCTTTTTTGACTGCTAACTAGATCGAAACTATGCATTAGCATTATTAGTTTAAGGTCTTTGTGGACCGCTAACAAGATATTTTTGTGAAGGCAAACGGCTAGTTTGGAGCGTGTCAAGACTTTTCGCCCAGGCCCACCTGTCTTAATGCGAACAGTGCTACTACATCGTGGTGGGATGGGCATGCTACACTGCACGGAATACTCTGCATTAAATGGGAAGAGAGAATAACAAGCTTATTTTTTTTTACTATTACGGCTATAAATAGGGATTAACCCCTAGTAAACTCGTCATTTTCATCGTAACAGCGCAAAGCCCACATTCAGAGCGCAGAGCCCACATTCGGAGCATAGAGCGATTATGCCAATAGAGAGCAAGACGATTCGACATAGCAACAAAGAAGGAGTCGGCAAGTGAGACGATGGCTCCCAGAAAAGAACGCAAACAACTGGCACTTGCCAAGGTTGACGAAGTGAAGGAAACCCTAGGGCGTGTGTGGTAGGCGTGCGTCGTGGTGCGAAAGGAGACACCGTTGACCCGGTAGGCTGCTATGCTTCCTCTATTTTCTTACGCCTCTGTTATTATTTTTGCTTTCCTTGCCTTATTTCTATGATTTTGTTTAGCTATATGTGTTTTTATGTCATCGTGTTGTCATTTTTTTGGCCCTTACACTATCGCTATTGCCGTTTCAACCGTGGCGGATATACAGACGCTACGCTAAGGTTGCATGCAAGGTCACCTAGACTACCATCGCTATGGCTATCATTACTACAGAGGCTTAGACGATTTGAGCCACTTGGCATGCAAATAGCATAGTGTATGACCCTTAGGAGGGTTTGGCCATGTGCATGATGTGACAGTGTAACACGTGTTCTTTCATGGCATGATGCTAATTGCTTTGTTAGGGTTAATCACTTTGTTGCTACGCTAAGCTATTTTTTCTACGCTATTGCCTTTGTGTTTTTTGCTACGCTATGTGTATGAAGAGAGTCATGCTACGCCATCTGCTAAATGCTAATTTTTCTACGCTATATTTGAACTTCACTCAAACATGCTGTTAACATTTGCTATTGTGTTATGCAGGGTGGCGCTAAGGCTGATCTTGATTATCCTAGAAATTGTAGGGGTCTTGTGCTACGTAAGCGAACCAATGGCCAATGTTCCTCTGCCCCATGCACGTGTGGGACAGCAAGCAGTCTGGTTCCAGGAGGGAGTGTAGGATTTCTGCAATTTCTCCTCCAACGCTTCAATGTGATCGTTTGGTCACACTTGGCGGAGGAGGTAGTGACCACCATAATAGAAACCCTGTTGCCTGGGGCAAATTAGGGTATTCTGAGATTTTTGACGGATGGAGCAATTAGCAGCGGGCAGGGAGAAGGATCCAGTTAGCACACAAAAAATTTGAGGCATTTGGTCTGGATCTAGGAGATTCCTGAGTATAATTGCTACCATCCCTACAACACTTTATTTATTGCATGTCACATGGGAACGTGCTTCCAAAACCCACCAAGAATGGTTTACAGTGTTGGTAGGTGAGTTTTGTAGCCATGTTCTGCTATGTTATGCAATGTTTGCTATGCTAGCTAAATGTTAATAGTGTATTTTTTGTTACTAGGTTTTTCATCAACGAGAATGGGTTTCATGGCAATACGGATGTGTTGAACTTAGCATAGATGGTGCTACGGGAGTTTTCTTCTGCTGAGAATATGCACGCAGGTGTGATAGGCCAATGCAGGGGTGAGTACAAAACCTACCCAACTCGGTATCCCAAAACCTACAACAGATGCAAGGAGTCTGGTTGGTTGGATGAGGGATGGGCACCTTTTAAACTGATCGCTATTGGAGGATGTCTTGGATATGCAACATAGCCTTGGAATCCCTAATTAAGCATCTTCAAGATGCTAGGCTCATGGATTTGTTTCTGGCTTCGAATCCAAGAGTCCTTGCTGTTGAGATGCTCATCCTAACAGACTCCTTTTCTGAAAAGGTAGACCACTTCTGCACACGTATACATGGTGTGTGGGTGGTCCTTGAAATCAATGACCAACTATTTGCAGACCTCTTCACTGTCCTTGCTGACGACCTTCCTATAGGGTCAAAGACCAAGAAAGAGGTGAACCGTCAGAGGGAGGACATTGAGGAGTGGCTAGGGATTGCAAAAGGACGAAAGGGGATCCTCATGGAAAAGTCAAGCTGAGAGCTGCCAAAGATGTTTATCCCGTCTTCCGTGCTCGTGCTTTCCCTCAGCTGCTTTCCCAAGGAAAGATCATTGGGATTGAGCAAGCTTGGGTGATGCGGGAGGTCATGGAAGAGGGGGCTTGCTACAACTAGGCTAGGCATCTGTGCAAGGGCTTGAAAACTGAAATGGTTGCACTTCATAAGAAGCAGGAGTCCCGTTTCAATGTGCACTACACCTTTTACATAGCCTGCTTATAGTGTTTTGCAGAGTTTTTGGTAGTCCGTGAGAATAGAGTCTGGGTTGTGCGAGATCGTAACAAGATTTCCAAACTGTGAATTTGCCAAATCCTCCAAATCACTCGAGCCCAAGATCCCCTAGAAGCTATCGGGGAGTCATTTTCTATGACGACTAGGGATCGAGTGGTCCACAACTTTCATGGACAAGACAGCATAGGAGAGGTGCCCCCTACTGCTGCCGGTAGCATATCACAAGGGAAGTGTCTAATTGCCGAGACGGTGGCCACCAAGTTACGATGAAAGAGGCCTCAACCAGCTAAGGAGACCCTCCGTATGGAAGAAGAAGAGGGGCGGACACTATGGTTCAAGCTACGCAGGATGCAACCCCCCATTGGTAAATGCTTTTGCTTATGTTTATTTCTTCGCCTATTTTGTTAATGCCTACTATGCTATGCTACGCTAGGAAACGTAGCATAGCATAGCACCTACTTTAAGCTAACGTGGTTTAAGATATAATGCAAATATGTTTTTGCTACCATAGGAAGAAGAGGAAGAAGAAGAAGGTGATGAAGAGGTGTCGGCCTCCAAGAAGGGGGTGGCAAATAAAGACGCAGAGGCCCCAGCCATCGAGGAAAGGGCCTTGGTCAAGAGAGAAGAAGGGGCCCCCATCACAAGGGAAGGGGATTCCATTGACAAGGAAGACGCTCCTACTAAAGAAGGGGACATTTTTGACGATGAGGAGGATGCTGGGGTTTTACAAAGAAAGGCCTCGGTTAATAAAGAAGAAGCCCACATCAACTGGGAAGGGACTTCTGTTGGAGATCCCTTTGCTAAATGCAGTTCAACATCGGGGGAGCGGACGAATGCTAAGGGTACTACCATAGTTTTGAGCTAGAAAGGAGGGGAGCCGCAATTAGATGCTGGTGAATTTGACAATATATTCGACGATATGTCGATGGGTGATCCCTCCGTTATCACCCCCAAGGGTTTACTGGGTAGGAGCCCTTATATTGTCATTTGTGTTACTCACAGCTTTATTGCAGTCCACCTTGGTCATTACTGATGCGTTTGGTTGTATGACAGACACCACTATTAATGCTGCAGGACCTCCCCTGATTTGCTTGGAACCATGGGCCGAGACCCCTAACAATCTTATGTTCATGCAGGGGGTTGTTGACGACATGATCGACCATCTCAGACAGGTCGATCCTGAAGTGGGTAAGTAAAGTAGCTACGCTAGGCTATTTGTGTTGCTATGCTAGAGTTCTTGAGGTTGCTAACTTTGCTACGCTAGTGTGACTAATGTGCTCTTTATGTGGTCACAGCCTCTTGACTCAAGTGGGACTTGACACGGGTGTTGAAAGTTTGCACCGTGCCTACATTCTCGTTTGAAGTGGCCGAGGTGCCTTGTCGCATATACGACGAGGCTAGAAAATGTGCTTTGCACTTGGCACACTCCTTGTGGGAGTGTAGGCGCATCAATGAGGACTTGTGGAAATGAGTCTAGAAGGCTGAAATGAGCATCGAAATGTGAGACCTCTAATCTAGGTACGAGTTTGATGGCAGTTGGTGCACGGCTGTCATATATTATGCTAGATACTAGAAAGTCATGCAGCACAACAATGAGGCCACCTGGGAGATAATAGAATAGTGGATGCAGATGGACTTGTTGGCTTAGAAGAACCAAAACTGGAAAGACTATAGTGTTAGAGTTTACGAGTGGGGGTAGTCCCAGAAAAACCATAAACATATGTATAAACTGGAATGTGCCACCTACCGCAAACTATACAGGGATGCTTCAGTGAAGGCATTTACCTATGAAGCATTCGTGAATGCCATTGGTGCTTCTGAGGCTTACAACAAGTTCATGGAGCAAGTAAAGGTCACTGAATCTCCTGAACGAGAAGTGGATCTTCCCATAGGTGAGATCACTACCGCCTCCTTTTCTCTAGAACCGCCGAGATGGATGGTCGTTGAAAAGGAGAAAGCTGCTGCAGATGCTGAACCAAGTGATAGGCATTGGGCAAATATCATAGAGGAGGAGGTTTGGCACCGCCTTGGGCTCAGTTTGGATTGCATACCCTTCGAGGCAGATGTGGGGCCATCTCGGGTTAGTCACTTTTTGCTATGGAAAAGGTTTATGCTCTATTCTAGCTTTGATGTGTTGCTCTAGCTAACTACTTCACTTCTACCATGCAGATTCTAGATGAAGATGCAGGGCCCATAGAGGGCAGAAATGAAGAGGCAGAAGAAGGAAGTGCAGAGGAAGGTGATACAGAAAGGAATGATGTGGAAGGCAAAGGTGCAGGTGAAGACAATGCGGGCAAAGATGACCTATGACAGTATGGGTCTTTGATTTTTTTGAATTTTTGCGAAACTATTGCAAACATTGTTTGATAAAAAAAATTTTAATGAAGGAAGTAGATTTTGAAAGAAAATTGGTCTTATGCTAGCTTATGCATTGTCTATGTGATCGATTTTATGTATGTTTTCATTTTTTATGTGTTAGTTTTAGGCCATTTTGAGCCATTGCTAGTTTTAGGCCATTTCGGGCCGTCGGACGTGATGTAAAAAGAAGAAATCTTGCCAGTTTTAGGCCTTAGCGGGCCGTATATAGTTTTAGGCCATTTCGGGCCATCGCTAGTTTTAGGCCATTTTGGGCCTTCGCTAGTTTTAGGCCATTTCAGGCCACTGTTAGTTTTAGGCTGTTTCAGGCCTCTGCTAGTTTTAGGCCATTTTGGGCCATTGGACGGTAGCATAGTTTTAGGCCATTTGGGGCCACCGCTAGTTTTAGGCCGTTTCGGGCCCTGGGATAATAGCATAGTTTTAGGCAATTTTAGGCCATGACGTGGTAAACAAATGATATGCTAAGGATTTAGAGAACACTTAATTAGTACCTAGCGTAGATGGATGGATGTAAAAAAAAAGGCAGTAAATATACAAAGGATGCTAATTGGGCAAGAAGCATTGGGGTTGCTATGCTATGCGTAACTACTTCTTGACCCATTGTGGATTGGGTGAGCTGTAAGGCCAAGACGCTTTTCTACGGTCTTCGTCCACATCGCTATCCCTCATTTGGACGGGCAACTTAGCCCACGGTTTTCATTTTCTGAACCGGCATGTTAAGCTGGCTCTTTTTCTGGATGGTTAGTATCTACAAAGACAGGAACTTCATTCTTAGAGGTTACAACCTCTGAGCGTTGTTCCATATCTATGTCATTGATAGCTTGTGTTGCTACCTCGTCACCATGGATTACCACCTCCTTACTTGCATAGGGTAGATGGATCTCCTGATGAATGGATGAAGAGACAGCCCTAAGTTGCGCTAACCATGACCTCCCCAAGATTAGGTTAAACCTGGGCATCTCTTCAACCATGATGAACGTTGCGTTTGTGGGGAATTGGTCCCCTGCCACAAAGTCAATGTGGATCGTGCCTTTTATCACAACCCATGCCCTGTTGAACGACTTTAAGCATGACGTAGTTGTGGGTTTGATTTGGTCGACCAAACCTAGCTTGTTCACAATAGGGAAAGGGATGACATTGGTAGCAGCCCCATCATCAATGTGTACCCTCAGGATCTTATGTTGACTAACCTGGATTATGATGAAAAGAGGCATTGTCGTCACCTGACCCTGTTCAGGGTCTTCCCTAATGGAATTGTCGCAAAAAGTTAGTTGGGATGGCTTTGGTTTTGTAGGCGTAGAAGGAAGCATGACCGAATGGATTGCCTTCTCTTCCGCTGGAATGTTCTTGTCAACCAGAATTGACGTTAACATGCGAACCAAAGCCTCACGGTGTGCGGTAGATGTCATGATTAGGTCATACAGGCTCAACGTAGTGTTTTTCTATTTCAGAGCTTGCTTGACCTGGGTGAGAGCGCTCAAAAGGTCTTGGCCACGTTCCGGTTTACTACCTTTCTCCTCTTCCATTCATCCTAGGAGACGAATTTCCTAAGGAGGGGCAGTTTTGGGTATGGGATTAGACCCTTTCGGGCAAGGTGGTGAAGGCTGTGTAGGTATAGCAATGTCATCTTTCAACGATGAGGACGTAGATGCAGGGGGTGAGGGCGTAGGCTTGGAGGTACCTAGGGTGGTACTTTCCTTCGACGTCTCATCCATGAAGCACACTTCTCATTTCTTAGAATAAAAAGGCTATGAAGCTATCTTATGCAGGGCAAGGGTTGTTGAATGGCTTGGCCCCTAATAACAAATAGTGCTAATGGTGTTAGTGCACGAGGCGGTGTGATTTTGCTGTTAATAGGTGGTGCAGGGGCAGATGCCCGAGGAATAGTTGGTGCAAGGGGAGACGCCCGGGGAGGGACTCTCAAGACAAAAGGTTGCTGTGGGTTTTGGTTAGCCGTTGGTGGTATTTGTGTACTACATTGAGGCACACGGATCACAAACGGCTGCTGGGGCGGTTTAGGATCACTGTCAATGCCAATGGTGTTGATAATGTAACTGGCATTGTTGTCATTGAGAGGATCAGTGTAGACGTGCAAGGATTGATTCTCAGGATGTACTGGATTACTTTCGTCTAGCACCAGTTTTCCCTGATCGATCATCCGTTGGATGTCATCTTTCAACGCCATGCAGTAATCGGTGTTGTGACCACAGTTTTGGTGGTAGTCACAGAACCGTTGTAGCCTGAAACTCTTAGGAACTAGGGGCTCATAGGGCAAAGCCGAAGAGGGGTTCCTAAGGAGTTCATAGTATCGCTGATGCTTCCTAGCTCCCTCCTCTGACATCCGCTTGTGTTAGATGTACCCCACCGCCAGTAATTACTTCAGAAGATCTGAAGGCTTGATAGGCAACGAGGTATACTTTGAGCGATCTTTATGCTCAAAGTTCGGTTTAGGTGGTGCAGATGTTTTAGGTGCAGATGTGGAAGGTTGAGGTGTGTTGCCCTATTTGGGCATGGGATTAGTTGCAGGTGTGGCCAGTTTTTTGTTGTTCTTGTTATTATTGTTGGGTTTGGCTTCGTTGGTCACAGCAGCCACTGTGGTTGTTGCAGCCTTACCCTTGTCCTTGTCCTTCTTTGTGAAGGTGTTCTTGTATGCAACGTAGGCTGGGTGTTTTTTATCCTCAGCTGCATCCTATATGCTCTTAGTCTAGGCGAAAGCCTAACTGAGAGTGTGCGGAGCGAGATAATACAGCTTAGACTTAATAAAGTCATTCACTACATCCTTAAAGACGGCCAGCAAGTGGGCCTCCATGATGGGCTCGTGGATTTCGTTAAGGGTTGCGCTCTAGCGTTGGATGAACTTTTGGACTGGTTCCAGTGGATCTTGTTTTACACTCATCAACTGATCTAGTGTGACCTCTGGTCTCAAGTTGTACTTGAAACACGTCATGAACTGGGTTTCAGAAGCTCCTCTATGGTTGATATGGAGGAGTGTGGAAGGACTTAGTACCAGTCCAGGGATTTTCCAGTCAGAGACATGGCAAAGACACGGATGATCGTATGTGGCCATTGTTGCTGAAGAAGGAACTCAGACTTGAATGTAACAAGGTGTGTATTGGGATCCCCCTCCTTGTTATATTTTGTGAAATGAGGGAGTGACATCCCTAGGGGTAATGTTAGTGCAGGGACTTGGGCTAATGGGATCGTCCTGGTAGAAGTCCATGACTTGTACCGTATCAGACTCGATAGCCTTGAGACGTTTTATTTTCTCTGTGAGGGTTTGGATAAGCTGGAATGCTTGATCCAAACCCGAAGATGATGTGGATGGTTGGGGAGCTGAGGGAGTAGCTCCCATTTGTGGCATGGCAGGGGTAGCAGCGTGACCCATAGGTGGTGCCATCAGGGCGGCCCCTGCGAATGGTGCTGCTTGCGCTGTCCACCACCTGGTAGGTGGTGCTGTTTAAGCAGCAGTCGTGGGTTGTGCTGTGGGGTAGGCCACTTGTGTGGCTAGTGGAACAGACCATAGTTCCGCGCTTGGTTGTACCATTTGTGGGACTTGGTAGGTCTGATGGAGAGTGTAGTGAGACATTTGCGATGGTTGTGAAGTAGGAGGAGAAGTGAATGAGGTCCACCATGTGGATGAGCTTGGGCCTGTCGTTGACGATGGGACAAGTGTAAACGTAGGAATGGAAGTGGAAGCTACATACAATTGTGAGGTAGGTACAGTGTGAATGTGGGGAAGGATAACCATGACTAGTGTATGTTGCGAAGCAAAAAAGGATGTGTGAACAGTTTGGGGTGGGGTAGTGGCTGAGAGTAAAATAGAAGGATGGGCGTGTTGATACGCCGAGTGCATAGTATGGCTACCCATTGCTGATGGAATCACAGACTATGGTGGTACAGATGTGATCATGAATGGAGTGGCGGTAGACAATAGGTTCTTCCAGAATGACGGGGTAGCAGGGATGGTGGTAGGGTTGATTTGACCCCCCTCCTCGGATTGGGAGTCCAGTTCCTCCTGCCCATCCTAGAAAGCCTCATCATGGTGAGATGCTGTATCTTATGCCTTCCCAGGCCTAGACAACCATACCAGCTGATCTATAAGCCATTAGTTCATTTGCGTTAAAGGGATGGAAATGCCAGGAGTGGGAATAAATTCCTTCCCATTGTAGTAAGCAAACTTGAAGCTACGTTTGTCTTCGAGTTCTTGCACATCTAAGGGTAGGTTTGCCTACACCTTAGTGCAGAGAAAGTTATATTGCTCGTGTTGTTGGGTCAAGCCCTCAAGTGCTTGATTTTGGACCCTGAGGGATCGATGTGGCCTTAGCACCAGGTTAGGTGGCTGTTTGGCACCTGCAATGCCTTGAACCATGAGGGGAACCTCAACGTTAGAGGTGTTAGCAACAGTGCTTGGGGAAATCATTGTCATAAAGCTAAAAGTGTTTGCAAACGAGGAAAACAAGGAGATCGGAAGGTGATCAAGGCTTTCTGTCTTGCAGGGTTCCGAAGGAACTATCTGAGCGACCGATCTGTACCACACGATGTGTAAACAATCACAAAAGGTGTAATGTTTATGCTAGTGTGTAACGGGGTATAGAACGCATGCAAAACTACCATAAAATAAGGGGGTCAAATGGCGATTAGAGGCTTTATGTCCTGTGGGATTTTGAAGGAACCGTTGAAGTGACTGATCTGTACCACACGATGCATAAACAACCATAAAAGGGTATCAAGTTTACACTAGTGTGTGTCAGGGTATAGAATGCACACAGGACTACCATAAAACACGGAAAGGGCACTAAACCTTCCTTCTTCTAGTGCCAGAAAATTGTAGCGACCGAAAACATCAGTGGCTAGAAAACACCGAGAGGTCGTCGGTTGGACAGTCTTAACCCCAGATCCGTGCAAGGGCCGTGCTGGAGAAAATGGAAACGGGGTGCCCTAAACGGTCTGGTTGATCAGATAGGGACTTAGTCAGTGTCACTAAACCTTTTGAAAATGTTGTTTTGAGAGACAATGCTTATAGCATAAAATAACAATTATTAAATGCGATGAAGTGAAAAACAATGTAAAATGCGATGATAAACAGGAAAATAAAGTGAATTGGAGTTAAGAAATGCACCACTTCAAGATTACGGCTTTACTTTGTCAAGGTGGATATAATTGGTTGCACAACATTAGGAAGCACAAAGATCCCAAAAGTAACTAGGAAGTTCAAAGAAAACCAACTATGCACTTGAACGTGGGCTCAAAAGCCAACAACGCAAAATGCTAACAAGGCCAACTGGGAGAATTGCAATTTGCCAAAAGGGAGGGTTCCCAATTTCTGCAAACAATGCTCAAAGCTACTCAAAATTGCCAATCGAATTTGCCAACTTGCCAACTGCAAAAATTTTTGCCAAAAACTGCTAAGAGCCAAAAACTTAGTCAACTTGTCAACAAATTTTTGCCAACCTGCTAATAGATTTTTCAATTGATTTGCCAACCCTTGGAGCATTGCTCATCAGGGTATTTATAGGGCTAGGAGCACGCAAGAAATGCGGTTTGGACGCCATGTGTCCTGGACCCACAAGGTGTTGACGTGTCCATGCTACATGGACATGCAAAGTTGGTTGATGAGCCTGCTGCATTGCAATCATGCTATCGAAACTAGAGATGCTGGGATCAGGTGTGCCAATGATGTAGAGAAGGAGTGATGCACACCGACATAGTGTAGTCGTCCACTACACTATTCTACGCTGTGGAGCGTAGCTTGTTAGTGTAGTGTAACTACTCACTACGCTGTGCTACGCTATGTAGCGTAGCATAGTGTAGCGACCAGTTTGAAGAAGAAATTTGCATTGGAGTTAATTGCAGGTGTTGGAAGCCTTTGAAGTGTATTGGCTGGGTCTGCATGTTTGCTATGCTATGCTACACTACGTAGTGTAGTATAACGTAGCAGCTGGCTTTAATTGCGATTTGCACTTAAGTTGTAAACTTTTGTCTGATGATCATGATGACAATATGCAACCTTTGTTCTCTATAATGTGAAGCCTTTGAACTTGCTGATCCTGCCTTTTGAGATGCCTTTTGTCATTCTTGCATCATCACTACGCTGTGCTACACTACGTAGCGTAGTAGCCAACATAGCCTGATTTTTGCCTAATCTGCTACTTTTCTAGTAAGAGGAGCTTTGCTGAAGAACTTGAAGTTGAGCGAAGCAACTAGTTTTGAAGGCTGAAGGTGCTTACTGAGTGCAATTGAAATCACTAAGTAAGCTGGGCCTTTCTATCTTGCTTTTGCTACACTATGCTACGCTGCGTAGCATAGCACAACATAGCACTTTGTATTGCAATAGTTCATAGTTGATTGCCTGAACAACTGTCTCCCGAGGCCTACTATGCTACATAGCGTAGCATAGCAAACGTCTTAACTAGAAAACTTGCCAAACTATTTTGGGCATCCTGAGCACTGTTGACAACTCTCAACATCTTGCCAAACTATCATGAGGCTACACTTGTAGAAATGTGAGCCTGATGTCCAAGACCTTGGTGACCCTGGTGAAGCAAGAGTGCCTTGAAAATTTAGGGTGTTTCAGGAGAGAGGGTACTAGGTTGCCTACCGCATGCACATGTGGAGGAGAGGAGGCCATTAGCGTCAGCCAGGTACACTGACTACACTCTTCCCTTTTGCTCATTTTTTTCATTTTGTTTTGTTTTTGCAATTTTGGGAGGGTTTCATGTTTGGGAATGTAGTTCATGATGCTTTGTCATGGTGCGCAACCGTGATAGTGGCTGCTGCTATTGTACATTGTTTTTGGTGTAGCATGGTGGTCGGGAGGGTGTGATGGCAAGGAGGGTTTCTGTGTTATGTTCTATTGGTAGTGAGGGTTATGGTTATGTAAGGAGCTTGGGGGCATGGCTGCAGGGGCCACTATTGTATCCTATGGTGCAACTGCAGGGGTCGCAGCCATCATTGCATGCCAGCCTCTTATGTTCTACTTTTTTCTGGCTATTTTTAGTGGGGAAAAGTAGAGATTCATTTTTGTGTGGGAATTTTGGGGTTGCACATAGGGTTTATGATGCACATAGGGTTTTGAGGATTGCAGGGCTCAAGGCCCCATGCATCACACATCGCAAAGTGCTCACAGAAGTCACAGTTGCCATCATAGGCTACTGTGGTGTGACCATAGGGAGCAATAGCCACCATCACACATTGTTGTCTCTTTTATTTCTTTTTGGTGTGGAATGGTTGCAAGATTTGGGGTCACATGCTAGCTTAGGGGTTGGATGATCTTTGAAGGGCATGGGCATTGGGCACATTTTTCTTGTATTTTTCTGCACATGGCGTAGGGCTTAGGGTTGCAAGGCCTAGGGCCTTAGGGCATCACATGATGTGGCACGATTGTAGGGACCATGATTGCCATTGGGCTCCATGAAACACTGCTGTAGAGGATGCCAGGGTTCTAGCAGTGACTAGGGGTAGTCTATTTTGGGGGTAGGAAGTGAGTTGGATGTTTGTTTCTACATTTTTTTTGCTTTTGTTTTTTTTTTAAAGTAAAGGAAAGAAAAACTATGAGGGTTAGGGCTCCCATGGGCCATACTTTGCAGCATGGCCATGGGGGCCATGGCCACAGTTTCAATTGACGATAGAACACACATGTTTGTTTTGTTTNGGGGGGGTGGGTTGGGGGGTTGCAGCTAGCCATAGTAGCGGGGTGTTGGTGGGGCATTATGGGGAGACTACGCTCTCCATAGTCATGGGGAAAAATTATGCTTTCTACCCTTTAAGGGTTGAGAGGGTAGTTTACTAAGTGTTTGCCAAAATGCCTACTTTGCTAAATGTTTGTTAAAATGTGTTTGGAAGAATGTGCATTTTTGGGACTACACTCTCCATGCTTTAGAGCATAGTTGGGGTAGTCCTAGAGTTAGAAAAAATTTTGTCCTTTTTTGGACTACTCTCCATTGGGGTAGTCCAAAGTTAGAAAAATTCTACCAAAATTTTGTTAACTATGCATGATGCTAAACCTGCAAAATGTAGGGCTAAGTCTATACACTATGTGCTATACCCTAGTGAGTGCTAGGTGCATCAAACAAGTTAAGTGATGTCCTACACCCATGAGGCCCTAGGGTGCATTTCCAAAATTACCTTTTTGCTAATTTGTGTTAATGATTTATAATATATATATATCAAAATTTTGCATCTACACGTACATACTAATGCTTTGCCTATTGCTTGATAACTGCATGGTGTTGTTGAAGCCCGTTTTGATAGTAGTTGAGCTCATGGGTATCCTATGTTGCATGAGTGAACCTATTCCTAACATGCCTACACTAGATATGTGGGTGGACCATCAAGCAGTGTGGTTTCAGCCAGGGTCTTAGGAGTTCCTAGAATACTTACTACAATAGTTTAGTGTGATCATGTGGTCACACTTAGCAGTGGAGGCTGCTAGTGCTATCACCAAGACATTACTACCCAGGGCTAATTGAGGCATCCTAAAGTTCATCTTAGATGAGCGTACTATGAATGTTGATGGGGAAAGAGGTTTAGGCAGAGGTCATAGGAGCACTTGGTAGCTATCTAGGTTAAGGTGCATGATGGGTTTTCTTGTTATAATAAAAGCAACACCCTTTTTATCATGTAGTGGGTGCATACCATGTTCCAAAACCCACCTAGAATTATCTACTACACTAAAGGGTAAGGGTTTTTATGGCTTATGTAGTTTTTTTACTACTTGCTCACGTTAACTTGCTAACGACTTGTGGTTATGCCAAGTTCAGAGTTGATGAAGAAGGCCTGCATGATGAATAGGATGCTCTAGCCTTGACCTGCACTACCCTAGAGGTATTCTCATCATGTACAAATGTTTGGGCAGTTGTGATTGAGCAAGTGAGGCATGATCTAGAGGCCTACCCTTCTTAATACCTGAAGGCATATGAGCAATGTAGGATCCACAACTGGTTGGATGAGGAGTGGGCTAGTGGTGAGATTAACACTGAGGAGATGCTTGCAGCACCACCCTGTCTCATACCCCATTTGTAGCATGTACGTATCTATGTTTTGGCTCATGTGGTTGCTCATGTATGCCTTTTAGTTTACCTCATTTGCATGATGCTAACATTGTTTTGGTTTGTGTTGCTATGGCGATTGCCTCAACTACAGTGATGGTGATCACCATGGATCACATAGAGGCCATCCTCATGATGAAATATAGTGATGTAGAGGATGCATAACATTGGTTATGCTAGAAATTGCCAGATGCACTGATGGCTCAGCTTACACATGTTGGATTAATGGATCTATTCTTGGCCCTTAGCTTGATATCCTAGTGGCTAAAATGGTCATCATCATTGACTTCTTTAGCAGTGATGTCAAGCAGTTTATCACCTAAGTGTGTGGCATGATAGTAGTGTTGGACCTTAGTGAGGCCTTCTTTGTTGATCTCTTTGGCATCCCTGCTGATGGCCGGATGATTATTGATAAAGCCAACAGGGAGGTGGACTACAAAGGGAAGATTGAGTACTAGTTGGGAGTTTCTTGATCCCACAAGGACATACTAATCAAAGATGTGCTAGTGCCTGAGGTGTAGGAGCTCTACCCTTTGTTCCACGCTCATGCCTTTTCAAAGTTGCTTTCCCAAGGAAAAATCTTAGGGGTGGAGTAGGCACGGGTGATCAAGGAGGTGTTGCTAGAGGGAATGAGGTTCAACTAGGCTACGTACATAGCTAGTGGCATGCACATGAAGAGTTCTAGGCTTTGATTCAACTACTAAGTGAGGTCCCATGTCCACTTGACATTCTTCGTAGGATACTTGTGAAGGTTTATGGAGCTTTTAGTTGTGCAAGATGGGGAACAATATGTGGTGCAGCACTATAAGCAATTGTCCAAGCTATGGATCAAGCATATGTTCTTGACCACATGCATGTAGGACCCCACCAGAGAGGATTGATGAGTCATTATTAGTAACAACCAAGGGTCCCATTGGGCACTCACATTACTCATGTGATAGTACAAGCAAGGGTCCTCCAGTTGGCACTAGGGACGTGAGAAAGATGGACCACTACATAATAGAGACAGTGGGGCCATCTAAGGACAAGATCAAGAGGCCACATCCTCAAGAGGAAGCTACCCCTAAGATTAGGAAGCCAAGTAGCAAAAGGATTTGCATCAAGCTTCAAAGCTTACATGTAGATGTTGTAGGTTAGTACATGTAACTTCTTGGATGCCTTAGTTGCATTTATGAATATACTACTATTTTTTTTATATTTTTCTATTACGCTATGTTTAGCTAATGATGTGCTATGCTTACTAATGTGTTATATGTGTATGTGTGTTAATTGCAGAGAAAGAAGAAAGGGTTGTAAGAGCAGTGACCAAGGTGATAGCAGAGGAAGTGTGTCCTTAAGCTAAGGAGGAGGAGGCTCATGGAGAAGAACCTCACGAGGCAACAAATGCCCTCTGGTAGTTGGAGGAAGAGGGGTTGCTTCACCCTAATGGGGATGATTTGGATAATTTGTTTGATGGTACATAGCTAGGTTAGTCCCCTGCTTTCATGCCTGAGGGCTTGCTAGGTAATCTACTTGTATTACCATTTGTTTTCCCTTATTTTCTCTAGTATCTTTAGCTATTAGACCATATGCTAATTGTATTGTTGTATTGTAGCATCATATATTCTTGCCAGCAGTCCCACATCTACCTACCACATGGAGCCATGGGAAGATATGCTAGATAACTTTGCCTTCATGGAAGGCATTATTGAGGACATGGTGGATTGCTTACGACAAGTAGACCTTGAGCTTGGTATGTGTGCAATGTTTTCATTTTATGTTATCTTGTTTATTGCTAAATGCTTAGATTTTGGCTAAGATTGGTTAGTTATTGTGTGCCTACAAGTCCTAAGCTACAATGGGATTTCTAGTAAGGTGGCCAAGGTGGATGCCCTCTCTAACCTTTCTCCTAAAGTTGATCAAGTGCCTCATCACATGCATGAGACATCAAACAAGTGCACACTTTCTTGTACAACGGCATTGTGGGTTTGTAGTGCTTGAATGAGCACCTATGAAAACACATGCATGAGTTGCAGGGAAGGGTGATTAGCCAAGATGAGAAGATCAAGGATCTTTAATCTAGATATGCCTTCATAGCAACTAGATCATAGGGAGATGGCACTTGGCGTACCTCTAGGATCGACTATGCTAGATATTGGATAGCTTTTAGAGGTAAGAATGAGACTACATGGGAGTTGATAAAGTAGTAGCTCTAGATGGATTTTCTCATCCAAAAGAACTATAATTGGAAGAATTATTGAACCAAAGTGTACTAGTGGGGATAGATGCAAAAGAATCACAAGCATCAGTACAAATGAGAGTATGATGTGTACCAGCGATGGTACACGAAGGAGTCTACCAAACACTACCACTTGAAGATGTTTCTTGAGGCAACTAGTGGGAAGTAGGCATATGAGTTATTTGTGCAGAGTATGGTTGTGATTGACTCTCTTGTGAAATAGATTGTCATCCCCTTTGGAGAGGCCTCTTTTGCTACATTTTCTATGGAGCTACCTGGGTGAACCACTATGGACAAAAGCAAGACCCTTACAGGTATTGACTTTGGCTAGGAGAATTAGACACAACTTTTCAAAGCTAAGATCCTTCGACGCTTGAAGGCTAGCCTTGGAAAGTTACCTCCAGAACTCACCAATGCGGGACCCTCTCAGGTTGGTTAATTTTCTTATGCTTTTACGTATTAGTTAGCTCGTATAATACATGCATGCTTACTAATTGCACATATTTGCTAATGGTTGTGGTAGGTACTAGGTGACACCACAGGCCCCAATGATGTAGTGGAGGAAGAAGAACCTGCATCCCCACCTAGTGCTATTGGTTAAGCATGACCAGATGTACCTTCCATTGGGCTTCTTTTTTACTACATTTTTGCCTATGTGATGCTATTCATGTTATGTATTATTGTGCATATTACATTGGCTATGGATGATCATTCGGTATGTGTAAACTTTTATGATGCTTGCATGCGAGTCTGGGCCATTGCGAGCCGTAGTGAGTCTATTGTTAGATTAAAGCCTTGATGGGCCCCATGCCAGTTTAAGGCCATAGTAGGAGGGCTGATGCTAGTTTTTTTAGGCCATTTAGGCCATTTCAATAGTTTAAGGCCATTCTGGGCCACGATGATAGTTTAGGACCATCTTGGGCCACTGATGATGGAATTAAGGGCAATAGTTTAAGGCCTTATATTGCTAGTTTAAGGTCATTTTGGGCCATAGATTGCTAGTTTAAGGTCATTGTGGGCTGCATGTTGCTATCTCTCTTTTTGATAATTTTTCATGTTTATGATTTTTATGCACTTTGATATTTTTCATGCATTAACTTAATAATTGCAAAAGGGTAAACTAAATGAGTGAATGCATAAACAAAGCAGATGAATGCATAAACAAAGAAAACAAATGTGTGAACAAAGCAAACTGATGCATAATAGCATAGGAAACAATAAGTAGAAAATAATGCTAATCTAAGCAAAAAAAATGCTACATGAGAAACCAATAGAATATAGAATGTGTGAAGGTGAATAATGGGTGGGCGCCTAGCATATTTTGAACTAAGGGGATACCTTAGTCATGAAATTGCTTCCTAACCTAGTGTGGGTTAGGGGGCGTGTACAGCCTAGATTGCACTATTCGATAGTGTCCTTGACCCTCACTTGCTACGTTAAAGGGAAACTCTACCCAAAGGGCATCCTTTGGGTGGTTGTTGGCTTTCATTGCTTCTTTGAGTGTGTTAGCCTCATGCATTTCGTTGTCTACCACAAGTGCATCATTAGGAAATTCAACCTTTGATCTCTTTCCATATCTACATTGTTGATGGCCAGAGGGGCAGTGTTATCACCATGGATAATAACTTGACCACCTTCATATGAAATGTGGATCTCCTAATGAATTGGAGAGCAGATGGCTCATAATTGGGCTAGCTAAGGCTTGTCCAGTATTAAGTTAAAGCCCTACATTTCCTCTACAATAATGAATTTAGCAGTGGTGGGGAATTGCTCCCCTGCTACAAAAGCTATAGTTATGGTGCACCTAATGACAACACGTGATCCATTGAAGGATTTCAAGCATGTGGATTTGATTGGTTTGATTTGGTCTATGAGGCCTAGCTTGTCCACAACAGTGTATGATATAATGTTTATTACTATTCTATCATTGACGTGCACTCTATGAGTCTTACATTGCCCAACGTGTATGGTAATGAACATGGGAGTTGTTATGACCTTGCCTCTCTTGGGATTGACCTTGATTGCTTCATTGTGAAACACTAGGGATGTGGAACTCAATTCCTATGGTGTGGGAGACAACATCATTGCATGGATGGAGGTCTCATCTACAAAGATGTCCTCTGTAACAGGAACAAAGGTTAACATTTGCACCAATGCTTTTCGATGGACAGATGAGGTCATGATCAAGTCATACAAGCTTAGTGTTGTATTTTTTTACTTAAGCACTTGCTTGACTTGGGCTAATGCATCCATGAATTCATTGCCATTGGTCATGTTTTTTTTGGCTTTAACTTCCTTCATGTGTCCTAAGAGATAGATTTCTTAGGGAGCCAACTTGAGCTTTGTTGGCTTGGCCTATGTAGGGGCCTCAGTGCTTGGTTGCGATTTTCTGGTTGTGGCCTCCTTAGTTGTTTTGACCATGGGAATTGTAGATATAGGGGTTGGCTTTGGTGAACCAAGAATTTGTTAGTCTTGACATTGTCTAATTATTCTATTTGCAAGATGTTCATTGGGTCTCCCGGGTTACCACCTAGAGGATCTATTGATGTTGCCAGTAGGATTGACCCTTGGATGGGAAGGGACCAATGCATTAACTACTGCTAGGGTTTGGACAAGTGAAGGGTTAGTACATTGTCGTGCCCTAACAATGAAGGGTGGATGAACTGTTGTTGTTGCGACATGCTATGGGGCCCTAAACACAAAGGGCATTGTAGGTGCTTGAGGTGGCATTCTAATGACGAAAGGGGGCCTTGAAGCTGTATGGGTTGAGGGGACCCTTGAATTTCCAGAGGGCACATGGATCATGAATGGCTATTGCATCAGTTTTGGGTTGTCATCAACGCTGATAGTGTTTATGGCATAGCCAACATTGCTCGCATTGAGAGGATCCTTGTACATCCTCATGGATTGGTTTTGGGCTTAACTAGGTTTGTAGCATTGAGGACCAACTTGCATTTATCAATCATCCTTTGTAGATTATCTTACAAGGCTAGGAAAAAGTCTGTGCTATGACTAGAAAATTGGTGGTAATGGTGGCTTGAAATTTCTTGAAACTAGGGGCTCATTTGGTGTAGCCAAGGTGGGGTTTCTAAGTAGCTTGTAGTATCTATCATGCCTTTTATGGGCATCCTTAGACATTTTCTTATATTGGATGCACCTAGCCTTTAACAATTTTTCTAGCAACTCTAAGGGCTTTAGTGGCAACGGGGTGTTCTTGGAGCAATGCTTGTGCTCAAAGTTAGGCCTTTGACCAACTTGCATCATGGCAACTACAGATGTAGGTAGGTTGGTTGCCTTGGTGTTTAGGTGGGTAGCTTTTTTGTTGTCTGGGGCTTTGGGTGGCCTAGTCGTCAACCCCTAGTTGGTTTCCTTGGCCTTTTTGGCTATCGTTGCCACCATTGTAGTTTGCTTTCCCTTATCCTTGTCTCACCTCATGTGCTGGTTCTTGTAGGCCACATAGGCCAGGTCCTTACTAGATTTTGCCATGTCCTCTATGCTCTTGGTTTAGGCAAAGACATAGCTTAGGGATTGCAAGCCTAAGTAGTATAGCTTTGACTTTATGAAATCATTAACCACACTTTTGAAAATAGCTTAGAGATGTGCCTTGGCTATGGTTTCTTATATTTCTTTTAACAAAGCACTCCATCATTGGGTGAATTTTTGCATGGGATCTAGGTGGCCCTGTTTGACTTGCATTAGTTGGTCCAAGGTTGCTTTTGGATTTAGGTTGTACTTGAAGTGTGTCACGAATTGGGTCAAGGGTCTTCTAGAGAGGAGATAGATCCTCTAGGAAACACACGGTACTAGTCTAATGCTTTGTAGGTCAATGACATGGCTAATATGCATGTGATGGCATGTGGCCATGCCTACAGTAGTAGGCACTCAGACTTGAATGTGACCAAATGCATGTTGGGGTCTCCTTCGCTGTTGTATTTGGTGAATTGAGGTAGTGGGACCCCAGTTGGTAGAGTTAGAGGTGGGACCGCAAGACTTATAGGGTTGTCCTAGTAAAACTCCATCACTTTGACAGTTTTAGAGGAGGTGATTTTGAGTCACTTCACCTCTTCTGTCAAGGTTTGGATTAGTTGGAATGCTTAGTCTAAATTTTAGGATGTTTCAACTAGCTGCACTAGTTGTGCTATCCACTGTGCTAGCTATGTGGCCCATGACTTGGTCATAGGTTGTGAGAGGTGCTTGATGCATCAACTGTGTTATAGGGATAGTGATTGGGGCAAGCAATGCATGTGTGGGTTGGAATGACGTTGAGGGTACTGAAAAAATAGGTGGAACATAGGATGCTTGAGTCATTTGGGGCTTGGAGATGGACCCTATGTGAACATATGGCTTAGCTAGCATGATTTTTGCTAGCAAAGATGGCTAGGTAGGTTGAGATGATGCCACAAAGGGCAAGTTGAAGGGAGCTATTACATCATAATGCATGTATTGCACTTGATGAGTTACCACTTCAGGCATAGATGTAAGCTTGAAGGAGTGGGAAGGTGATGTCGATGTTATGACCTTCTTAGGAAGGATGGGTAAACTAAATCAAGGAGGGGCTAGACTAGGGATCGCTTATTGGAAGATGGTGTGAAAGGGGGCCTTATGTTCGAAGTGAGCTTCAAACTCATCCTTTTCCTCCTATAAAGCTTCCTCATAGTTAGTTTCCATGTCGTGCTCACCTACTCGAATGAGCTAGAATACAACTGGTCATGGGACTTTGTGAGTAGGATGATGTTGAATGAGGAAGGGATATACTCCCATTCATCCTGGTGGATTAGTTCAAAGTCCCTTTTTGCCTTTATGTCAAGGTGATCTATAGGTAACCTTGGAATTTTGCACATATAAAATTGTATTGCTCATTGTTGAGTGTGGTTTACTTTGGGTCTTGGTCACGTAGCCTAAGGAATTACGTTGGTCCAACCATCATGAGATTTGTAGGGTTGTTAATCCTTATCTAAAAATGCAAATAGAATGCTAAAAATGTAAGGAGAGAGAGAGAGAGAGAGAGAGAGAGAGAGAGAGAGAGAGAACACCATCCTAAATGGGGTTAAGTGTAGTTAATACCAAAAGGGGTTAGAAGGTACATGGTGTACAATGGGCACAAGGGATAGCATAATCACAATCTTGGAGGTGTTTGGCCATGAAGACTGGCATTCCACCAAGGTTTCTACATCAGTTGGGTTGGCTACCATGGTGTATCATTGGCTGTGGTGCTCTGGTGGACTATGGTGTTCTATGATGGTCTACAACTTTGTGTAAAAAAATGGTCTTTGTGTTGACTACACTCTTCATTAGAGGCTGACTACACTCTAGGGAAATGGAGAGTGTAGTCCCAACACTTTAGAAAATTTGCTACAATTGGCTTTGTGCTGACACTTAGAGAAAATTGCAAAACTGGCCTTCTTGTTGACTACGCTCTTCAATAGAGGTTGACTATGCTCTAGGGTAGTGGAGAGCATAGTCCCAACACTTAGAAAAATCTATAAAAATTGGCTTTCATGTTGACTACACTCTCCATTAGGGGTTGACTACGCTCCCATATGGGGTTGAGCATAGTCTCAACACTTAGCCAAAATTGTGAGAAAATGGCCTTTCATGTTGGCTACGCTTTCTATGAGAGGCTGACTATGCTCTAAGGCAATGGAGAGCATAGTCTCAGAACTTAGAAAAATTTTTAGTTAGGATGCTATAGTCTAGATTTGGTGGTGTTTCACTACAAATATGCATAACCCCCCTTATAAAGCTTCACATTTGCTCACAAACACCAAGGGAGTTTTTCAAGTTTTTAGAACCCAAAAGCTTCTAGAGCCCATAACTTGCTCACTATTTATTCAAATCACTCCGTTCTTCTTCCCTATAGCTCATGGAGGTAAGCTCTTAGTCTTGGAAGCCATAAATGTGTCATTTTTGATAGAAAATGTTTTGCCATGTTTCTAACTCCCATAAAGGTTTAACTAAGAAATCAACATTTAGACACCAAATTACAGAAGTTAAGCCATTCTAATGAGCTTCGATGATACTTATAATAAAAATTAATTAATAAAATAATCAATCTACCATGGTCCAACCATTGCCAAGGGTAACTAACGAGATAAGGTATTTAAATATTCAAAGTTACACATTATATCTACTAGTCCACAGATGTGTTGTGATTGCAGATGGCATCGAAAGGAAAACACACATAGGAAAAAGGATTGTCTCAACTAAGGGAGAAATGGCCAAGAATTGGAAGGGGCCAAGAATAGGCCTAGGAAGAACCAATTGCAACCCATGCCATAGGTCCTCTTAAGGAAGAGGCCAAAGTGGAATCCATTCATTAGATTCTAGAACCAGTAACAACAACACAACATTCCCACTGAGATGAGGCACTAGCTCAGCAAGAAAACCTTGAGGTAACCTTAATGGAGGCATGCATAAATTAATCATATTAAGAAAGGTCCAAAAAATAGTCCTCTAGGAGTTAAACTTTGGCTCTTTTCTTAAGCAAGCACTTAAGGAGGTATAGGACCAACTGAAGACCTCTTCCATGTGGCCAATTATCACATCTGGTAGGGAGTGGTATATGTGAGAGATGTTCTTATTTTGGAACAACAAGCAGGCTAGTTTAATGGTCAAAATCAAGGATATCCTAGTGTCTTACTTAGTGTTGGCCATTGCTAAAGCACTTGGATTGCTAGAAACTAGGGCAAATCTTGCTGAGATTTCGATGTAGGCAAATCCTAGCATCAAAAAGGAATGGGTGCAATAATTCTATGGTGTTTACCACAAAGAGTATGACATGCTTACACTGATAGAAAGAATTCACTACAAGATTGTGATCTTTTACCTAAACCCAATGGTGAGGCCTAGCAAGATCACTACCTTTTTTTTCTGTGCATGCACTACCCTAAGTGGGAGACTCCCTATCAACCTTCCATAGCTGATCTATCTGGTGGTTTAAGAAAAATGAATGTGGAAGGAAGGAACTCCCCTTCCCATGCCTCATTAGAAAATTATGTTGAATGGAGGGGATAGTTTGCTATACAAATGATGTTGTTCGATGTGCTCTGATCACTAATTAGGTGGTGATGATGAAGGAAAAAATGCTTGCAACAACCATTCAAGAAAAGGAGTAGTAGCCACCACCTCAACATGCCACTTAGAAAAGTATGCTAGACATTGGTACAACACCTCAATGGTTGCACGAGTATCGAAAATGATTGAGTGAGCAAGAGTAATGAGTAGGTGCAAGTGTTGGGGATCCATCTATGCATTGGCCAACGATGAGTCACCTAAATGAGGTGGCCTAAATAGTCAGCCTAATGGGAGGTGGTGGATCCATTTTCTTTGCCTAACGAACATAGTTATCCATGAGGTTGAATCTTAGCACCAAAGAGGTAACAATATCTCTCTCAAAATAGCAGCCACTTCAAAATATTTCTGGGAATTCCACAACCTTCTCAGTGTGCTTGGAGGAAGGCAAGGGGGCAACAATACTGGTGATGTAGCACCAAGGGAAAAAAATAGTTGCAAAGGTAGTTGCTAAAAGGATTGCTGAAATACTCAATGCACCTATGAGATCTATACTAGATGTCACTATACTCAAAGATGTCAATAGGAACCATAAGCAACAAATTAAGTGTAGCACAACATGAAGAACTACTAGACCAACTGGTGGGAATCAGGTAATCACTTCCAGATGTCTTTGATCTTCCAAATAGTATTACTGTAACCCAGTAGGAACTGCTAGAGGCAAGGGACAAGAACTTCATTTTGGAAAGGCATCTTAAAATAGTTAAGGAGCTGAATGTATGCTTGGCTGCTAAAGTTGTTGAATTGAGAGCCCAGATTGTTGACCCTGCATTTCTCAACCCAACATTGACAATAGATGAAGCTCTTAAATAGCTTCACACCAAGCTGAAAGGGGTTGATGGTGTGATGGAGATGATGGTGTTCTACCGATCCTTAGCAGAGGCTATCTAACAAAAGATTCAGAAGGCCTTGGATCTAACCCTTCGGGACAATGTGTAGCTAATTGTAGAAAACCATCTCTTGCAAAATGTTGATGCACATAAACAATAGTTGACCTACTTTATCCATCAAAAGTAGGAACAACTAGCTAGAGCAAACATAGAGTTAAGGAGATTGGTAGGTAAGATTAGAAACCTCTCCATGGAAGAGGTCTGTGCCCTTCATCATAAGACTACAATAGAGGTAGCCACTTGGAAATTAGAGGCTCTTAAATTCAAGAGAGTCAAGGATCACTACAAAGACTAGGTCTACCTATAGAAAGAAGTAAATAAGAAACATATTCAAGTGGAAAATGCAAAGGTAAATGAGACCCTCTAGCAACTCCAACAAGGATATGAATTATGGTAGCCCATCATTGATGGGATTGATCAGTATAATAAGGTAGAAATTCTCCTAAAGGAGTTGTAGATAGAGGAAATGGTAGAATACATGGAGCTAACCAATCTCTGGTACACAATCCTGGCTATGTTAACTACTAGATAGTTGTGGTTAAAATTGGAAAAGTAGGTGGCTAGCTTATACTTATTGTATGAGGCCAAGTTCAAGCACTGCAAGGACACCAAGCAAAATATTATAGTGGCAAACATTGAACTCTAGATTCTCAAGGGAAAACACACTTATTAGAGATCTACTGCTGAGAACCTAGTCAAAAGAATGGATGACTACCAGAAGCTATAGAACATAGTGAGGGTATTTGATGTTGAATGTAAAGAATTCACTACCTGGTTTATCAACATCAAGGAGCTATTTCTAGTAAGGCCTTGTATGTGGGATATCCTCCTTTAAGCCCACATTAGCAATGCTGTGGACTATGAATGATCCTTGAAGCAAGGAGGAGAAGATGAAGGCATTACTAAATGCCTTTTTCCTTCCACTAGAGGTTGCAACTGCAACAGAATAGCCATAGCCGCCTCATCCACTACACACATCTAAAGCTAGCGAAGGTTCTTCCGAACCTTAGGAGACTTCACCACCTAGGAGTGTTTGATCTTCTTAGTTGCTTTCATGCCCTTAGAGGATGTGTTGTTTAGTTTTAAGTAGTCATGTCATGGTGTTCAATTTTGTGTCATGAACACCATCAATTTTGTAATGATGTTGATTTGTACACTCAGGCACTTAGTTTTGTTATGTCAAGAGTTAGTTAATAATCCCATACCTTTCCAATTTTGTAAAGGAACTTGAGGATAGGTTTTCATTTAATTATGGGGGGTATGTCGAGTACCCGATATTGGAGCCTTGACATCGGATACTTAATGTCGGAGCCTAAGATGCGATGTCAAATATTTGATATTGCGAGGTATATGCTAGCCTATAAATATAGTGCTTGGGCTCATGATTTTCATGTCAGTTTTTTTTTCATAGATAGTGAAGCTGTTGCAGTTTGTTTTTTTTTTTTTAGAGTTAGAATATTTTCTGAGTGCCTGTAGCAAGAGTTTGAGTGTGTACGAATCTTTGTTCAAACACTAATGTACCTAACCATAGCTGTGTGATGGGAATAAAAACAAACCATTTTGATCAACCTTGCAGCACTGAGAATAGATTAAACATTTCTTTGATGCATTTAATATTTATGCACTTCATTTCAATATGCTTTAATTAAGCAATTAATTTTTAGTTATTAATGAACATAAGAACAACCACTTTGAACATACATGTAGCACTTGGTAACCTAGAAACACTTAATGTTTGGTAGCCTAGAAGTGCTATACATGTTTAGGATGTTTTTATAAAGTGGGAATAGGTACTTGTGTTAGGCTAGCTAGCCAGTAGAATAATTAGATATTAAATTCTTCTACCTTATATACTTGTTGTAGGCAATTAAACTTACAAAACATATAAATTAATAAAAATCATGTGCCTTAATTACACTTAAACCATATCCTTGAGCTTCACAAGTGTAGTTGGAAAGACAACGAAGGTTCTCAACACCCATTTCACTTCCTGAGAATTAGTGCACTAGAGAACTATAGGTCCATGGAATTTGACCAAATCACATGTGAATGCCTTAGTGATTCATATGGTTGGGTGTAGGGGTACCTCATCACTCATCATTTGTACCATTGCTAGGGACTTTTTGGTTATTTCGTGCACTATCTAGGATTTAGTAAAAATTATTCAAATCATTGAAATGAACCTTATAGTCATATGACATTTTAAGATTACTACAACAATTTTAAGAAGCACACTGAATTTTCATTTTTCTAACATAAAATGTCTTCTTCTCATAGGAGTGATTCTCTACCCAAGTCTGACGAAGTACATCCATTGGTGCCTCAATAATACTGAGTGTTATATGCTCATACTGATGAATATGTATTAAATTTCACTTTCATCCTACACCAGGATGAATAGCTATGGTAGTGTGACATGGAGGGTAACATTGTGTTACCACTCGATCAATCTGTTCCTGCAATGCTCCAACAAATGCTCATACGATGGGGTCTCCAAGGACTTCATGCTGACTACGTAGTGTAGGATAGTGATGCCATGGATTATCATCCCACTGAGGCACAATGTCTTAGAGATTGCCAATTAGAAAAACATTATGAATCTATGAAGGGAACAAGATTTAATGATTCCTCATTCCTATTATACCAGAAATATGGTGGAGAGACCTTCTTTGGGGGTTTTCCATTTAGTGAAATCCCTTTCTTTGACTTTGGTGAAGGAGGTCAAAACTAGAACTTGTAGTCCACGATTCACAATCCTAGTTCTGGTAAGAAGGGATCCAATGACAAAGAAGGATCCAAAGAGGCAAGTCAAGGTGGGGATGTAGATAAGAAGCAAGATCGTGATCATGGTCATGATCACCAAAGAGGTGGTAGCAGGCACTGTGATGGTGCTAGTACTCCTTCCTCTTCACCTTTATCATTATCCTCTCCTTCTAGCTTTGATTGAAATTGTGAAGGGTGCAACTGTGATAGAGGTGACTGAAGGAACTGAAATGATCAATGGGACCATTAGGCAAGGTAAGACCAGGGGTGCGAGCACTCAAGAGAGACACAATGCCATGAACGAAGGGGTAGTAGAGGGCATCATAGGCACCAAAATAAAGGCCTTGATGAGCCTTTGCTTGCTACTTAGAGTATGATAAATGTTGCAGAGGTAGTAAAAATTCCAACAAGGCATGTAAAGGATAGTCAAATCAAAAGACTAGATATGAACAATAGCCCTAGGTTCAAAGGTAGATATAACTCAAATCCATAGAATCTTCTCCAAGCTTTTCAAGATGCATGTGCCTTGCAAAACATAGAGAATAAATGGCAAAAGCTTAAGTTATTCCCATAGACACTCATTAAAGAACTAGAAAACTGGTACTAGTCCTTTGACCTAGAATCTATCAGACGATGGAGTATAATGCTTGAATTGTTCAATAACAAATATCAAACATACTCTAGAGTGTCCAACTTGAGAAGGTAGATCCAAGGCTAGAAATAAGGAACACACAAACCTTTGGATGCCACTATTGGCCGATACTATTCTTTAATGCACAAATGTCCTAGCCATGGTTATTCTTAACTAGAACTTTGCCACATAGTAGACAAGCTTTAATTTAAAACTAGGAGAACCCTTGGCATCTATGCCCAAGGGTGACTATCAAAATTAAGCATCCATTAGATCCAAAGATTGATTAAGTAGGTAGCTAAAGAGGAAGGTAAATTGAGAAAACAAGAAAGAGTAGAAGAGTATAATTACAATCCTTCGATTTGCAAGAGGGAGGTTTGATTTTGTGATAGTGAGGAAGAATCAGCACTTGATGAGATGGCAAATAGGAAAGCCTTGCCACTTCAAAAATTTCAATCTAAAATTATGGCCAAGGTTGATTAGTTATGGGACTCCATGGACAGTAAATTTCAAGTTGTCCTAAAAATTGCTAAAGAGTGCAAAGAATAAGGTAGTGATCGTGAGTGCAAGAGGTGCAAGGAAGTTGAACATGCTTATCAAAAAGGTAAGGGCAAGATTGCTACAATAGAGGAAGTTATGGAAAGTGAATTAGATTATGATAGTGGGTGTGACATGTACCAGTATAAACATCTTAAGGGATGTTGCCCCATAGTGCCACACTTACAGGAGTCTGGGGTGTATGCTTTGAATCCATGAGTAACACAAAGGAAAATATCCAAAAGATTACCTTATCCTCAAGGTAACTCTAGGAAATTCCATTAGCCACAATAGTATTATCCAAGTGGAACTCCTCCGCAACCATATGAGTAATATCAATAGTGGTAGCAACCATAGTCATGGGTGCTAGCACCACCAAGGCAATAATACCCATGCAGATAACCTGATTCATATGGGTATTACATTCAGCAACCCTTGTTTCCATGTGACTCCTCTAGTCACATTTCTACTTTCCAATCTCATTACCATCCTTCTGATTATTATCGAACTCATTCTCCACATGCAAGAAGCAATACCACCTCTTACCCCTATCCTCCTTCTATTCCTACACATTTTCCTCCTTCAACTGCACGACTACCACTTGCTCCACCTATGCAAGGTAAACTCCTAGCTTAATCGTAACAATGCAATGCTACCAGGGCCATTAACCTATAACCTGTTCATCAACTAAGTGGTTCAGATAATTATCAAATAAAAGACTTTTTTTCTGACTATGAAATCTGCCTAAGCCCTCAAATACACTTGCAGTTGAAAACCCTATTTCTTCATCTTCCTCTATATCAAATTCCTTCAAGTCTTCTTCAAACAAAACATTGTCTAGGATCCACATTGTGATGCTTACTCATGCTGTATCTAATTGGATCTATGCTAGAAACCTTCCTAGGAAATTAGTAGATCTTGGAAGTCATTTGATCTATTTGTAGATTGCTGGAAACGAACCATGCAAAGCTCTTCTTGACTCTTGTTTTGGTGTCAACTTGATCTCTCATGAGATGTATACTGCATGGAACCTACCTCCTTTAAAGAAAAGTAATATTAGATTAGAATTGGTAGACTAGTCCATTATTATTCCATTGGGATTGGTAGAAGACATTGTGACCACTATCTATGGGTGGTCTTATCCTACTGATTTTCTAGTGATCAAAGTGGAGAACTACAAAGGGGACTTCCCAATCATCATGGGAAAGGCATGGCTAAGCATCGTTGATGCAAGAATGGACATCAGAGGTCTTTCTTTGGAAATATCCAAAGAAAATACATTTAGGAATATCAAGAAGAAGTGAGTTTCATGCATCGTGTATAGTAATACAAGGTGCAATTGTGTGCGGAAACTTTGGGTAGTGAAACAAGCATCTATCTTTGCATGTAAGTAGTATGCACTAGAAATAGAAATTCAAAGGTGTTTGTATGTAGCAGCCATAAAAAAAGAGGGCACCTAGTGGCTGACTGCTAATTCTAAGAGTAGCACACTTTGCATAGAACTAATTGAGAGCTTGACATGTGCATATGTCATAGGCATGGACGAACTAGAGAAAGTTCATCACCAACTCTCTAATGATGCAAATGATGATACCTATTGTGGAGAGTTGGAAATTCCTGAAAATTTTAAGCAAGAGCCCCTTGAACTAAAAATTTTACTAGCCAAAATGAAATATGTGTTCTTAAAAAATGGGAAGTTGGTCATAATCAATGCAAATATTGCTCCAAAATAGAAAAAGATGCTATTGAATGTGGTTGAACAATGGGCAGTAGCCTTTGTTTCATCATATCCTAAACTCATAGGGATTGATCCTAGGATATGCTAGCATTGCATCTACACTAATCTAATCATGAAGCCAAAGAGATAGCCATAGAGAAAATTGAATCCCAAATTGAAGCAGATCATCAAGGAAGAAATTGAGCAACTCCTCAAGATGGGTTTTATTTATCCCATTGTAGATAGTGAGTGGATTAGTCCACACTTTATTATGCCCAAGAAAGATAGCAAGTGGTGGGTCTGCATTGATTTTTGACTGCTAAATATATCAACATTCAAGGACCATTTTCCATTGCCATTTTTTTTGATCAGGTGTTAGACACAATATCTAGGTATTACTACTATAGTTTCTTGAATGGTTAGAGTGGCTATAACCAAATCTAGATCATGCTTGAAGACTAAGCTAAAACAACATTCACAAGTTCCTAGGAAAATTTTGCATATTGGAAAATGCCTTTTGGTCTGTGTAATGCCCATGCCACCTTTCAACACCTAGTTCTAAGCATTTTTCAATAGCAAATTGGTAGTGGTGTGGAAGTCTTCATGGATGACTTCTCCACCTATGGAGCTACATTTGAGCACACCTAGACCACCTTGAGCAAGTATTGAAATGATGCGTTGAGATAAATCTTAGGCTCAATTGGCAAAAGAGTCATCTAATGGTCTAGAAAGGCATTGTATTAGGGCATAGAATATCACAAGTAGGAATTGAGGTTGACCCCCAAAAAAGAAGGGTAATCTAAGGAATAACCCATCAACTATAAAATGTCAAAGATGTTTGGTTATTCCTTGGACATATTGGCTACTACCAGAAATTCATAGATAATTTCTTTAAGATTACAAAATTGTTGGTGAAGCTGACAAAGAAAGATGCTCCATTTGTCTAGACTAGAGAATGTGAACAAGCATTCCAATAGCTAAAAGAGAAACTTGTAGAAACTCCAATCCTACAAGCACTTGATTGGTCTAGAAAATTTCATGTTATGATGGATGCATCAAATTAATCTTGGGAGCTATGCTTACATAGATGGATGGTGAGAAACATCCATATTACATCCACTACACTAGTCGAAGCATTGTGGGTGCACAACTAAACTACACCATAATAGAAAAAGAATTGATGGTAGTGGTATTTTCTCTAGAAAATTTTAGGAATTATGTGCTTGGATAAAAAGTACTTGTGCATACAAACCACAATGCCATCCACTTCTTAATGAAAAAAGCCAATTGTAAGCCCCCGTGTCATATGGTGACTGGTGATCTTGTAGGAATTCGATTTTGTGATGGTAGATTGAAAGGGCACTAAGAATGTGGTTAATAATCACTTGTCTCAATTATGATGGGACAACAAAGAGGAAGAAACCCCCTATCTAATATGTTTTTTGATGAACTCCTCATTGTTGGGGCTATAATCAAATAATTACTTAATGATCCTAAAAGATATGATGGCATTCTTACCTATCTTCTCATCCAAGAGATGCCATAAGGGTTGGATGACCGAAAAAATAGTAGTTTCTTCACCATGTAAAACACTTCATGGAGATCAATGGACACCTCTACAAGGTGTGCATTGATGACCTTTCTTAATAGTGTGTCCTTGATGTTGATCAACTACGTGTTCTCCAAGATGCTCATGAAGGTCCTTGTGGGGGCCACTATGCTGGAAGATGCAGAGCCATTAAGATCTTGATGGTAGGGTACTATTGGCCAATAATTTTTAGGGATGCTTACTAATATGTTCACTCTTGTGAATGATGCTAACAAGATAGTGGAATGACTACTTGAATGGAGGAACCTCAACAATGGATTCAACCACTAGAACCCTTCAACATCTAGGGCATTGAATTCATGGGTCCCATCACACCCATGTTAAATGGAAAGGCACACATCATAGTCAATGTTGACTATTGTACAAAATGTGTAGAAGAAATAGTTATCACCAACTATACATCTTCTACTATACTTGGTTTGTACAACAAAATGTTGTAAAAAGGTTTGGTATGTGATGCACATTAATTCCTAATAATGGAACTTACTTTATAGGAACTACCTTTCGAAAGCTCATGCAATGCCTGGGGGTTGAACATAAACTCACAATACCCTATCACCCCTAAGCCAATGGTCAAGCTAAGGTTACCAATAGGGAAATCACAATGATTCTAATAAGAACTATTAGCAAATATAAGAAAGACTAGAGCAAAAAACTTAATGATGCCCTTTAGACCCACCACTCAACATGAAAACTTCCTATAAGCTACTCTTCCTATGAGCTTGTGTATAGAAAATTACCAATACTTCCTATTCAATTTAAGCTTTGTACACTTTCAATAGCCTGTGATGTCAACCTTGACTTGAGTCTAGCATAAAAAGAAAGACTAATGATCTCAACTTGCTAGACAAAAATCGATTGGTGGCCCTATCATCTAACGAGTTGCACAAGGCCTACAACAAAAAGTGCCATAACCTTAAAATTAGAAAAGTCAAACTTCAACCAGGAGATAAGGTTCTCTACTAGAACCCCACACATGTACCTCAACGAACTAAGTTCCAAATGTTGTGGGAAGGACCTTATATAATTTATAAAACTTTTTTTCGAGAACCATGATGATCTACAAACCTAAAAGCCTTGACAAGAAATAACTAGTCAACATATAATAAGTCAAACCTTTCCACGAGCATAAGCTAGCAAATACAAAAAGTACCTCACTAGATGGACAACCATTCTCAATATTTTAGATCTCCTCCTTTCAACTCAATTATGGGGGAGATGGCCATCTATGTTAACTCTATAAGTGGCCCCTTAATTTTCACCATTTTCGTTTTACACTTTTTTGTTTTTCAACTTTTTGTTTTACACATTCTTTATTTTACATCTTCTTGTTTTCATGTTATTAGTCTTTTCTATTTTTTTTACAACATCGTTAGTACATTTTTTATTTCTTGAATATTTTACACTTTCTTTTATATTTTCTTTTATTCTAGTGTGATTTTTGAACTTTTTGTTAATAAGTGCTAGGCACAATGGTAATTCGTTGCTTGATGGTGGTATGTACTATGTTGTTATTTGATCGTTGATGTCTAGATTTTAACTTTGAATTTTGTTACTGATAATTAGGACATGGTTTCTTTTCATGCAACAAGCAGTGAGTCCACAACATCCACCCATCCACAAACTCTATGGTTTTCCTTGTTCTAGAAATGTGTAGTCCCTTTTTCATTAACAAAACTATAACAAATTTATGACTTTGGTATTGTTTGTAATTGGAAAGGATTCAAAGGTTTGAATAGGGTGTAACTTCAAAGGGATTCGATATTCTTTCTGCTTTTCTATTTGCTTGGGTACATGTGTGTTTTCATGGATTTCTTACCATTTTTTGTCAACTAATAAAGGAAGTTGAATAAGCCTTTGCATGGTGTGGTTCCCATTAAAAAAAAAACTATGGGAATTCAAAGCACACCCCTTAGACATAATAAATGAATAAGTCTTTGCTTGGTGTGGTTCCCATTTCAAAAAGAAAAAAAAAGAATGATGGGAATTCAAAGCACACCCCTTAGACAAAATAAATGGGCTACAAGCACTAGTTATGGGACTAGAAAGAAATGTATCCATGCTTGAAGGTCCCCTCTAACTAAGGCCTTTCCTCATTCCCTACTTCTCTTTTCTTCTCTAATAAGGAATGGTGGTTGTTTTGTGGAAGCACTCTTGTGTCTCAGGGGGGTGGACTAGTCTTAGAATGGTGATGCAAAGTCACTAAACATGGTTGGTTTTGGTCTAGGCTAAGGATAGATCTTCTCAAGTAATTTAAATATAAAATTCAAAAGGGACTTCATGTGACCTTAATCAAGAACTCCATTCCATCCTCTCTCATCCCTCTATGCTTGCCATGTTTCACCTCACTGCTAGTTTCATGTTCTTGATTCGATGTCCTGGTTTGAAGTGTCAAAATTCTTAGGTAGTTTCTTTAGAGTTTTTATACTTAACCTTCCATAACCATTAATCATCCACGAGGCCCATGGACTCCTTGGTTTGAAGTTATGCAAGGGCAATAAAAGGCTTGTACCTACTTTGGGAGGACCCACTTGCATATCTTTTGGTTGGGTTAGTTAAGTTCTTTATCCTTAGATACCCTTACAGTCAAATCCTTTTGTTTGCCTCATTAATGACATCCAATTGTGCACATCTTCACAACATTTTTTTAGTAAACTTTCCTTTTTATTGTTGTGAATTCTTACACCCTCTTCAAATATTTCCTTGTATAGAAATTTTTCAAATTTAATGGATCACTTATCTATTTTAAACTATTTTTCAGTCTTCCCTCTAACCCTCCTAAAGGAATCAATCTACCACAATCACAACCTAGCTAAGTGTAAGCACCGAAAAGATAAGGTAATTAAAAGCTATGTGTTATAAATTGCATACTAATTCACGATTTTGTTGTGATTATAGTGGAAAGCATGGACTGGAAGGGGTACTATCTTCACCAAGGAGGATGTGGTAGTACCACATGATGAGGATTGTTCATGATCATTAGATCTTCTCTCTCGTTCTTCAGCTACCAAGAGGCATTGGATGTCAATTTTATCTGGGGTGTTTACTTCTCTTATCAGAAAGACCCAATTTTGTAAAGATTGTAACTCTATACCCTTGGGCACTCAGAGTCTATTTGTTCCACCTAAGTCAGTTTGTATGTTAGTCAATAATCCCATATTTTCCCAATATTTTGTAAGAAACTTGTTCCTCCTCTTCTTTACTCAAGAACAAGTTTTCATTCAGTCATGGAGGTATGATGAATCATGTTTTGACTAGCTTTGATATTGGAGCCTTGACATCAGATACTTGATGTCAAAGCTGAAGACATTATGTTGAATATCCAATATCGTAGGGTATATGCCATCATATAAATATAGTGCTTGGGCTCATGATTTTCATGTCAGTTTTTGTCATAGATAGCAAAGCTCTTGTAGTTTGTTTTCTCCAAAGTTAGAATATTTTTTGAGTGCCCATAGTAGGAGTCTAAGTGTGTATAGATTTGTGTTTGAACACTGATGTACCTAAGCACAATAATGTGATGGGAATAAAAATGAATCCTTTTGATCATTCTTGTAGCACTAAGAATAGATTAAATGTTTTCTTGATGCATTTAATATTCATGAACTTTATTTTCATGCACTTCATTTCAATATGCTTTAATTAAGTAATTAATTATCAATTATTAATGAACACAAGCATGACTGCTTTGAGCATACATGTAGCACTTGGTAATCTAGAAATGCTTAACGTTTGGTAGCCCAGCAGTGCTATACATGTTCAAGATGTGTCTGGAAAGTGGGAATGGGTACTTGTGTTAGGCTAGTTAAGCAGTAGAATAATTAGATATTAAATTCCTCTACTTTCTATTCTTGTTGTAGGTAATTAAACTTACAAAACATAAAAATGGTAATAAACATGTGTCTCAATTACACTTAAACCATATCCTTAAGCTTCACAAGTGTAGTTGGGAAGACAATGAATGTTCTTAACACCCATTTCACTTCCTAGAGAATTAGTGCACTGGAGAACTATAGGTCCACGAAATTTGATTGAATCATGTGTGAATGCCTTAGTGATTTATATGGTTGGGCATACGGGTACCTTGTTACTCATTAGTGTTGCATTGATGGGCCTCCATTGATGGGCCCTCATCGATGCAACCCTATCTACATAGTGTTTCCCCATTGACGAGGTTGCGTCAATGTAGCGTTTGCTCTGTTTATGGGACCCCATTGACATAGTTCCATAATAAAGTCTATAAATATGTACTCACTAGTCACATTTATGGGAGGTCAAGTCATAGTTGTAGTAGAGCTCTTGTCGTTTTGTCATTTGAGAGTTAGAATATTTTTCTAAGTGCCTACAACAAGAGTTAGAAAGTGTACAAATCTTTATTCAAGCACTGATGTACCTGAGCACACTAGTGCGAATGGCAATAAAGACAAGCCTTTTGATCAAACCTTGTAGCACTTGGAATAGATTAATGATTTATTTTTGCATTTACTATTTTCATTAATTATGCAATTAATTAAGCTAAACTGGACTTGAATTGATTAATTAAGTAATTAAGCTAAATAGATTAAACACATAAGTATGACCACTTCAAGCATAACATATAGAACTTGGTAATTCCAACAACACTTAACTCTTGGTAGCCCAATAGTGTTGTATGCATTCAGGATGTGTATAGAAAGTGGATCTAGATACTTATGTTAGGATTAGTTAGAGATTCCTTAATTAATAGATTAAATTTGCTATTAAATTACTTCATTTCTCTAATTTAAAGCACTAGGAACATAAACCATAAAATAATAAAAATCATATACCTCGATTACACTTAACCATACCTTTATATGTCATAAGTGTAATTGGGAAGATAACAAATGACTATTAGGGAAAGTTCACTTCCTAGAGGCTAGTGCATCGAAAGACATAGATTCTATAGAATTCAATTGGATAGCACATGAATGCTTAGTGATTTGTATGGTTGAGCGTAGGGCTACTCACTACTCATCGCTGTTGAAAAGCTTCATCTCTTGTGTGTTCTAGCTAAAGAATGATAGGGTTTAACAATTAGGCTCTAAGTTCTGCAACCTTAGCTATCAACCTTTGGTTGATGTTGGTGGCTTCCTTAAGTTACACTTTTTCTAAGAAGAACTTGTCCCTTATCTTTAGGAGCTATGATTGGGTTACTATAATATGTTATGGGATATCAAAGATCTCTAGAATTAGTTGCCTAACTCCAACTAGTTGCTTTAGCACCTTTTCATGTTGCGTTGTGCTCATTACCTTGTTCTTGGCTCTTGCAAATACTTGGATGCTTGCCATAGTAGCACTATTTGAAATAGAGGCTTTAGGGGCACTTAAAGCTTCTCTTATTCTATCTACCACCACCTCCGTTACTATTTCCTAGTCCATGTGTGGCATTACTAGGATTGTTGCCCCTTTCCCTCTTCCAACATGACTAAGAAAGTTGTTGCATTTCTAGAGATTTCAGGAAGTTATTCTCTTGGTATGGACATGGTGACTTTTAGTATGTTGGGGTTAGAGAAAACAAAATTCTAGTTTCTTTGTGTAGAGAATAGGTGATCCTTGTCATCTGCTAGCGAGCTCATAGACCTAGTAACTTTATTGAGATGACTCATGGCCAAATTGTACACTATGATTCACCACTACCAGTAGAGAGTTGCTCTTATAGCTACTCCCTAAGTTGCCTTAAGTGTTTAATTATTGCTACCATCTTAGGTGTTGTCTCTAGCATTTTTGGTGATAGTAAAGGTGGTGTCTCCTCTTGGAGTTTGACAATGTCCTTATCTTTCATCATCTCCTACAAGGATGTGGTAGGAGCCTTGCAAATTACATCATTAGAATAGCGTGTTATCCCTCCTTTTTCATAAATTTTTTATATGAGACAAGGACAGGGAAGTGTCTCCTAACCCTTTCTTTAAACCATTTCTTAATTTTTAAGAATATGAGTTGGGGAAGGTTGACTAAGAATTTCTTGCTCAAAGTTGCACATCTGTGTAGAGAATGTGATGACCTTACTTAGCCATACTATCAGATTGAGGTGGTAGGTTGCAATCTTAAAATATGTGCATTCTACCTTTGTAAAGAAACCATACTCCTTAATATCCACTCCATAAAATTACTAAGTCCATTATTTCTTTACTTTTGCATTTGCCTATATCGAGACCTTAGGTAATTTTGCCCCAGTGTTATGTAATCCAAGGGATTCTATAATGGCTTCCACTGAGTAGGAGATAGTTATATCTTTGATCTTTATTGTTACATCTCCTTGGAAATTGTTCTAAGAAGTATAGGTCTCCCCAAGATACCTTTCCCTACTAGTGGAAATGATAGACCATAGTGAAGACCCTTGTAATTGCCTCCAAATCTCTTTGGTGTTAATTATAGGAAGGATCCAAAGTTTAGTTCTTGAAGAATTGTACTTTATATTTTCTTACTTTAGAACTTTTCCAAGAAAGCTTCAACTAAGGTTATTTCCAGGATGGGCTTGGGCCTTGGTGCTTCCTCTTACCTTGATTATCCTATCTTTGTGGTGAGAATCTAATAAATAGACTCCACCTTAAGATCTGATCTCAAGGATCCTATAGCATGAGTTACTTCGACAACTTTCTTCCATTGTTATTATTATTGTTATGGTTGTGTTGCTACTGTCATCTACCTTACCTTAGTTTCTTTTCCTAGGTTGTGATGGTCCACTTGCTTACAAACCATGTTTAAGTACCATCTGCAATCACATGAATAATCTAGGATCAATCATTTTGATTTTATCTCTTAAGTCTATGTATCTTTCAATTGCTCTTGGTTAGTGATAATTTCAAAAGATTAGATGATAAAGCTCTTGAGTGGTGCACATACTTAGACATCTTAATATAAAATATAAAGGTATTTGTTGTTGGTACCCTTTTTAATACTTTATCCATGGGGCATTAGAGAAATTTATTGAAAACACTTGTGTTGAGGATCCCATGATGTAGAGTGTATCTTCAAAAACTCACAAGTTAAAAAGTGAGTGGAATTAGATGTCTTGGAAAGTCATTATGGCTTTGGGAAGCTTTTGGGGTTTGAAATGGGTGAAAACTTCTTTGGTGTTTGGAGGTAAAATGTAAAATTTGAGCTAAGTGTCATGTGTATATATACTATATTTATGGTTTTATGACAAGGATGTGTTGATGTATCTGATGACATTGATGAGGATGTGTCAACGTAGCCCTTAGTGAAAAATTGCATTTGAAAATCTAAGAGATTTTTAAAAATTATAAAGTAAAATAAGGGCCAAATAAAAGCCAAAAAGGAGTTGAGGGATGTAGCTAAGAGATCATGAGATCCTAGATGAGGTTTGAAGTAAAAGAAGCTCTCATTTAGGCTTGAGAACACATGTTTTCAAGTCAGAATTTGATTGAAAAAGATGCAAATTTGGATGATAAACATTATCAAGATTACAAGAGCTACCTAAGTGACAACAACAATAACAACAAAAGTTACTTAAGTAGTATTAGAAGCTAGTGAAACTATAACAACAACAATAAAAAGAATAATAGAAAGAGGGTGAGATCTCATCACTAACTTTAGCCATGCTAGATTTTTTTTATGGATATTTAATGAAATGAGCAACTTGATTCTTTAAGATGAAGGAGAATGAGGGAGGAATCATTTTGAGTCAAATGCTCCAAACTAAGCTAGAAATAGATATGACAATCATTTTTTCCTTTAAGGAAGATGATCCATTAGTAGGAGGACAAAAGCTAATGATGATGCACTAGGACATGTTAGAAATAATAGTTGTATTAATCAAATACTTGGGAGAAGTGGCTGATAATAGAATAGTAAGGCTTAAAAGAATTTTTAATGAAAAATAAGCAAGAGATAGCTAGATTAAAGCAAGAGATTAAGAACTCCAAGGATTTAAATGAATAATTTAAAGCCACAATCATAATCAAAGATTCACTATTGGAGAATAATGAGTAGGCTAGCTTGCAATTAGAGGAAATATTGGCTTTTGTAAGCTTAGAATTGTAGTAGGATAAGAAAATGAAAGTTTTAGATCATGCTTATTTGCTATGGCTAGACTTTCAAGAATTAGTTGCTAAATTCAAGTTTTAGAAAGAGTGGGTAAGATAGACTTAGAGACAAAAATTAAAGAAGTAAGGAGAAATCAAGCTAAATTTGCATAGATCAATCAAAGGGCTCAAAATCTAGTAAGGACAACTACTAAAATAAGGGAAAGAGTGCCACCATTTAAAAGAGATTTCCTGGACAACACTGTGACGGTAGTTTAACAAAACATGTGTGTTTAGGTCTATTGATATCCTCTATAATATTCTAAATTTGGCAAGCCATGCATGTTGGTCCAATTTTATAAATTTTTTAAAGAAGAATAATAAGCCTCTAATTACCATATATGTTAAAGATCACTATTCTTAGAAAGAAGATGAATCACAATTTTATTAATATTTTTACCAAGAAAATATTTTAAATAGCTTATTGCAAAATATGAAAGAGATCATCTCCAACAAAGTCCTAGTGCTTCTTAAAAAATTCAATTTGAACACCATCAAATCCCAAAGCTTTACCATATGAAAAATTAAAAGTTGATACTTTGATTTCTTTCACTATAATTTCTACTTCAAGGATACTTAAATGTATTTCTATTATAACATAAGGGCTAAAGAAAAGACGGAAATGGACAAGCAACTAATTCATAGTTTCAAAAAGCAAAATATTCATATCCTCCCAAGCACTGAAGATCCCATTATTGCTATGAAATGGTTGAAGGAATTAGAAAATGCTTTCTGAAGTTTACATTGATTTACTATAGAGAAGATCTCTTTAGCTTTATATTAGTTGGAAGGCATGGCTAAGCAATGATGGAATGGAAGACAAGGATCAAACATTGGAAGGATGAGGAATAGATTGGAAAATTTACCATAATTTTCAAGAACAAATATCTCTCTAAGACTTATCAAGAGAAGAAAGAAGATGAGTTCAATTAATTGATTTAGGGATCCATGTCTATCCATGACTGCAAAAATAGATTTAGTAAACTATGTATATATGTTTCTCATATTTTGCAAAATGAAGAGACCATACTAGAAAATTTGTAAAAGGATTAAGGCCTTTAATCAAAATTATAATTATAGCATTGACCTTATATAACTATGAAGAGGCATGGACCATAGTCATTATTGTGAAAATGAAACAAATGAAGGATGAAACTTGAAGAGATAAAAAGAAAAATAAAGGAGGATCAACTAGAGTTGAGTAGGGAGAGCTCAAGCAGCCTAGGGAATTGAATGAACTAGTCCAATAGAAGCTTAGGTGATTTAATGAACTAGTTTAGCTATTTAATCCCATGTTTTCACAAAGAACTAAAACTTACTTCTATTTTAAAGAAATTATACATTTTAAAAAAGAGCGCCCAAAGCTATTTTAGAGGAATAATGCTATGTAGAAAAGGAGAATAGAACTTGTGGTTTTAAATCTTAAAATTATCTATGAAAATAGAGGAGATGCTAATAATACTAGGGTGATTTAAGATAATAAAGGAGCTCAAAATAATCAAGAAAGAGATGGGAGACTTATGAATTAGGGTCAAATCTATGCTATAATAGGAAGAAATATAGAAGAGAAACCTAACACAATAGTTGAGACTAAAAGTATGCTTGATGCATAGCCTATCCTTATTCTTTTGGATCTTGGAGCTGCCCATTTTTTATTAATAGTTATATAATGGAAAGATTAATTTTTTGTCTAAAAAACTAGAAATTCCATTATTTTCTCAAGCTATGGGGCACAGTGGATATGTAGTAGAACATAAATGTAATGAGCTTCCACTAAGGATCCAAAATGAGAAATGAAATGTAGATTATTTCTTATGGATTTAAGAGAATATGATATCATTTTGGAAACTGATTAGTTAGGTAGATATAATGAATTCATCTATTTCAAGATTGAGACAATGCAACTAGAGTCAGTAAATGAATAATGGATCTTGATTGTAGCTAAAGAAAGATATATTAAGGTTGACTTAATTTTGTTCAAGAATTATATGAAAATGTTTAAGAATAGGGATGATTTTTTTATGGTAATTGTTAAATTAGAAAATAAGGTGAATTATATTACTAATCTTCTAGTAGTCAATGAATTCCCAAATGTATTTCCAAAAGAATTACCAGGATTACCTCTAGAAAAAGAAATAGAAGTAGATATTGCTCTTAAACCAAGGATAGAGCCTATTGCTAAGGCACTGTACTAAATGTCCCTAGTTGAGCTAGTGGAGCTTAAGATAGAAGTGTAAGAAATTTTGGATAAAGGTCTTATTTAAATTAGTGTTTCTCCTTGGAATGGACTAATAGAAAAACAAAGATGGAAACTTAAGGCTATACATGGACTATAGTTAGTTGAATCAAGTTACTATTAAGAATAAATATTTTCTACCTAGAATAGATACCTTATTTAATTAACTTACTAATGTCATAGTAGTTTCCAAAATGGATTTAAAGTCTGAATATCAGCAACTTAGAATTAAAGAAGAAAATGTTTCAAAAGTTGTATTTGGAACAAGATAAGTGCACTATGGATTCTTTATATTGTCATTTGATCAAACAAATGGTCTTGTAGTATTCATGAATTTAATGAATAATGTATTGAAGCTTTATTTGGATAAATTTATAATAGTTATCATTGATGATATTCTAGTATATTTCAAGAGTAAGGAAAAACATGTGGATTATCTGTGAAAAGTATTACAAATTTTAAGAGGAAATTAATTATATGCCCAACCATCTAAGTGTTCATTTTTATCAAAAAGAAGTGCAATTTCTTAGTCACATAATATCAAAACTAGGAATAATAGTTGATCTAATGAAGATTGAGTGATTTGGAATTGGCCAAATCCTACTATTGTAACAGAAGTGAGAAATCTCCTAGGGTTAGAATGTTATTATTAAAGAATTGTTAAAGATTTTTCTTGAGTTGCATTCCATTTAATGAAGTTATTAAGGAAGGATAAATTATTTTAGTGGATGGAAAAGTATGAACAAGTGTTTTTAAAATTAAATAAATGACATATATCAACTCCTATTTTTATATCTTCTATGCCAAGCAAATCGTTAGATGTGATATTGATGCTTCAAATAAAGGATAGATATGTCTATGCTTCTTGCAAATTGAAGAATCATGAGTGATGAGTTGTAGTTGATTAGATCACATCAATGTGAATGCATTGATGTGATTCCATTGACATGTACCTATTGATGCATGGTTTGATGTGTTGACGCAGTGTCTAGTCTTGCTTATATAAAGGCATGCACCTACTGCATTTATGACTTTCGTTCATTCATAGCTTAGCTAAACTTTTGCAATTTTTTTATTTGAAAGTTAGAATATTTTCTAAGTACCTGCAATAAAAGTTGAGAAGTGTATGAATCTTTATTCGAGCACTGATGTATCTAGACACCTTGATGTGAATGATAATAAAGACGAGCTTTCTTGATAAACCTTGCAACACTTGGACTTGGCTTAATATTTCCTTACTACATTTATTATTCATGTAATTTATGTCCATGAATTTAATTAATTAATTGATAGCAAGTAATTAATGCACATAAGTATGACCATCTCGAGCATATGTTAATGCTTGGTAATTCCAGTAGCACTTATGCTTGGTAACCTAGTAGTGTTACAACGTGTTTAGGATGTGTACGGTGGATGAGAACATATGCTTATGTTGGGATTAGTTAAGGCATTAATTAGTTATTAAGATTAATTAAACATTTAATTACTTTATATTTGCATTAGGCAAATTTAATGATAAACATAAAAAGCTAAAGTCTATAGAATTTGACTGGATTGCTTAGTGAATGCTAGTGATTCATATGGTTGGACATAGGGATTGCTCGCTACTCATCATTGGTGTCATTTCCAAGGACCTTAGTTAGCTAAGTGCGCTACCTAAGAGTTAGTGAAATTATTTGACACTATTGTAATGATCTTTAAAGTCAAAATCATTAAGAAAAATAATAATAACAAAAGCACTCTATTTTTCACAAGAACTAGCATGACTTCTTCTTGTAGGGAAGAGTTTTCACCACTGTTCAAGAGCAATTCCAATTAAAGGCAAGAAGACCCAAAACCACTCGTGCCCTAGTAATGCAAAGTAATCTATACTCATCTAGATGAGTATGTTCCAAATTTCACCTTCATCTTGCACTAGGATGAACAACTGCAATCGAGGAACATGGAGGATAACATTGTGTTGCTGCTCGATCAATCAGCTCTTACGATGTTGCTCCACAATCTTATGAGATTGGGCATCTAGGGGCTTAATTATGAGTACATTGTGCAAGATCATGAATATCAAGATTATCATCTCATAAATGCATAATGGAGGAAAGATTGGTAGATTGAGGTATGCTACAAGGCATCAAAAGATAAGAGGTTTACAAACCCCTTATTATTGTTTGGCCAAAAGGAAGGAGATGATCCCTTTTATAGGGGTTTCTCCTCCCCTCTTCTTTGACAAAGAGGCCCTTAACCAAAATTTATAGTCAATTGTAAACAATCCTGATTTAGGGAAGATTGGGTCCCATAACCATGGGGGCTCCAAGGAAGGGAGTTAAAGGAAAGAATAATGATAATCATAATGATAAAGAAAAACATGGTTATCATGGCTAGGACCAAAGGAGAGGAAGTAGCAGGCATCATTTTAGTGCTAGTCCTCCTTCCTCTTCACCTTCTTTGTCCAAATCATCTTCCTCCTCCAGGTTCGACTAAAGTCGTAAAGGGAGACACTATGATGGAGGTGACTAGTGGAACAAAGATGATCACAAACCATGCTAGAATAGTAAATACTAGGGGCATGGGTAATCAAGGGAGGTCCACCATAGAGAAAGAAGGGACAGTCAGGGGCATCATAGGCATCATGGCCATCATAGGGGCTATGACTATGATAAGCCTTTTCTTACAACTAGAAATATGCTGAACATTGTGGAGGCCATAAGGATTCTGACAAGGCATGTGAAAGACAATTGAATCAAATAGTTGAACATGAACAATATCCCTAAGTTTGAAGGAGGATACAATTTTGATCCATAGAACCATCTTCAAGTCCTTCATGATGCATGCGTCTTACAGAATATTGAGAATGAATGGAAAAAATTGAAGCTATTCCCTAGGACACTCATCAAAGAGGCTAAAAACTAGTACTAGTCCTTAGAAAAAAAATCAATTAGATGGTGGAGCATGATGTTTGAACTCTTCAATGATAAGTGTCAAGCGTACTCTCGACTGTGTAACTTGAGGAACTAGATTCAAGGGTGGAATCAAGGAATACATGAATCCTTGGATGTGGCCATGGGTAGATATTACTCTATTGCATAGATGCCTAGGCCATGGATTTTATCAATGGAAGTAACTCCACCATATCATAGATGGCTTCCAAAAAAAAATGAAGAGAACTATTGGGGTTTATGCCCAAGGGAGGCTTTTAGACTAAAAGCCCATAAGATCTAAAGGCTGATTGAGCAAGTGGCCAAAGAAGAAGTTAAATTGAGAAAAAGGAAAAGTGTAGAGGAGTATAACTAAAATCCTTCCATTTGCAAGAGGGAGGTTCAATTTTGTGATAATGAGGAGGCACCACTTGATAAAGTGGTGCAACATAAGACCTTACTGATACAAAAATCTATTTATGAAATATTGACCAAGGTAGAAAAAATGTGGGACTCTTTGGATGAAAAGTTCCAAACTGCTCTGTAAATTATAAAGGAGTCTAAAGAGTGAGGTAGCGATTGTGACCAAAGGAGAATGAAGGAAGCTAAACATGTCCATCAGAGGGGTAAGAGAAAAGTTGCTATCATTGAAGAGGTTGTGGATTTTGAAAAAGATGAGGATGGTGGGTGTGATATTTGCTAATACAAACATCCTAAGAAATGTTGTTCAATTGTGTCACACTTGTAGGAATCTAGGATGTATGCTCTGAATCCTAGATTGGAAAAAAGGCAAGCACCTAGGAGGTTGCATTATCCTCAAGGTAACTATAGGTAGCTCCACCAACAAGCCTATTATTCGAGTGGAGCTCCATCTAAACATCATGAATAGTATCAACAATGGTAGCACTATGGGGGATGCCACCACCAAGGTAGTAGTACCCTTATTGACAACTAGATCCATATGGATACTATGTTTAGTAGCCCATTTCTTTGTGTGACTCTTCTAATCATGCCTCTTTCCAACACTACTATCCTCTTGAGTATTATAGAGCACGATCTCCAAGAGGGAAGTCCGCATTTCCATTTTATCCTTCTCATTCTTCTACACCTATACCTCCACCTTTAACTCAATTTCCACCTACTCCATTCATGCAGGGCAAAATTCCAACCTAGCATTAGTAAAGAAATGCTACAAGGGCTATTAACTTACAGCTGGCTCCCCAGGTGAGTGGTTTGAATGATAAGCCTTGAAAATGATCCTTCTTTTGAACCAATAATCCTAACAAGCCCTCATAGACACTTGTGACTACTGACCAACATGGTCACAAATTAGCTAATGTTGATAGGTTTTGGTATCAATTTGATCTCTTATGAAATTTACAAAGCATAGAATCTGCCTCCTCTCTAGAAAAGCAACATTCATTTTAGGTTAGTCAACTAGTTCATCATTGTTCCCTTGGGATTGGTGAAGGACATTGTGACCATCGTCTATGGATGATCATATCCTACTAATTCCTGGTGATCCAAGTAGGCAACTAAAAAGGGGACTTCTCAATCATCATGGGAAGGGATTGGCTAAGTACAATAGATGCATGATTGGAAATCAAAGACCTCTCCTTGGAGATTTCCAAGGAAAATGACTTTGAAAAAATTGAGAGGAAGTGTGTTCTAGGCATCGCATACAGTGACATGGGGTGCCATTGTGTGCAAAAATTATGGATAATTAATAGTACAATAATCACAACATGCAAGTAGTGTGTAGATGGCATAGAAGTATAAAGATGTCTATATGCAGTAGCCACAAAATAAGAGGGCACCTAGCGGCTGATAGCTAAATCTGAAAGTAGTTCAACATTGTGCATGGAATAAAGTATGAGCCTGACAAGTGCCTACATTGAAGGCATGGAAGAACTAGAGTAAGTTCATCACTAACTCTCTAATGAACTTGATGACACTAATTGGGGAGAGTTGGAAATCCCTGAGAGCTTTAAACATGAGCCCCTTAAGTTAAAAAATCTACTAGTCGAAATGGAATATGTTTTTTGAAAAATGGAAAACTGGTCATTATCAATGCCAACCTTGCTTTTGTGTAGGAAAAGAAGATATTGGAGGTGGTCAAAAAATAGCCAACAACCTTTGCTTGGTCATATCATGAGTTCACTAAAATTGATCCAAAGATATGCTAACATCAAATTTACACAGATTCCTCCATGAAACCAAAGAGGTAGCTGTAGTGGCAGTTGAACCCCAAACTAAAGCAGATTGTCAAAGAGGAGATTGAACAACCATTCAAGGTTAGGTTCACCTATCCCATTACATATAGTAAGTGGGTTAGTCCACTCATCAAAAAGGTGGGAAATGGAGGTTTTGAATTAATTTCAGATTGTTGAACATGGCAACATTTAAGGATCACTTTTCATTGCCATATTTGGACCAAGTGTTGGACATAATTTTTGGACATTGTTATTACAGCTTTCTAGATGGTTATAGTGGCTATAACCAAATCCAAATAGCATTGGAGAATTAGGCAAAAACGACATTCATGAGTCCATAGGGAACTTTCACATATAGAAAGATGTCATTCGGCTTGTGTAATGCCCTTACCACATTTCTATGCCTAGTCCTAAGAATTTTCCAATAGTAAATTGGTAGTGGGATGGAATTCTTCATGGATGACTTCTCCACCTATGGGGCTACATTTGAGTAAGCCTTGGACCATCTTGAGTAGTGCTAAAAAGGTGTGGAGAGAAAAAATTTAAGCTCAATTGGAAAAAAATCCACTTGATGATCCAGTAAGGCATTGTGTTAGGATAGAATTTTTTAGAAAGGGATTGAGTTGGACCTTGAAAAAATAAGGATCATCTAAGGAATTACTTGACAACTAGAAATAATTAAAGATGTGAGATCAGTCCTTTGCCACACTGGCTACTATTGGTGCTTCATCTAGAATTTTTATAAGATCACCAAACTATTGGTGGAGTTGACAGAGAAGGATGCTCCATTTATTTGGACCGAGGAATCCAAGCATGAATTCTAGAAACTTATGAAAAAGCTCATAGAAACTTTAATTCTATGAGCACCTGACTAGTCTAGACCCTTTGACATCATGATAGATGCATCCAATTAGTCTTTGGGAGCCATGCTCATGTAGTTGGCTGATTAGAAATGTCCTTATCACATCCACTATGTGAGTAGAAGCATTATGGATGCATAATTAAACTACACCACCATGGAGAAAGAACTAATGGCAGTGGTGTATGCCTTGGAAATATTCAATCACTCTGTGCTTGGGTACAAGGTGTTTGTGCAATGGACCATAGTGCAATTTGGTTCTTGATGAATAAGCCAATAGTGAGCCCCTATGTCATACGGTGGCTGGTGATCTTGCAGGAATTTGATTTAACAATGGTAGATCAAAAGGGGATTGAGAATGTGATTGCTAATCACTTGTCTCAATTGAGATGGGACAACAAAGAGGAGGAGAGTCCACTTTTAGATCAATTTCGTGATGAACTCCTCTGTGCCAGAGCTATAACTGAACAAGTGCCCATTGAAACCAATTAATATGATGACATTCTCACCTACCTTCTCACTCATGAGATGCCATAGGAATGAGATAATAGGAAGAGATAATAGTTTTTTCACCAAGAAAAACACTTTATGAAAATGAACAGACACATTTACAAGGTGTGTGTTGATGACGTAGTTTAATGGTGCATATTTGATGATGATTAATTGTGCATTCTTCAAGATGCTCATGAGGGCCCTTATGGGGAATACTATGCTAGGAGATGTATGACCATTAAGTTTCTCATGGAAGGGCATTATTGGCCAACACTTTTCAAGGATGCCCACCACTTCATCTGCTCCTATGAAAACTGCCAACGTGATGGAGGGATGACCTTAGTAGTGGATGCAACTACTAGAGCCCTTCGATAGTTGGGGCATTGAATTCATGGATCCTATCACTCCCATGTCCAAAGGAAAGGCATACATCATAGTAGTTTTTGACTATTATATGAAGTGGGTAGAAGTGGTGATCATCATCGATTTCACATCTTCTACGACTACTTAGTTTGTGCAATAACCTGTTGTAAATAGGTTTGGGTGCCATGTGTACTTATTTATTATAACACAACTCATTTTAGAGGCACCACCTTTTGGAAACTCGTGCAATGCTTGAGGGTTGAACATAAAGTAACAACACCCTACCATCCCCAAGCTAACAATCAAGCAAAGGTTATGAATAGGAAGATAACAAAAATACTAACAAGAACTATTAGTAAATTACTAAGGGATTGGAGCACAAACTTAACGATGCCCTTTGGGCCTACGACTCCACTTGGAAACTTTATATTGGCTGCTCTCCCTATAAGCTTATGTATGACAAACTACCAACACTTTCCATCCAAGTGGAGCTCCATACACTGTCAATAACTTGTGACCTTTTCCTTGACCTTAGTGTAGCATAGAAAGAAAATTTAATGAATCTCAACATGCTAGATGAGAAACGACTAGGGGACCTATCATCTAATGAAGTGCATAAGGTATTTAATAAACAATGACATGACCTTAGAATCAGGAAAGTGAAATTTCAAATAGGAGATAGGGTTCTATACTAGAATCCCACACATGTACCACAAAGAACTAATTTCCAAAGGTTGTGGGAAGGGCCTTACATTATCTATAAAGTCTTTCCTTCTAGGGTCATGTTAATATACAAACTTGAAAGCCCAAACAAAAAGCTACTAGTTAATAAATAAAAACTAAAGCCTTTCCATGAACCCAAAAGAGACAGTGATCGAAACACCTCAATGGATGAACAAGCATGCTCAATTTTTCAAATCTTCTCATTTTAACTTAGTCATGAGGGAGATGGTCATCCATGATAAAACGAACAAAGTGGCTTCTTAGTTTTTCATTTTTTCTAATTTTTCACAATTTTTGTTTTACACTGTGTTTAGTACATTTTCTCTTTCTTAAATATTTTGCAATTTCTTCTATATTTTACTTTATTTGGTTTGGAATTTTTCTTATGTTTTTCTTATCTTTTCCTTTATTGCCACCAGGACTTCGTGCAACTATAGTTATTAATTAATAGTGGTTTGTACTATAATGTTATTTGATTACTAATATCTAGATTCTATCTTTGAATTTTGATGTTGATAACTAAGACATGGTTTCTTTCATGATATAGGTAGTGAGTCCACATCATCCACCTATCCAAAAAAATCTATGATGTTCCCTTGTGTTGAAAGTATGAGGTTCCTTCTTAAATAGAAACTTTTAATGAACTTGTGACCTTGGCAGTTTCCAAACTTGGAAAGGATTAAATGGATAGACAAGGATGTAACTTAAAGGGGATTTGATGCTCTTTGTACTTGCTACCCTCTTAGGTGCATGAGTGTTTCCATGGATTTCTCATCATTCTACTGTTGACCAATAACAGGAAGCAAAGTCTTTGCATGGTGTGGTTCCCATCCAGAAATAATAATAATAATAATAATAATGGGAATTAAAAGCACACCCATTCAACAAAATAATGAGCTACAAGCACTGGTTATGGGACTAGAAAGACATGTTATCCATGCCTGAAGTTCCTCTCTAACTAAGACCCATCTCATTTCTTCCTTCTCTTCTCTTTTCTTTTAGTAATGGTGATTGATCTATGGGGATATTCTTGTGCCTTGGGGGATGGCCAAGTTTAAGAGTGTAAATGCAAAGTCATTAAAAGTGGTTGGTTTTAATTTGAACTAAGGATGAACATTATTAGGTCATATTAACCATAAAACTCACAAGAAACTTCATGTGACCATGATATGGGACTCCATTCCACTCTTTGTCTCTCATCCACCTATGCTTTTCATGACTCACCTCACTATTGTTTCTCATGTCTGTTTCAATGTCTTGGTTGGATATAGTCAAAATTATTTAGAAGTTTTTTTGGTGATTTGGTCCTTAACTAATCATAACTATTAATAATCCATGGGGCCCATGGACTCCTTGGTTTGAGGGCATGCAGGGGCATTAAGGGCATGAGCCTACTATGGAAAGGATCCACTTGCATACTCCTTGGTTAGGTTGGATAAGTTCCTCACCCCTTAGACATTTTTGCATTCAAATATTTTGTGCTCCACACAAGTTACATTCAGTTGTGCACACCTACGTTAAAATCATCCATATTAAATCTCATTTTTCATAAATTATCTAGCCCTCTTCATGCATTTCATCATGTTCTAGGCTTTTCTAGCTTCCTATGAACTTAAATTTTATGCAAAAATTCTTTGTTTTTTCCCCTAATATTCAATGATGAGAAATTCTATCTGTTAGGTGCATTGACTTGACTCTATCAACAGGATCTTATCGACAAGATCCAGAAAATCTATATATAGCACAACACTTTGAAAATTTTTTATCATTTTCTTTGAAACAGGGAAGGAATTTTTGTAATTTTTAAAGCCCAAAACATTCTAGAGCCTATAACTTTCAAATCACTTGTCCAATTAACCCCATTATTCAGTTCTATAGTTGCCAGAGGTGAGCTCTGCATCATGGGGGCCATAAGCCTTAGGTTTTTAACAAATTTTCTTTTGAATTTTTTTGAACTCCCACAAAGGTTTAACTAATAAAATAATGTTAAAATCACTAATTCATGAGAGTTGAAATTTTCCAACGAACTTTGATAGCCATCTAAATGAAATAATATTAAAATGATCAAATTTGCCATGATCAAAACTTAGCTAAGTATAACTAATCCAAAGAGGCAAGGTATTAAAAATGTTTAAGTTACATACCAAATGTTAATCTTTGATCATGTTGTGATTACATATGGCACATAGACCAAGGGACATAAATGGATAGAAGGTGGGATTGTTCCAACTAAGGGATAAGTGACCTAGAATTGCATAGGACCAATAGGCAGACCAACCTAGGAGCAAGTAGTTGAAACACATGCAATGAGAACTCTTCAAGAGGAGCTTAAAGTGGAATCTGTTTGTCAGATTCCTGAAGCTAAAATAGAGCAATCCCACTAGGACCAAAGCCAAACCTTAAGGTCACCTTGACAGATGCTTATCTTAGGCAAATCAAGGCTAAGAAGATTCAATGTTTGATTCTCTAAGAGCTAAACTTTAGTACCTTCTTTGACTTCACCCCAAAAGAAGTCAGAACTCAATTATAGAGTTCATCCGTGTGGCCTATTCTCACCTCCAGTGGAGAATGTATATGGGAGAAACATGTCTCTTCAGGAATAATAGGTAGTCCAATGCCATGGTGAAAATTAAGGACATTATTATGTCCTACTTGGTGGAGGTCATCTCTTAGGCCCTTGGGTTTCCATAAACTTAGGAAACCTTGGTAGAAATCTTGACACAAGCAGATTCATAGGTAAAGAAGGAGTGGGTGTAGTGGTCCTATGGAGTTAACCATAAGGAATATGGTGGGATTACAATGGAAAAGCAAGCATACTTCAAGGTTGCGGCCTACCACCTCAATCAAACAGTGAGAGGAAGTAAGATGATAGTCTTCTTTGCCCATGCACTGCTCTAACAGGGAAATTTCTTGTTAATCTCCCACAACTAATCTATTACTAGATAGAAAATCACTTTAAGGAAAATGAGCATGGGAGAAAGGCACTCCCCTTCCTATGCTTGATCTGAAAATTATGCAAAAGGGAAGGGATAGCTGACTACTCAAATGATACACTTTAACTTGCTCCTGCTACCTCTTGGGAAGAAATGATGAAAGACAAGGTGCCTACTAAGATGCAGGAAGAGGAGTAGCTACAACCAACACCTACTCATGAAATAATGTTAGAAGCTTATGCTTTTATGAGGCAAATGCAAAATCTCTATAAGAAACTCCTGCAACAGTAGTAGGCAGGATTAAGTGAGGATCCATTTGTCTATCGACAAGCCCTAAGTCATTTAAACAAGGTTACTTGTATCATTAGCTTGTTGGAGGACACGGTGCCAACGTTTACTTCTGAATGAATGCAAGTGCCCATGCATTTGAATCCTAATGCCTAGGAGATAACAATGTCCATTCCAAGATAATAACAATTTCTAGAGATCTTTGGAAATGCTGCTACCTTCTCGATGCACTTGGAGAAAGGTGATGGGAAAATTGTCTTGGTGATGTAGCACTAAGGGTAGGAAATAGTGGTTGAGGTGGTGGCTGACTAAGTGGGTGAAGCACTCAGCATTCTTGTGACATCTGTGCTAGATATTACTACACTTAGAGATGTGCAGATGTTTGCAGAAGCACCATGTGGGAGATTTAGTGCAGCCCAGCATGAGGAATAGCTAGAATAGTTGGTGGGGGCTAGGCAACTAATTCTAAAGGTTTTTGACCTTCTGGATGATATCATTGCAACCTAGTTGGCACTTTTGAAGAAAAAGGATAAGTACCTCATCGCCAATGCCCAACTTAAGGTAGCCATTACTTGAAATTAGGGTTTGGCTACTAAAGCTATGGAATTGTGAGGCCACTTTTCTGATCCCATAATTCTCGGCTAAGCTGTAACTAGAGATGAAGCTTTTTTGTAGCTTTAGAAAAAAATTTAAGTGACTAAAAACACCAAGGAGACAATGGTCTTTGATGAGTCCATGGCAGCAACAATGGCTTACAACACTAAGGACTTAGCAAAGCTCCACAAGGAGAATGCAATTTCGACCAAAGATAACTATCACTTGCACAATGTTGAGCTCTAGAAAGAATAGATGGTTGAATACATGGGATAATAGCAAGAGAAAATTTCCAAGATAACCATTGACCTAAGGAGGTTGATAGTAGAAAATCATAATCTCTCGATGGAGGAGGTTCATGTGCTTCACTAGAAATATCCAATCGAGATCATCGCCTAGAAGAATGAGGCCCTCAAATTTGAAAAGGTTAAGAATCATTATAGGGACTAGGTCAACCTATAATAAGAAATCAATAAAAATCATATCTAACTAGTCAAAGCAAAAGTAAATAAGGCCCTCCAGTAGCTTCAACAAGGAGGTGACATGTGCTAGTGCATCTTTGATGGATTGAACATGTACAACAAGGCAGAAATCTACCTCAAAGAGCTATAGATTTAGGAGATGATGGCATACATGGAGCTTGTTGACCTCTATTATGCAAACTTGGCAATGCTAATTGTTAGAGGCCAAGGTCAAAACTAGAGAAGTAGGTGGCTATCTTGTACTTGTTGTACAAGGAAAAGTTCAAGCATCATAAGAAGACAAAGAAAAAGATAGAAACTACGAATGCTAAACTTGATGTTCTCAGAGAGTGCTTCATCGATCAGAGATCAACAACTAAGAACCTAGCCCATAGAATGAGTGACTAATAGGAGCTGAAAAACATTGTCAGGATGTTCGATGTCAAACACAAATAATTTTTAGCCTTGTTTGTCAATGCAAAGGAGTTGTTCCCTGCAATGCCCTATCCATGAGATGTTCCCATACTAGCCCACATTGGTGATGCTATGTGAACCATGTACAATCCCTAGAGTAAGGAGGAGAAGATGCAAGCATTGATGGATTCTTTCCATCTTACACCAGCAATTGTAGCTACAACTAGACAACCATAACCTCCACAGCCTCAACCATAATAGCTACATGCACAAAAGGTAGGATAAGATCCTTTGGCACCTCAGGAATCTCACCACCTAGGATTGTTTGATTTTCTCCATGTCTTTAAGCCACCAAAGGGATTTTGTTGTCAGTTTTTGTAATGATGTTTAATTTTGTTGTCATGAATACTAATTTTTGTAAAAATTCTAAATCCATACACTTGTTCACTTAGCGTGAGTTGAGGCAGTATGTGTGTTAGTCAGTTAGTTAATAGTTCCATACCTTCCCAAAATTTTGTAAAGAACTTATTCCTTATTTTCTTCAATCAAGGATGATTTTTTATTTAATTGTGGAGGTATGATGAGTCACAATTGATTGGACTATGTCAACGTAATCTCGTCAATGCGTATGCATCAATGTGTACCCGTTGATGCATACGTGTTGACACAATGTCTAGTCTTGCCTATATAAATGTGCATACTCATCACATTTATGGCATTAGTTCATTCATAGCTTAGTGAAGCTCTTATAGTTTATTCATTTGAGAGTTAGAATATTTCTAACTACTCACAGTAGAAATCAAGAAGTGTAAAAATTTTTATTCGAACACTAATGTACCTGGACATCCCAATGTGAATGGCAATAAAGACAAGCTTTCTTGATAAACCTTGTAACATTTGGACTTAGTTTAATATTTCCTTAATGCATTTATTATTCATGCAATTTTTGTCCATGCGTTTAATTAATTAATTGATAGTAAGTAATTAACACACACAAGTATGACCATCTCGAGCATACGTTAATGCTTGGTAACCTAGTAGTGTTAGAACAAGTTTAGGATGTGTACGGTGGATGGGAATGGATGCTTATGTTAGAATTAGTTAAGGCATTACTTAGTTCTTAGATTAATTAAATATTTAATTACTTTATTTTTACATTTAGATGAATTTAATGAAAAACATAAAAATGATACAAATCATGCACCTTAGTTACACTTAACCATATCCTTAAACCTCAAAGGTGGAACTAGAAAGATAACAATCGCATCCTTGAAATTCATTGCCTAGATCAAGTGTATGTAGAGAGCTAAAGTCTATGAAATTTGACTAGATAACTTAGTGAGTGCCAGTGATTCGTATGATTGGGCGTAGGGACTACTCGCTACTCATTAGTGAGGTTACATATCTTATACATAACATGAACTTAGCAATTATTATTTTTACACTAAAATATAGGAAAATTATTTGTCTGGGAAGAAACTAACTTTATGAACAGATAATAAGAGTTGAAAATTTCTTATGGATCAATCACAATTAAATTTTTGGCAAAGAAGATATATTAAACTGTGTTTAGACTTTGATTTTAATATTAAGTATCATCCTAGAAAAGTAAATGTAGTAGCAAATGAAATTAGTATGAAAACTAAAAAAATAAATAGTATAATTGTGCAATCAAGTTTAATGTAGAAGATTATCGAAGAACAAAAGTTAGATGCTTGGTGCTTAGAAAATCTCTAAAAATTAAATTAAATTTTTTCTAATTATTTATAGAAAAGAAAGAAAAAAAGAAAAGTATGAGTTATGATTTAAAGACAAATTATACATAACCAAAGTAGTAAGATAGAAATTATTGAAAGAAGCTCATACTTGAAGATATCAAATACATTCTTAAGATGGTAATATATTTTAAATCTTGAGGAAGTATTGGTGGCCTAAGATGAAGTAAGAGATAGCTAAATTTAATTCTAAATGCTTAATTATTAATAAGTCAAAATAGAACATCAAAAGCAAGGAGGGTTACTTCATGTTCATGCCATATCTCAATAAAAGTGCATCATTAGCATGGACTTCATTTTGGAATTATCAAGGACTAGAAGAATATGATGCTATAATGATGGTTGTGGATTTGATAACAAAACCTTCTCATTTTCTTAATACCTAATCCAGTAAGGTATTTATTAAGGAGGTATTTCAAGAAAATTTTGACACTAAATTAAATATATGCTCTACTTATCATCCTTAAAAAAATTTATAAACAAAGCAAGTAAATTAAGTCATGGAAGACATGCTCTAGGCTTGTACACTTCAATATAAGGTAGAGTAGAATGAAATGTTATCTCTGGTAGAATTTTCCTATAACAATAGTTATTAGGTAAGTATCAAAGTTCTTCCTTATAAGATACTTTATTGTAGGCCATGTCAATCATTTATTTGTTAGACCATTATGGAGAATAGGATATAGTTAAGCAAAGTTTTGATTAATCAAACCACAAAGCAGGTTTGCCAATCTAAGATTATATTAAAACTACACAAGATAGGTACACCAAGTAAACTCACTTTAGGAAAAAAACCACTTGAATTTTATGTTGGTGATTATATCTTTCTAAAAGTATCTCTAATCAAAGGATTGATGAGATTTGGATAGAAAGGCAAGTTAGCCTCAAGATATGTAGGTCCATTTAACATAGTAAAATTTTTTTAAATTAGCATATCAATTAGCCTTGCCATTAAGTTTAGGAGGAATTCATGATTTCTTCCATATTTCTCTCCTAAAGAAGTATGTTCCAAATGAGAGCTATGTTATATAATGGGAAGAAATAAATCTACAACTAAATATTACTCACTAAGAATATCTTATAAGGGTTATAGATAGAAAAGAAAGATAACTACAAAATAAAATAATTCATATGGTAAAGGCTCTTTGGTAATGAGATGGGAACTAAGAGGCACCTTGGAAAACTAAAGTAGACATGATAACTAAATTTTCTCACATTTTCCAAGAGAAAAATTCTTGTAGGAATGGATGTCACAGCTTAAAATTTGCATAGGTTTAATTATTTAATTTAATGTGTACTTTTAATTATTTAATGCTATTAGATGTGTTTCAATACGTTGGTTATAACTTTATTAACTAAATAATAAGATTATATTATAATAATGAATGTCATTATTGTTGTTTTTATTAACATTGTTTTTGTTGTTGTTATTATCTTACATAAGTTAATATAATCTCCTTACTAGAGTATTTTGTTAGAGTTTTGTATCCTTTGTTTATACTTGTATTGGAGCTTAATCATATATTTTATGATTAAATGTTAACATCCAATTACTCTTGTAAGTTTTTCTTTTTGTCAATTATCAAGCTGATGAGCAGTGAGCATACCCTATGCCCAACCATACAAATCATTAATGTTCACTAAGAAATTTAGTCAAATTTCATAGACTTTAACTCTCTAAGTACACTAGTTTCTAGGAGGTGAATCTAACTATTGCAACCGTTGTCTTTCTAGTTCCACTTGTGAAGTGCAAGTGTATGGTTAAGTGTAACTGAGGCATATGATTTTTATCATTTTATCTTTTATGGGTTTAAGTCACCTAAGAATAAGAATAAAGTATTTAATTACTTAATTAATCTAATAACTAGCTAACACTTAACTAATCCTAACATAAGCATCCATTTCCACTTTTCATACACATCCTAAACATGTTATAATGCCACTAGGTTACCAAGTGTTAAGCATTATTAGGATTACTAACCGTTAAATGTATGCTCGAAGTGATCGTACTTATTTTTCTATTTAATCAATCTTAATTAATTACTTAAAAACATTAACATAAATTGCATGAATATTAAATGCATAAGGAAACAATTAATCTCTTACAAGTGCTACATGGTTTGATTAGAAAATCTTGTTGAAACACCACCAAGTCTAGACTATGGCATCCCGACTATAGTTTTGACTAAGTGTTGAGACTATGGTATTCCCCAGATGGGAGTGTAGTCAACCTCCAGTGGAGAGTGTGGTCAGCATGAAATCCATTTTTTCATAGTTTTAGCTAACTGTTGAGACTATGCTCACCTCCAATTGGAAGCATAGTTAGCCTCCTATGGGGAGCATAGTTTGCAAGAAACTCATTTTTTTCAAACTTCCTCAGTACTGGGACTATGCTCTTCCCTAACCCAAAGTGTAGTCAGCCTCTAGTGGAGAGTGTAGTTAGCAAGAATAGCCTCTAGCAGCCTCTACAACATAGCAACACCACTTAGCTTAGCTCTAACTCACCTTCTACAAACATAGTTAGTAAATGATTCTTTTTGTATTTCCTTTTTGGCGCCAAAATTGTAACTACACTCAACCCCACATGAGAGTGTGGAGAGTGTAGTCTTGGAGCGTACTCTCTAAGTTTGTTTTAGATACCTTGTGGTTTTCTTAGTACACACATGTAGTTAGTAGCATTGTCACAGTCTCATAGTCTCATAGAGTCTGGGAGAGCACAACAAAGCACACCACCACTAGCCCAGTGGAGAGTGTAGTTGGGTGAGAGTGTAGTCCCAACCATTCCCTTCACCACGTGGAAGTCATCCTGCATCTTTTGCTAACCCTAAATCTATAAAAAGCCACACCCTCAACATTGTCAAGGTTGGTTGATTTTTTACGTGAGAAAATCTAAGGAGTGATTGGGAGAAGACCAAGGGCATATTGACAAAGTGGTAGACCACTATTGACCATTGCAGTCACCAAAACATTATAGCCAATGGTACACTATGGCAGCCAACCTAACAAATGCAAACACCTTGGCGAAGCATCATTCTTCATAGCCAAACATCCCTGAGACTATGACTATGTTGTCCACTATGCCTATTGTACACCATGTACCTCCTAATCCCTTTTGGTGTTAACTATGCTCAACCCCATTTGAGGTGATGTTCCACTTCTCTCTCTCTCTGTCTTTCTTTGTATTTTTTGCACTTGCATTTTTTTGTTGTGTTACCTCATAACTGTGCCTATAACTATGCTTGGGCGATGATCTACACATGTTGACACCATCCACTTCGTCAAACTCTTGACTATGCTTAACTCCACTAACATCACTAACACCATTAACACCATAAACACAACCTACACACTTAACACCATTTTACATCAGCATTGCAGCTAACCATGTTTCACCCTTGTTGCATTTAGTAAGCCCTTATTTGATTAGCTAGACTATTTAGGGCATCCCATCTTTACCTCCAGTAAGCCCTCATGTGGATTCAGAGTTAGGTTGTGTGCCCATTGACCTCAGTGTTCTAGCCATTGACGTTTTTGGTTGCTATAGTTTTTGGCACTAGAAGAAGGGCTAAACCATTTTCTTTTTCAAACTCCATTGTGGTTGTCTCAGGTACTCTTTGCATCATAGTTACTAGCTTGGGGACAACATAGACTGTAACACCCCTATGGGCCTGCTACACATGCAATAGTAGTTGGATCTTATGCCAACATAGGTGTTATTTACTAACCGGTTGGTGTAGATTGGACCCTATAGTCAGTTCCCTCAGAATCCTGCATAGCAACCCAAAGCACACATATCCACTATTTGCCAAATTCTTGACACTTTCAATTGGAGTGTAGTTGTCTCCAGCATAAAGAGTGTAATCAGCTCTCCAATGTAGAGAGCATAGTCAACTTTCTGGCATAGATAGCATAGTTACCTTTCTAGTGTAGAGAGTGTACACAGCTCTTCAGCGTAGAGAGTGTACTCAGCTATCTAGTGTAGAAAGTGTAGTCAACTCTCTAGCATAGAGAGCGTAGTTAGCATAGTCAGTGGTGTTAGTAGTATTTTGTAATCAACAAACCTTGCAATCCCATCTTGCAACTTAATCCACATCCATGAACCTAGAATAGCCTTCAACGTTAGTCCCAAGCACACTTGCTAACTTGCCCATCCAATAGAAGACTAGGATTAACAACCCTAGGAATCCCGTAATGGCAAAGCCAAGGCAATTCCTTACACTACATGGTTAAGACCCAGAGTATGCTGTGCTAAGCAATGAGCAATACAACTTTATATGCACAAATATTCAAGCAGGGCTACATGTAGACTGCTTAGACCTGGAAGCAAAATGAAGCTAGGAACTAATCCATTGGAATGGATGGGAGTATATCCCCTCCTCACTCGATATCATCCTGCTCACAAAGCCCTACCATTGGATGTTAGCCCAACTCATTTGAATAGGTGAGTGTGATTTATGAATAGACTACGAGAAGGCCCTAAAAGAATAAGAGGACAAGTTCAAAGCTCGCTTAGAGCACAAGGGCTCTTTCCACACCATCTTCCAATGAGTGATCCCTAGTCTAGCTCTTCAATAGTCTTGTTCACCTATTCTCCTTGAGATGATCATAGCACTAGCGTCACCTTCTAGGTCAATGCCTATGATAGTGACACATTAGACATAACATACACATTATGATGTAGTAGCCTTCTTTAGATTACCCTTCATGTTATCATTGCCACCTATTCAGCCATTATTACCTATAGCAACTATGTCAGCTCAACCATACATCCATGTAGGGCCTATCCCTAAACCCCAAGTAGCTTAGGCACTCTACGTCTTACCTGTTTCGTTAGCACCCCTGGCACTAGCCTAACCCATGTATGCATTACCTACCCTAATTTCCATCCCTATAGCATGCCCTATGCATCAAGTGTATCCTATGATTCTACAACCCGCAACTAGGCCATGGACCATACAACTAGGCCAACAACAAATTACACAACTAGCACAACTAGCTAGAACATCTCAAAACTTAGGCCAGGCATTCCAGATGATCCAAAGCCTAACAAAAGAGGTGAAGTAACTCAAGGTTTCCTCCTCTAAAACTATCAAAGTGATGAACATTTACCAGGATGATCCTATAAGTCCTGCGGTCCCTCCTCTAACTCTTCCAATCTAAGTCCCATTGCCTTAATTCACCAAATACAATGTCGAGGGGGACCCCAAATGCACATCTAGTCATGTTTAGATTAGAGTGTTTATTATTGCAAGCATGGCCACATGCCATCATATGCACATTTGCCATGTCACTCACTGGCAAAGCATTAAATTGGTACTATGCATTACCTAGAAGCTCTATCTCCTCTTTGGAGGACCTTCTAAGACAATTTGTAATGTGCTTTAAATACAACTTGAAGTCAGAAACAACTTTGGACCAACTGATGCAAATCAAGTAGGGCCACCTAGAGCTTGTGCAAAAATTTATTCAAAGTTGGAGTGCCTCATTAAATGAAATATGAGAGTCGATAGTTGAAACACACCTCCTAGCCATCTTTAAGGGTGTAGTTAATGGCTTCATAAAGTTAAAACTATATTACCTGGAACCATAGTCTCTAAGTCAAGCCTTCACCTAAACCAAGGGCATACAAGATGTGATAAAAGCTAGTAAGAACCCAGCCTATGTGGCCTACAAAGACTAGCATGTAAGGAGGGACAAGAATAAGAGAAAGCAGAATGCAATAGTGGCAACTATAGCCAAAGAGGCCAAAGTAACCAACTCAAGGCCAATGGCTAGGTAGCCCAGAGCCTTGGCTAATGACAAGGTCACCAACCCTAGCATAAAGGTAACCAACTAGCCTACATCCTTGATGGCCATAATGCAAGTTGTTCTAAGGCCTAACATTGAGCATAAGAATTGTTCTAAGTACACCTCACCATTGTTAAAACCTTTAGAGTTGCTAGATCAATTGTTAAAAGCTAGATGCATCTAGTGCAAGCAAATGTCAAAGGATGCTTGTAAAAAAACAAAATAGGTATTGCAAGGTACTAAGGAATCCTACATCAGTAGCATTGAATGAGATCCTAGTCTCGATGCATTTTAGGCTAGACCAATTTTTCCACTACCAGCAATTGCCTGACCATAACATTGATTTTTGCATAGCCTTGCATGATGATCTACAAAGGATGATTGATAGAGGTGAGCTAGTACTTGACAGTGCTAACCTAGTTAGGCCTTAAAACCAATCTATGAGGGTGTACAATGACCCTCTAAATGAGAACAATGCTAGATATGTCATAAATACTATTAGCATTGATGATGAGCTAGAACCGGTGCAATGGCCATTCATGGTCCATGTGTCCTTTGGTAGCGTAAGGGTCCCCTCGACCCCCATGGGTTCGAGGCCCCCTTTCATCATTAGAGTGCCAACTTAAGCACCTGCAACACCCTTCGTAGTGAGGGTTCCCCTACAAGTTGCATCAACAACAATAATTCAGCCATCCTTCATTGTCCAAGTGTCATATTATGCTAGCCCCTCACTTGCTTGAAACCCAGTAGTGGCCAACGCATCAGTTCCTTCCTTTCCAAGGGGCAACCTCGCTAGCAACACTAGTAGGCCCTCAAGGTGGAAACACAAGAGACCCAATGAGCATCTTGTAGACAAGATGGCTAGGCAACATCAAGCCCAAAGTGCGCTAGGTCCACCAAAGTTGATTCCCATATCTGCAATCCTCATGGCCAAGGCAATTGAAGAGGCCATAATAAGCAAACCATTAGGGAGCACTAAGGCCCCTAAACAAACCAAGAAAACAAAGCCTAAGTCACCTCCATGAGAGATCTGTCTCTTAGGCCACATGGAAGAAGTCAAGCCCAATAAAAACATGGTTGATGATAAAGACTTTGTGGACACATTAGTCCAAGTCAAACAAGCACTCAAGTAGAAAAACACAACATTAAGCTTGTAAGACCTAATCATGACCTCATCGATCCATCACAAAGAACCAATGAAAATGTTGACATTTATTCCTATTATAGAGGACATCCCTATATATGAGACCTCCATCCATGCAGTGATATTACCTTTTGTACTACAACAATCAAGTTTTGCATTCCTAGCATTTTGTGATGAAGTAATTAAGGTTAATCCTAAGAGGGACGAGGTCATAACAACCCCCATGTTTATCACCATATGTGTTAGGAAATTCAAGATTTGTAGAGTGCACATCAATGACAGAGCAACAACAAATGTTATACCATACACTGTTGTTGATAAGTTAGGCCTTGTGGATCAAATCAGGCCAAAAAAAATCATGTGTCTAAAATCCTTCAATGAGTTGCATGTCATCATCAGGGGCACTGTCACCATAGCCTTTGTAATAGGGGAGCAATTCCCCACCACTACTGAATTCATTATCATAGAGGAAATGTTGAGCTTTAACTTAATATTGGGTAGACCTTGGCTAGCCCAATTATGAGTTGTCTCCTCTTCGATTCATCAATAAATCCACCTCTCATATGAAGGTGGTGAATTTATCATCCATGGTGATAATGTTGTCCCTTTGGCCATCAACAACATAGGTATGAAGTAAGGTTTGGAAGTTGAATTTCTTGATGATGCACCTACAGCAGAGGGGGGCACTTCCTCCGCTGCTGCCTCAGCTACTACTCTTGCATCCCTCTCTTCGTTTTCTACAATTAACACACATACACATTAGCACATCATCACATATAGCACATCATTAGCTAATCAATAGAATAGAACAAAAGAAAAACATAAAAATAATAATATATACATAAATGTAACTAAGGAATCTAAGAAGCTACACATACTAACCTGCAACATCTTCCCACAAGCTTTGTAGCTTGATGTGGATCCTTTTTCTACTTGGCTTCCTAATCTTAGGGGTAGCTTCCTAAGGAGGACATAACCTCTTGATCTTGGCCTTGGATGGCCCCACCATCTCTTCTATGTAGCAATCCACCTTGCTTACATCCTTGGTGCCAATTGGAGGATCCTCACCTATACGATCACATGAATAATGTGAGTGCCCCATGGGATCCTTGGTTGTTATTGATAATGACTCATTGATCCCCTCTAGGGGATACTGTGCATGTGTGGTTGAGAATAGATGCTTGATCCATGGCCTAGATAGTTGCTCACAGTCCTGTACCATCCGTTGTTTATCATCTCGAAGGACCAAAATCTCTACAAACCTTCATAGGACCTCACCTGAAGGTTGAATCGAAGCTTAGAAATCTCTGCATGTAGGTCGGTGACTATGTACATGGCCTAATTGAACCTTGTGCCCTCTAGCAGCACCTCCTTCATCATCCATGCCTATTCCACCCCTAGGATCTTTCCTTGGGAAAGCAACTTTAAAGAGCCACAAGCATGGAACAGAGGGTAGAGCTCCCATACCTTAGGCACTAGCACATCTTTGATTAGTATGCCTTTGTGAGATTGAGTGGCCCCCAACTAGTACTTGAACTTATCTTTATGGTCCACCTCCCTACTAGCCTTATTGACACCATTAGGTTGTCAATAGGCATGCCAAAGAGATCAGCAAAGAAGGCTTCGCTAAGGTCCAACACTATCGTCACACCATGCACCTAGGTGAAAAACTACCTGATGTAACTACTAAAGGAGTTAATGATGGTAACCATTTTTACCATTGGGGTAATTGGGCTAAGGGTCAAAAATTGGTCCATTAACCAACATGCATGAGTTGAGTCATTAATGCATCTAATTCTTTGTGGCACAACTAGTGTTGCACACCCTTCACATCCCCATATTTCATGATAAGGGTGTCCTCTATGTGATCCATGGTAACCACTATCACCTTAGCTAAGGAAACCACCGCTACAACACATAGCAAACAATGTTAGCATCATGAAAATAAGGAAAAATGAAAGGCATACACAAAAAATACTACGATCTATCAAAACACTTGCTCCAACACTTTGCAGTTATTAATGTCTAGCATGTCTCCTAAGGAAAAAATGTCATTGTTGACACACTTGGAACATTAGCCCTTAGCATCATGCCTAGCATGTTTAATGCATTACCCATCTTGATGGCAAATTGTACTACACCTATTAGAAAAACCATTGAAGATGCATCCATAGCCACAATTAGCACCACCCACATAAAAGAGTGGTATGATGACATCAAGGCGTACCTTCTACAAGGTGAGCCCTACACCACTTAACTGCTACTCAAAAGGACATAGTATGCAAATGTTCATGGTAGTACATTCTCATAAGCAATAACACACTATGTCACAAATCCTATGATAGCATACTACTAACCTACGTAAGCAAAGATGAAGCAAAAATAATTGTTGAGCAGGTCTATGAAGGACTGTGTGGAGGTCACATAGCACCTAGGAAAATGATAGTAAAAATCATACAGTTAGACTACTATTGGCCTTACATGGAGAGCAACTACTTCTTGAAAGTCAAGACATGTGACATTTGTCAATGGCATTGCAACTTAATGCATATGCCACCAACTGAATTGCACATGACGTAAATCATGTGGATGTTTCGACGCTAGGATCTAGACATCATCGGACACATAACGCGTAAGCCCTTTGTAGAGCATAGCTTTATAATAACTACAATGGAATAATTCATCAAGTGGGTCAAAGATATTTCCCTTAGGAAGACAACATTGCAGCAAGTTTGCAAGTTTGTGCTAGACAACATAGTGACCCATTTTGGTTTGCCCATAACCATAGTGATAGATAATGGATAGCAATTTAGCAACACCAAAACCAAAGCCTTTTGTGAGCACTGGAGCATCAAGCACTCCTTTTCATCACCATACTACCCTTAGGCTAATAGCCAAGCATAGGCCACCAACAAGGTTATCATTAACCTCCTCAAGAAGATGCTAAGCAATAACAAATGATGATGGCATGAGCAATTGGTCTACGCACTTTAGGCCTACCACATGATGCATTGAACAACAACAAGTATGATGCCTTATACCCTTATCTATGGGTCTGAAGCACTTTTGCCGCTTGAATTGTAGGTTCCATCACTCTAGGTAATCCTCTTAGACTTCAACAATGAAGGTCAGAACAATGAGTTGAGAACTATAGACCTCAACTCAATAGAGGAGAAGCACATGTGTATGCTGATTGCATTAAGTGGCATCAAGAAAAGCAATGGCAAAAGCATCGTCACAACCAACATCAACGTCTAATTAGGAAAGGGGACTTAGTCCTCAAGGCCATTTGTGAACTTGAAAGTAAATTCTCAGCCAACTGGGAGGGGCCTTTTCTTATCATTAAGGCCTATGACAGTGGAGCATTCAAACTCACTGATCAAGATGAAAACAAGTTTGCTAATCTAGTAAACCACTCATACTTAAAGCTGTACTACATCTAGCATGAAGTAATGCACATCAATTAAGCATGGTAAGTAGTTGTCCGCTATGACACTAAACTGGCACAGTTTTCCACTATGATGTTAAACTAGCACAACATGTCTACTATGATATTAAACTACCATAGAGGTTTTCTATGACTATAAATTAGCATAGCTCATCCTTAGTTCACAATGTTAAACTAGCACAACACATATACTAAGACTATAAACTAGCATAGCATGGTCTGCTAGGACCTTAAATTGGGACCAACGGTCCACTAGGACCTTAAACTAGTAAAGCCATGGTCTACCAAGATCTTAAACTGGGTTCACATTAATAACTTTTTCCATCCTTCTGCAAGCGAGCATACTATAACTCTCCTAAGCGAGCAAGCACACTTAAAATTTGATGTGGCCTTCTACATTTTGTTATTTTCACTCTATTGTATTTATGTATTATATGGTTTTCTTATCTTCTCAGAGTTATGTTTGTAGGATGAAGCCCCAAGTAGTCATGCAAAGGTGCATCTCATCACAATAGCAAGTCACCACATCACTCTGATGTGCATGATTGGACTAACTAATCCTCTCAAGAGTGAATATCCCTATTATCCTATTATAGCCTACTTACATCTACTCCTACATCCCAATACCCTTTCATTCCTTGCATAGCAAAGATTGCAAACCTTTTTGATGCTCACTTTTTGTGATCACATGGCATCCTCTTTACATCTCACATCAAGTCTTAGATTTCTAAGGTAGACATAACATAACTCATTCCATGAAAGCATCTATCAGTCAGTCAAAGACTAGGTGGATGTAACATAAGTCATCTCAGGGAGAAAACACCTATCATACAGATGCAACATGGTTTCACAAACAACAAAGCAAAACCCATCTAGTGACATGCAACTCACTTGATAGAAAGCATTTCGCTTCATAGGAAGCACTTAGTAACATGCAAAGCCCAAAGAAGGTTCACCCTACCAAAAAAATGTTGGGGGGGGGGGGGGGGGGGGGGAGATGGGGAGCACATTGTTAAGCAATCTAGTCACAAAGCAGTTATATAGTTTGCCCAACCTTGAACCTACACCATAACTCTCTTATAAGCACTTTGACAAGAGGTCAACTTTCTCAAGGACAAGCCATTCAGGTGTCATGGTCATCATTAGTCGTGATGTCCTTACATCATAACATATCATTTGCATTCCATCTTCCCTTTTATCCTCAACACATTACCTACACCTTTTACTTCCACTTCTCACCTACTATCTAGCATGCCACTATCCATAGCACTCTTGGGCATGGTGCAACAACATTTGATCAGGTACTAAAGAATGATGTTTGTACTAACCTAAATCGTTGGTGTAAGGCTGGAAGGGAAATAGACACCAAAAGATTGTTGGGCAGCCATAGCTAACCCTACCTTCGCCCGAGGGCAAGCTAGAAAAGTAAACGAAGGTAGAGTGCCTTGGCTAGTTTGCACGCAAATCAACCAAGGACTTCCCCGAGCGTAAGCTACGGCTAGCACTGGGGTTATCGTAAACAGGATGTAAACGGAATGTAAACAACGATACGAAATGTAAATAAAGCGTACTGAATTATGAATAAAGCATAAACAAAGTTATATTTATAAAACATAAATAGAACTAAACAATGTAAATGGGAGGCAATAATGAAACTGTATTGTATTATTCAAACAGGAATATGCACCGGTCAAAGCGTAGTTGCACATGTGTGGATGGCAAGTCAAACGCCTAGCCCTGGAATGATATGACACGATGGTGTGAAATACTTGAAAGCCAACAATCAGATTTTCCAAGCATCCAAGTATTGCAAGTTCTGTCCTCCTTCAGAATTACCAATCTCTCAATCTTTGCCTCTTCCAATCTTCTTCCTCTTCTTCTCCTTGCCTCCTTGTTTGTGTGAATTGATAGGGTATTTATAGGGTTGGGCTAGGGTTTGGCTAGGGTTTTCTTTGACTAGGTTCAATGTATTTTACAATTTTTGGGTCATTCAAGCCCATGAAAATACAAACAAATTAGAAAAACAAGCCCTCCAGCGATAAAAATCTTCAAAGAAAATTTAGAAGGATTAGCTCCAGCTCCGGCTTGCTTGAAAAATTATATTTTTTTTGTTCTTTTTTTGAGATTGTAGGAAAGTGACAAAAACGCCTATGCAGCAATGACAGTGAAGATCATGTTAATGCAAACAAACACGCTCTACCCAGCCGAGCGAGCCTCCATGGGGAATATCTCATTGGGCACCAACCAATCCAGCGGCCCCGTTCCAAACGTGATTTCCGTATGACCCAAACTTGGCCCTTCGGCCTTTGGTTATCAAAGTAGCCATTTTTTGATTTCCTTGTGTTTGTTTATTCATTCGTACTCCCTATTTTCTGTGGTTTGTGTCATGTCGATGCCATAAATCTTGATTGCTTACTGGCCACTTAACAATGAAATGAAGTTTCTGGGAAGATCCAGAGCAGGACAAGGCTATTGCAGATGCGCTTCTGTACGTGCTCCCCCGAAACGTAAATAGTTCGTAAATTTTTGTTTGGAATCACCAATCTCGGGCGCATAGCATAGCAGCAGTTACCCTTAGTTGCCAGAAAAAGCAAAATTTCAACAGTGAACATTGTAACATAAGGAATAAATGATGTGGCTTTCAGAATTTAAAACCGTCACGTGGAGTAGTTGGTTGGTCAGATTCCTTGCATTCACTCTTTAAAAATTACAGCAACATGATCTTAGCACTTACACCATTTTGTGGCCCAGAGTGGAAGTTAAATTCCCATAAATTTCCATGTAGGTATGCTATTCCCAGGCACGAAATATTCAGAGACTGGAAAACTGTGCCATTCCAGACACAAAATATTCTGAGAGACTCGGCAAGCATGGTAAAGGTAACGACCGTCAGAATGCACGAGTTTGGAGGCCCTCATCCAGGTGGCCTTGCTCAATCAGGCTGTTGGAGGTCTCCAGCAGGAAGTAGCTCTTGAAGAATATGCTTCCTGATCATGCTGCAAGCTTTTTTTGTCCCAGAGGTTTTTCTATGTAAATGATTGGATGGAATACTCTGATTGCTAGCGTGCCAAACACTACTATTAAGACCCAACCAATTCCCTTTCTCTGCCTATGAGAATTGCTATTGTTGACAATCTTCTTCGAAGAATTTGCGTGCTCCATCTCCTTTGATTACAGAACTAGAGGTTGAAAGTTGTAATTGCATGTTACTAGATCCTAGTCCTTGCATGTACAAACAACGATCTTTCTATTCATGGGAATATAATTTTGCAGGCGGCATTCTGGTCTTCTTGGCTCTGCGTTGTTCATCTGCATCAGGAAATTCCGAGCCTTTGCTACTTATTGCCTTTTTCCACCCACACCATCTAGTAGATTGATTTGGCCACCAGCAATCCCACTCCAAATCAAACGCGTTTTGCAGCTCTTAGCGTTGGGCGATCCACTGGTAAATTGAGATGAGCATGAAGCTTTTCTCTTAAATGAACTTGATTTATTTCAGTCTCTCCCATGCTCATATCATAAACAATAGTTAGTTACTGGATGGAGGAATCTACGAGGACAGAAATGATAGGCATGCAACTTTGGTTGCTTAACCCAAGCACTAAGAAACTTCGTTGCTGCAACTAACTGATAAATTAATCTTGGAATAATTAAATTAGAAACTGACTCTACCAAAGAGGATTCCATTGATGATACGCACAAAACATCCAACGTTATAGAGAGAAGCATAATCTCCACATCTTCCTTTGCTGGATAATATTCAACAATTGGTGCATGTGCCTTTGAACTGCCACAGGAAATTTTCAGTCATTTTATATTTATAACAACACATGAAAACCTTCCACTTGTATGATCTAGATAATTTTCTGAATGCTTGAAATGGCTTAAGTCATTTTCAATTCAAAGTGCTAGGCTGAAATTAGTGGTATTTCAATGTTGGTGCCAAGTATATTGTGGTGTTTTGATATTCTTTGTTGATGTCTCTTAGGCCACTCCTCCAAACATCAACAAAGAAGGGCTAATGAAACACCACAAAGTCTATACTATGGCATCTAGACTGCAATTTTGGCTAACTATTGAGACTAAACTCTCTCCCAAATGGGAGCATAGTCAACCTCCAATGGAGAGCATAGTTAGCATGAAGGCCATTCTTTTTGCAGTTTTGGCTAAGTGTTGAGACTACACTCTTCCCCAATAGGGATTGTAGTCAAAATCCCATGGAGAGCATAGTCAACATGAAAGCCAGTTTTGCAATTTTTTCTGAGTGTCAACATAAAGCCAATTGTAGCAAATTTTTCTAAGTGTTATGAAAACACTCTCCACTGGCCCATAGCATACTCAGTCTCTAGTGGAGAGCATAGTCAGCAAAAGGGAAAGCTTTGACAAGTCCCAAGACTATACTCACCCCTAGTTGGGAGCGTAGTCAGCCTCCTATGGGGAGAGTAGTCTACAAGAAACTCATTTTTCTCAAACTTCCTCAACACTAGGACTACGCTCTCCCCCAACCCAAAGCATAGTTAGCCTCTAGTGAAGAGCTTATTCAATACGAATAGCCTCTATTAGCTCCATAGCATAGAGAAACCACTTAGCTAAGCTCCAACTCATGTTCAACAAGCATAGTTAGCAAATGCTTCTTTTTGTATTCCCTATTTGGCCCCAAAATTGTAACTATGCTTGACCCCATGCAAGAGCATGGAGAGTGTAGTCCCAAAGCATAGTCTCCAAGTTTCATTTTCTTCAGGCATCTTACAATCTTTTTAGGATACACATGTAGTTGGTAGTGTAGTCACAATCTCACAGTCTCATAGAGTTTGGTAGAGCACAACAAAGCACAACACCATTAGCCCAATGGAGAGCATAGTTGGGTGAGAGTGTAGTTCCAACTGTGCCCTCTGCCACATGGCAACCATCCCACATCTTCTGCTAACTCTAAATCTATAGATAGCCACACCCTCACCATTTTCAAGGTTGGCTAATTTTTGACATGAGAAAATTTGAGTGCTTGGGAGAAGACCAAAGGCATATTGGTGAAGTTGCAGACCACTGTAGTCCACTAGAACATTGCAGCTACTGGTACACTATGGCAGCCAACCCGGCAAATGCAAACGCCTTGGCAAAGTGCTAGTCTTCATGGCCAAACACCCCTAAGATTGTGACTATGATGTCCACTATGCCTGTTGTACATTGTGTACCTTCTAACCCCTTTTGGTGTTAACTACACTCAACCCCATTTGGGATGGTGTTTTGCTTCTCTCTCTCTTTCTTTGCATTTTTTCACACTTTACTTGCATTTTTCATTATGTTACCTCATAGCCATACCTAAAACTATGCTTGGGTAGTAGTCTACATGCATTGACATTATCCACTTCATTGAAACTCTTGACTACACTCGACCCCACTGACACCGCTGACACTGTTAACACCATAAACACTACCTACACACTTAACACCATTTCGCATTAGCACTATGACTAACCACACTACACCCCCATTACATCTGGTAAGTCTTTGTTTGATCGACTAGACCATTCAGGGCACCCTGTCTCCACCTCTAGCAGGCCCTCACATAGATTTAGGGTTAGGTTGTACACTCATTAACCTTGGTGTTCTAGCTGTCGACATTTTTGGTTGCTACACTTGTCTTTATTATTGTTCATACTAAAGTGCTTAGGTAAATTAGTGCTTGAATAAAGATCTGTACAATCCTTAACCCCTACTGCAGGCACTCAGAAAGTAATCTAACTATTGGAAGTAAAAACTACAAGAGCTTTACTACAACTATGAAAAGATTGCCATAAATGCAATGGTTAGGCACACATTTATAGGTGAAGACAGGATGCCACATCAATGGTTACATGTTAATGAGTTAGACCCTATGTCGATGGGAACACATCGATGGGGTTGTGTCCACGGCACCCCTCAACGTGGCCTAATAATGAAAACTCATCATACCCCCACAACTGAATGAAAACTTGTCATTGAGTTCTTTACAAAATTTGGGAAGGTATGGGATTATTGACAAAGTAAAGACACAGAATAAAAATAATAAAAACTAATTGCTCAAGTGTATGAATTTATAATCATTACAAAAATTTGGTGTTCATGACAACAAAATTGAATACCAGGACAAAAACTAATAATTAACTCCTTTGATGGCATGGAGATGATGAAGAAGATCAAATGGTCCCAAGTGGTGAAGGCTCTTAAGGTTCCGAAGAACTTTCTCTTGCTTCAGGTGCACATGGTTTCTAAGGTGGTTGTTGTGGTTACCTTGCCATACTTGCAACTTCTGGCAAAAGATGAAAGACATCCAAAAATGCCTTCATCTTCTCCTCCTTACTCCAGGGATCATTCATAATCCACACTGCTTTTCCAATGTGGGCTGGAATGAGAACATTCCAAGATAGGACATGGTTTGAAATAGTTCCCCAACATTGAAAAACTAAGAAGTGAGCTCTTTGTGTTCAATGTCAAAGGTCCTAAGTGCATTATACAGCTCTTGGTAGTCATTCATACTGAAACACCGTGAAAATTGTGAGTCGGCCTTAGGCGAAGATTCGCGATTCAGACAAAAGTACATGACAAAATTCCAGAAAGAAAAACAAGGCAGGGCAAAGCAAAGAGGCGCGTGGCATCAGGACTTTGGTTTCCCTTCGCAGATTTCTTATCTTACTATGTTTCCCGTCTTTACGCTATAGTACGCAAGGTAGCGTAATGACGCTCAGCATAACATAGTCTGACGTTAGAAGGCAGTTTACTTCAGCAGATTTGGCGAAGCCTAAGGCCTAAGCGGTGTAATATGTGACCTCTCATGTATTCTGCTAAGCCTTTTGTCCAAGGGCAGATTTACGCTCTACTATGCAAGGCAGCGTAATGAGCTTCGAAAATGAAAAAAGGATCCAAGGGAAGCGCAACAGGTCAAGTTACGCTCGTTACGCAACGCAGCGTACGCAGTGTAACCCATTGCCAAGTTAATCATTGTTTACGGTTCATTATGCTTGGCAGCGTGAACCAGCGTAAAGCAGCTTGAGTCCCTTGTTTGTGTGCTTTATTATGCTCTCGCACACGACGCAATGCGTACAAGCGTAATGTAGCACAAAATCAACTGGGACATGCCCAATCCACATTTGTCATCCATACGCACAATACGCAGATGTGCGTATTGTGCGTAGTCACGAATTTCAATACAAGGACAGTCAAGTCAATGATCTTTTGAAGGGTTTGAAACACATGTCATCACAGCCATGCCTTCTCCACACGTTGTCAAACCTATAAATAATCCAGTTGGCAAAAAGAATAGAAGGGGGAACATAGAGAGAGAGGGTAGCATCTTCTCCGGCAATCATTTGACAACACTATCTTTCCATAGAGATAGGAGACATTTTTGCTTGAGCATTGGCAGTAGGAGTGATTACCTCTTTGGCGAAGACACAACTTTCTCCATTGGTGATCGTCGGCAGCTTCAAGCAAAGACTACCTAAGGTGAAAGGAGCAGATCAGAGATCAAAAGATCATCTGGTGTGGTTTGTGAGTTTCTATCGATCAGAAGTAGTTGATCAATAGATGTCAAAACTTGACCTTCCTTGCATCCCATCTCTGGCCTACGAGGTAGATCGGACTCCATTCTGTAATTCTGCTTAGACAGTTTTCTTGTTACTTTGTGTTTGCTTCACACAAAATAATCGGGGTCTCCCCAGTGTAACTGGAATATACAAAATACTCATTTTTCCAGGTCAAACCATAGATCTTGCAATCACGCATTTTCCTCATGTCTGATTCCTTTTATCGTGTTAGCGTTATAATCATCATAATTCATCTACATTGTTTTTCTCTCATTTTGCGACCCGTCGAATCAAATCGATCCACGAAATATTCACAATCTCCATCGGTTTACTGATTTAATAAGTCCCTGTCTGATCGACAAGACCGTTCAGGGCACTACGGATTCGTTTTCTCCAGCATAGCCCTCGCACGGATCCGTGGTTAAGACTATGTACACGGATTTTGTTTGGTATTCTAGCTGCAGACATTTTTTGTCGTTACAGTTTTCTGGTGCTAGAAGGAGGGCCAGGCTCCGATCCGTATTTTTCGGGTAGCCCTATTATCAACTTATACCCAAGATCGTAAACGTAATACCTCTAGGGAATTTTACGGCAAATTGTGTGGTGTAGATCGGTTACTTTAATGATTCTTTTGGAATCCTACAGGGTAGAAAGCCTAAACG